>JAOTOM010004100.1:0-222432 GCA_034440615.1 Ashinkailepas kermadecensis | reverse complement strand
GTCGATAGGACTTGCCTGGCATCTACGTTTATGTTGCAGAAATCTAGGGTTGGCCTTGCTATCTCGACTCCGCTCCGCTAGGGCATTGGCAATCTCGTTGGCCACGTCAAGTGGGTGAGCAATGGTTCTACCTTGAATTTGCAACACAGGTAGTAGACTGGAGGAAAGCTGACCCGATATACGTTTTATACGGGCCCACACCTGTGAAGTGGGGGTAAAACGGTTCATTCCACCTACATACTCTCTCCAGGAGATTCTCTTTGCTGCCCTTATCGTGCGCCTAGCGATAGCTCTGGCCTGTTTGTATGCTATCATGTTCGCGGTAGTGCTGTGTTTTCTGAAGAGCTTGAGGGCCCTCTTTCGCGCGCGGATAGCCGTCGCACACTCGTCAGTCCACCAGGGGACCGGGGTGCGGCGCGGGGTGCCAGAAGTGCGTGGGATGCATATATGGGCGCACTGGAGGAGTCGTGTTGTAAAATCGTCGATGTGGGTGCAATGGTTTTCAGTGTCACGAGTAAGAACAGCATGTATATCTGATTCAAATCGAGTCCAGTCTGCTTTCTTAAGATTCCAACGCGGCGGCCGCGTGCCTAACACTGCGCCTCTTCGAAAGGTTAGCCATACCGGAAAGTGGTCGCTTCCGTGGCAGTCGTCATCGACTGACCATTCAAATTCCTGTGTTAGTTGAGGGCTGGCCAAGCTCAAATCCAATGTTGACGTTCGGCCAGATGGCATAGTAAGATGGGTGTGTGCACCTGAATTTAAGAGGCAGAGTGATCCTTGTAGGATTAAGTCTTCGAGGATTCGACCGCGTGTGTTGACGTCTATGCATCCCCACGTAGTGTGGTGGGCGTTGAAATCATCGAGAAGAAGTGCTGGTGGGGGAAGTTCAGTCAGCAACCGCTTGAAGTCAGCAGTGGGGAAAGCGACGCCAGGGGGCAAGTACAGGGAGCACAAACTTATACGCCTGTGGTTGAAAGTCACCTCCGCTGCGACTGCCTGTAGAGTGGTTCGGAGAGCGAGCTCTCGTGCTGGTACGCTATGGTGGACGGCGAGTAAAACGCCCCCGTGGGAGACATTTCCAGATGGTACGTCGTGGCGGAACACGGCATAGTATTTCAGCCTCACGTTGTCCTCTGGTGCCAGCTTAGTTTCTTGGAGACAAATGGCTACCGGGTTGTGTCGATTTAAAACGGTCACAAGGTCAGAAATGGAGGTTTTTAGGCCTCGGCAGTTCCATTGTAAAATCGTTGAAGAAGAAGTCAGCTAAAACGTGTTAAGATGATAGTGACTGACTGGGTAGTCACTACTGCATAGATGGTCCTGATTGGGCCCGTAACCTCGCCCTGGGACATCCTCCATCGGTCGGAGAAGTTTGCCAGGGTGGAGCCCGCTTCCTGCCTCTGACGGGAGATGTAATTATCAGGGAATCACCTACACGTGGTGGGATGGGTGGTGCTGTGGGCGATGTCTCAGGTGGTCGGGGAAGGAGAGGCTCGGAGCTTCCAGGTGCCGGTGAGGATGGAGCGGTTACATGGGGAATTTCTGTTGCTCGTGCACTCGGCGATGCGTTGCGGCTTGTGCGTCCCGGAGCTGGGGCTCCTTGGCGGGCATCGACGGTCGGTGTTCTGTCCGCAAACGGAGGCGTTACGGGGATGCGCCGTGACGGTGCACTCCCGAGCGTTGGAGGGGGAGGGGGAGGGGGAGGAGGAGGCATGGACTGTGAGGACGCTGGGGTGGAATGGGTTGTCGTGGGAATGGGAGTAGTGGATTTGGTGGATGGGGTGTTTAGGGACTTGGCGGATCTTTTGGATCGTTGGACCAACGTCCACTTTCCGCCCTCCTCGTGTGCCACCGCCGCCGCTTCCGAGGGCACCGCGGATGCTCGGTGAGGCGCTGGCTGTGGCGCCTCTGTGGTCTGGTCAAGCTTGCACGGCGGACATGTGGGTGGCACCGTGGCTGTCTCCTCCACAGTAGAAGGGGGCGTTCTAGGTATACCAAAAGACCGCAGCAAGGCGCTAAGCTGGGCAAGCAGCTGCGCAGCGCTAGTAGGTTGCTGTTGTTCAATGTTGGTTGGAGTACGTGTTTTCTGTGCGTATGAAATCTTAGGATGGCTATCCTCGTAAGCCTCACGGGCTTGCCTAAAAGATAGATTTCTCGTGCATTTCAAAGACAATATCTCCTTCTCCTTAAGATAGGCTGAGCAAGACCGGTCAGATGTTGTGTGAGGCACTTGTCCTCTCCCACAGTTCACACACCAAAGAGTTTCCGATTCACACATGTCGAGGGTGTGATCCGCCGATCCACATCGGCCGCACGCAGGGCGACCACGGCAATGCTGGGTCGTGTGACCATATCGTTGGCACCTGAAACACCTCATGGGGTTGGGGACAAAAACTCTAACCTTCACTCGGACATATCCCACTGACACTGTGGATGGCAGGTCGGTGGAGTTAAAAGTAAGAATGATGTTGTTTGTTGCACGAAGTTCCCCTCCCCTTCGCATCTTCATTCTCTGCGCCTCCAGCACACCGTACTCCGCCAATCCGTCAACGATTTCTGCTTCTGTGACATCCATAAGATCGTAGCAATTGATCACCCCTTTGCAGAAGTTCTTAGTGTTGTGGGGTTGGACTGTTACTGGGATGGCGATATCTCTAGGCCCATCTGGGGTACGTATGCTATAGGTGAATTGATCTATGTCCAAGGCTCTCCTTGCGTCCTCTTCGTAGCGAAATTCTACTTCGATTCCTTCATCCCGTAATTTGTCACAGCGCGTCACAGTTCCAAGGCGGTCACATCCTCGTTTGCGTTGGACAGGGGAGAGAGATGACAGTTTTTTATCTGGGTCGGTCGATTTGAAGAGCAAGATGCGCGGAGTGGATGTTCTTGGCGTAGAGGTAGGACTCGAGTGTCCAAAGTGTCTATATCTTGTAGATGCGTTGTCCGGGTGAGTCGTGCGTGTTGCAGTCGCGACTGAGTTGGTCTGGTCCTCACGAGAGGAACCAGGGGTGTTTTTTTTAGTGTAGTAGATGCCATGGAGTGTGCTTGTTTTCGACTCCTCGGGCGCCCCACCACAAAAGGGGCCAAACGGGGGGAGGGGGACGCCTGGGCCCCGCGGACGGGAGGACGCCAGGCGCCCGAGGAGCTATACGGGGCAGGCGGCGCCTTCGCCCGGCCGGGAGAGAGATACTCACCACCCCGACCGGGATCCAGCGCCGCCCACCACTTGACCCCTGCCGGCCAGGCCGGCAGGCACTGGGCCAGGGCCCAGACCTTTGGCCTGAGGCGACATGTCGCTTGGCCCGTATGGGGCCCTACGGACCCGCCCGCCCCTCCGGGATATTAGGACCAAAGAGGCGTGTTGGTCCCCCGTCACAACTAACACCGTGCGACGGAGGACCTCAACCTCCAGGACTCCGTCAACCCCGGGGGGCGGGCCGAGGGGACGCGACAACCCCGATAAAACTGAGCTGGTGGGCAGGACCGGGGAAGTTGTCTTACCTGCTCATTGTAGGGAGAGTTGGTGTTGCAGGGCCAGGCGAAGGACATGGATGTTGAGATGAGATGGGCATTGGAATGGCAGCGTATGGATGGAAGGACGAGTGAGGCACTCCTAGTCTGGCCCCTCGCCGGCTCACCGATGGACTGGGAATCCGGGTCCTTAGGGCACTCAATCCCCCCCACCACGTAAAGGTGGTGCCTCGTCGGGGGGGAGGGCAGTATATCGTGAAAAAAGAACAAACTGTCCTGATGTGATACAAGACTCCAAAATACCACTGTCGCGGACTATTGGCAGTATTGTTGTGACTTCAGACAGTTTGACATCAACTGAGGGCAACAACTGGCTCCACGACGTGATCATTGATGCATACCTGTTGAAGCTAGCCACCAGAGCAAAAGAACACGGTATTGAAGACTTCTCGGTTTTCGATAGCTACACCCTAGCTACCATGCGTCGTTGGCCGCTGTCTCGTGAGCTGACCGCTGTCCTCTCCAATTATGGCTGCAAGAATATATGGCTGGTACGATATATTCCAGGTTGCCACTGGGTGCTGTTCTTCGTAAACAGGGAGAAGCAAGTCATCGTACTGCTGGACTCTTTGAAGCCCAAGCCACCCCGAATGCTCGGGAGTCGAGGAAAATCATACCGCTTAGAGGCTGCTGTCGTCTGGGATCTTCAAACCTTAATCGATGTCGGGGGAAGAGTGGGTCAGTGGTCACAGTGGCAGCTGGTCGTCCCCGACAACATTGAATGCCAGGTCGGAGGCAACGATTGTGGCGTGCACGTATGCCTGTACGCCCAATGCATTATCACCGGAGAAATCCAAGATGTATCTGCGGAGAGCAGTGTTGCCGAACCTTGGGACATTTCCCAATATCTTGGGAAATGAGCCTCAATCTTGGGATCTTGGGATTTTGTCTCTAATCTTGGGAAATTATCCAACTTCAACAAACTTTTATTTTTATCTTGGTGACGCCCAAAAAGGTACATAAGATGTGTTATTTTGATAGACATATTAAGGGCTTAGTTCATAAAAGTTCTTGATATGTAGTTAGGATTCTGCTTATCGAATTTTGTTGACACAACATATATTCATTGGTGTTTGCTGGCTATTTTGGGAAGATAGCCAGTGTCAAGGATTGTAGACTAGTATACAATCCTTGCCCAGTGTCGGCTAAGGCTTGTATAAGGCAGGAGTATTTTCGTGGATACCTACTGATCTTCGTCGCCGGGTAGGTGGTGGTTAAATTATACTCTGTGTATCAAGTGGGATGGATTATCATAGGATGGCTTCAATCCCGAATGCCAGCGTTAGAGGTTAGCGGGACGGGATTTTTATTAGGGTCCGAAGGTTCTTTTTTCCACCGTTCCGGATTGCTAGTTCAATATTATGTCAAAAATCATTAGGTAAGGGTTATGCTATTTTATTTTAAATTTAATTAAGGTTTAAGAACGGCATCTTCTCAAAACGATGAAAATCACATGGAGAAAACCTTCTCGTCGACATTTGTGGCACATGTTTTAAAATATATACATTGACGACGCGCTCGTGTTTTGACGGTAAGTTAGAGTGTTTTCTGTTGGAATAAGGAAACGGCCACCCCTATCCTATCCATGCTTATTGAGTTCTAACTCTATCCATACCTGATTGAATCTTGACCTATGCCATTCCTCTACCCCCCCCCCCCAGATCTATGGATCTATGGCGTCTTCCACATCCGGAGCCGGCAATGACACGCCACCCAGGAAAAAACAAAAATGGTATCCCATGGCACTAAAAGCGGACTGGCTGAAGGATCCGGAGTTCAAGGCCTGGCTCGTGCAGGACGTGGAAGACTGCGCCAGATGTCGCTGCCGTCCCTGCCGATCCACGTTCAAGGACCCCAACAAGAGCGCCCTCAGGCGCCACGCTGAGAGCGCTGCCCACAAGAGGGCGGTGGCAGCGTCGACTGGGACGCCGCTGACGAAGTTCTTCGCTCCCAAGGTAAACCCAGCCGCTACGCACGCTACCCAGGTGGCTCGCTGCGAGCTCATCGTCGCCTCCTTCTTCGCCGAGCACGACCTGTCGTTTCGTCCGGCAGACCACTTCTGGGAGATGATGAAGCACGCAGCACCAGACTCAGACATCCTGAAGACGGCGTCTGCAAAGCGGACCAAGATGGCCTACCTGACGGTGCATGGGATTGCACGTAACGAGGCTCAGAGGGTCGCGAGCGTGTGCGCGAACCGCAAGTTCAGCATCATGTTGGACGAAAGCACGGAAATCTCTGTGTCCCAAGTGATGGCGCTGGTGGTGAGGATTTACGACAAGGAGGCGATGGAGACCAAGGACATGCTGCTGGACCTGGTGGAGCCGCATGGTGGAACGGCCCGCGGACTCTTTGACGCCGTCATCTCGTCGCTAGAATCCGCCGGCATCGACAAGAAGGGCATCATCGGCCTCGGCACCGACAACTGCGCCACGATGATGGGAGGCAATGCCGGCTTCCGCAGACACCTGGAGGAGGTGGTGCCTGACGTCTTCGTCATGGGCTGCATCTGCCACTCGCTGGCACTGTGTGCCGGCCACGCCGCGCGCTGCCTGCCAAGTTGGCTAGAGATGTTGGTGAAGGACATCGCCAGCTACTTCGCCCGCAGCCCCAAGAGACAGGACACCCTGGCTCTGCTCCAAGAGGCCGTGAACGCGCCCTGCCACAAGATCCCTAAGGTGGCGATGACTCGCTGGCTGTCGCGCGGGGCGGTGTTAAGTCGCATCCTGGAGCAGTGGCAGCCTCTCCAGCTACTCTTCGGCGCCGAGGCGGACACGTCGGAGGGCAAGGTCGACAGAGCGGCGGAGATCAGCAAGCGGATGAAGCAGTCCGGCACGAAGCAAATGATGCTGTTCGTCCACTTCGTCGTCCGAAAGGTGGACAGGCTGAACGTGATGTTCCAGTCAGAGATATTCGAGCTGCACCGTCTGCACCGCGCCATCAGCGACGGCTACCGGGAGCTGCTGTCGCTGTACGTCAAGCCGACTGTGATGTCGTCCGTTCCGCTACACAAGATCGACCCTGCCGACCCGGGAAACTGTATGCCGCTAGAGCGCATTGTAACAAAGTTGGTTTTGGGGCATCAAAATCCCAGCCATTCAGTCCCCTCCCCGGCGCGCGCCGCGCCGCCGTTGCCAGTGGGTGATGTGACCGTCAGTGGGCGATGTAGGACAAGTGATTATATTGTGGGAACCCTATGGACAGGCGTGTCTATGATGTCTATGCCAGCTGTCATGCGGCGAATTGAACGTCGTGTGTCGCTAGTGTGTCAGGCGCCGTGTCGCCAGATCAGAGGCTGCAGTACCGAGCCTCTGCCAGTCAGCCGACTGTTGTGGTTCGACAGCGTCCGGTGAAATGCTGATACAGCCCACGTGTGCGACGCCAGACCGAGCGAGGCTGCCGATGTGCACACACAGCACCGTAGGGACCTTTGTGCTGAGATCAGAGTCTGTCTCTGATATATCAGAGCGATGTCGCGCCTGTCTGCAGTATAGTGCACGGGGTTCAGAGAGAGCCATTGTGCTCTCTAGAAGCCAGTTCAGAGCGAGCCTTTGTTCGGGCCGACGCCCTGGCAATGCGCGCGCAGACCAGGTGACTATGACGAATCGCGAGCTGGTCACGTGGTACGGCGTTGCCTGAGGTTACTTAGTAACTGAATCGGAGATGAACTCTCTCACTCGCGCTCATTCTCTTGTCGACGAACGTTCTGGGCGGAAGGACGCCACTCGGGGGCGGCCAGCCACCGCCTGGCCAGCCGCCGCTTCACCACTGGAGGTATGTGAGGCTGATAGCAAATCGCTATGGGTGACTGAGATGTAACCGCTTGAATACTTGTAAGGCGTAGAGCGAATGAAGACCGGTTAGAATGTACGTTGGAGATCGTATGTGAAACTGTTGCTCTGTCTGTCAAGCTGATCGAATCACCATTAATGCCTAATCTTCGTGGCCATTTATCCGTTGACTAATATGCACAATATAGAAGTGCTGGTTTTGGAAGTGCGTGTCAAGATGTGAGATCAGAGCTCGGAGATGGAAGGCTTCGAACCATTGAATTTAACCGGGGTCTTAAATATCGTCCAACGCTGAGGTACCCTAGACTATTCTACGAGCCGA
This sequence comes from Ashinkailepas kermadecensis, assembly GCA_034440615.1. Lineage (NCBI taxonomy): Eukaryota > Metazoa > Arthropoda > Thecostraca > Neolepadidae > Ashinkailepas > Ashinkailepas kermadecensis. The sequence goes on along the minus strand of JAOTOM010004100.1, from coordinate 214,785 downwards.
AAATGAAGGTTTACCCCATAAGCAGAGGGGGCAGAAAACTATTTTTACAATGATGCCGTGACTCGGGATAATTTAAACTGGTAAACCAGGACAATTTCTACAATTGATGTGTTCATGACCTGAGATGGAAGCTCTGCCTGAAATTGCCAATAATTCAGGATTGAATCTAATCATGGTGCCTGAGTCAAAACAGGAAGCCATCGTCACAGAGGAGCAACTGCTATCACCAGCCGACTGCTGTACCAGAGGAAGCCAGAGGCTTCAATGGAAATTCACAGCTGCAGCTGTCTTCACATCTCAGCCAGTAAACCGTGAGTCCGGGCATTCCCGAAATCCTGCCAAAACACCGGTATGAATTTTGGCCACTACTAGAACAGTGTTGTATAATTTTATAATATCGCTTTGCCTACTGTTCGTTGTATGCGATACTTGTAAATTATTGTGTGGATCTGATACCAAAGTAAATTATTGTGTGGACTCTGATATGAAATTGAAACATAGAATTAGTGAAGCCTGATATTTTTGAGAATTATTTTGGAAAATGGTAGCTTGATTAAATATGAATAATTTGGGAACATTATTACTTGATTAAATCTGTTGAAACGACAGCCAACATTATTATTTAAATACGGCTTGAGATAAGAGCTCATGGTTTGAGGAAAATATCAAACCATTCTTCAGTGAGTTATAATTAATTTTGTGAGTTGCTTAATTAATTAAGATGGAAACATAGGTTAACTTAGAGTAATGAAACATTGTTGAAATGAAGTTTACATTCAACTGTAGAATTATACGGAACTCCAATGCACTCTAAAAATAGATGGTACCTACTTATAAAAATAATTTAATGATAGGAATAGCTGATAATTAAATAGGACAGTCATATACAAATATTTTGGGACTTGAATAATTCGCCTTTCAGGGAATTTAATATTACAGAATTGATTTAGCTTTCGGAGATTAATTATTTGAAGTATTTTTATTTGAGGAAAATGAGATTATTGCCAGTGCAAGGCATACTTATTTTATTTTGTTAACACTTTTGTGGCCAGATGACAGAAAATTATTGGGAACATGTATGTTTGTGCGTATGTATGTTGGATACGGTGCAAAATGGTTCGATTTACTTGAGCGCTAAGAGGTTGGTGGACTAGTATGTCACAGCCTATACGGATTCGGTGCAATAATGGATAAGTAACCTGAGCATCAAGAAGTTACTTGGCTGGTACGCCACTTAGCTTGGGTTAAGCCGTTTGCTTGAGCTCCTGAGAGAGCTCTGACTGAAGCTTGATTAGCCTCTCAGTGCTGTCGAGACTTAGAGAGTCCAATGGCAGAGCAACGCATGCTGATCCCCGGTGTCCCGTGAGACACGCGAATGTTTGTGGAGCATGTATGGTAGAATCGTTCCCATTGCTCAAATCTTTGCATTTTCGCTGAACCTCGACTGTCCAGGTCATATAGTGAGTTTTGTTTGGAGAGTACATTTTTGTCTAGTTAACAGTGCCAACCTACAGTGACGCCACCTATACAGAAACTCCGGAGCGCGGATAGCGCCATCTATGGTGACAGTTACGGACGCCAATGGCGCCGCCTGACATAAAAAAATCGGTAGGTCATATGTAGTGCCACCTATCGGGACTTAGGAATAACTTGACGCAAGTAGAGACACCTATATCGAACAGGCACAACGTGGGTAGTGCCAAATATGCTAGTGTGAATTGAGATATAACTTGTGCAGTGTTGTATTAATTTTGGATAGTGGCTAAAATGAACACGTCACCTGGAATTCGTCCCTGCGAACCGAGCCTTGTCCCAGACCTTCACAGCAAGTTAACCATTCCTGCTTTCCACCCGGTGAAGAGAAAGCTGACTTCATCTGATCAACAGGTGATAGTGCTCGACTAACTTGAGTCAGAGCAGTTCAAATCGTCACCACTTATAAATCTGCCACAGATAGCTGACTGCGATCCAGAAGGTGCTGTTACAGCACTACCGGCCCTCTCAACGGAGCTGCGCTTCATAGCGACACCTGCTCACAGCTGGCGCCACCCGAGCTGCGCTGCCATGTCACCCTACCAGGCTACCTGCGCCTAACCGACTGGCGCTCTCGAGAACTTGAGCGGCATATGCTCGAGTGTGCACGAGAGGCACACACAGGTGGGCAGGCCGACGCCTCGCCTTCCCTGCCACACTGTTGGTAGAATCTTCAGTGAACAACGAACGCTATAGTGATTCAGCACTTCTTCATCTTCGATCTTCGGCGGAACTTTAACTTTGGATTGGCTTTAATTGTATTAATTTAGGATGTGCATCGAATGACACTCGTAGGACTTTAGGTATTGACACATCGTGTGATTGTGTTATGGCCGTGATTCGTCTAGTGGGATTTAGGATTCCCCTTGTGTGCGATAATCCAAATATTTAGGATCTGCGCTGTGTTGTAACAAAGTTGGTTTTGGGGCATCAAAATCCCAGCCATTCAGTCCCCTCCCCGGCGCGCGCCGCGCCGCCGTTGCCAGTGGGTGATGTGACCGTCAGTGGGCGATGTAGGACAAGTGATTATATTGTGGGAACCCTATGGACAGGCGTGTCTATGATGTCTATGCCAGCTGTCATGCGGCGAATTGAACGTCGTGTGTCGCTAGTGTGTCAGGCGCCGTGTCGCCAGATCAGAGGCTGCAGTACCGAGCCTCTGCCAGTCAGCCGACTGTTGTGGTTCGACAGCGTCCGGTGAAATGCTGATACAGCCCACGTGTGCGACGCCAGACCGAGCGAGGCTGCCGATGTGCACACACAGCACCGTAGGGACCTTTGTGCTGAGATCAGAGTCTGTCTCTGATATCTCAGAGCGATGTCGCGCCTGTCTGCAGTATAGTGCACGGGGTTCAGAGAGAGCCATTGTGCTCTCTAGAAGCCAGTTCAGAGCGAGCCTTTGTTCGGGCCAACGCCCTGGCAATGCGCGCGCAGACCAGGTGACTATGACGAATCGCGAGCTGGTCACGTGGTACGGCGTTGCCTGAGGTTACTTAGTAACTGAATCGGAGATGAACTCTCTCACTCGCGCTCATTCTCTTGTCGACGAACGTTCTGGGCGGAAGGACGCCACTCGGGGGCGGCCAGCCACCGCCTGGCCAGCCGCCGCTTCACCACTGGAGGTATGTGAGGCTGATAGCAAATCGCTATGGGTGACTGAGATGTAACCGCTTGAATACTTGTAAGGCGTAGAGCGAATGAAGACCGGTTAGAATGTACGTTGGAGATCGTATGTGAAACTGTTGCTCTGTCTGTCAAGCTGATCGAATCACCATTAATGCCTAATCTTCGTGGCCATTTATCCGTTGACTAATATGCACAATATAGAAGTGCTGGTTTTGGAAGTGCGTGTCAAGATGTGAGATCAGAGCTCGGAGATGGAAGGCTTCGAACCATTGAATTTAACCGGGGTCTTAAATATCGTCCAACGCTGAGGTACCCTAAACTATCAACGTGCCAGAAGAGTTTCCCCCTTCAGGGATGGCCCTGAAAACTCCTCTACAGCATCGAACTGGGCGGGCGATGCGAGAGCATGCTGGTGGAGGAGCCTCTGCATGATGGCGAAAAGACGCTGCGACTGGACGCGCTCGCCTTCCTGAAGGACTTGTGCGGGCAGATCAGGAAGCGGGTTGACCTGGACGCCACAGGCATCCTGGCCCAGCTCCGAGTGCTGGACGCGGAGGTGGCGCTGCTGCCTGCTCACGACGAGCAGCGTCCGCGCACGCTGGCGCCGCTACTAGCCAGGTTCAAGAACTTGGTCAGAGAGAGCGACCGGGACGAAATAAACGACGAGTGGCGCGCGCTCCCCGCTGCACTGATCGCGGCAACGGCAGCGGTCAAGAGTGTGACGCCCCCCGTCTTCTGGAGCAAGGTGGCGGAGCTGACCAACGCCGCCGGTCAGAAGCGGTTCCCGCTCCTGACAGAATTCATGACTGACCTTATGTCACTGCCCCATTCAACAGCCTCCGTGGAGCGGGTCTTCAGTACGATGAACCGTGTCAAGACCGCCCAGACCAACCGGTTGACGGTGGCAACCACCAAGGGCCGTATGCTGGCCAGCCAGGCCGTCAAGTGCAACCCAGCCGGCTGCACCAAGTACGAGCCACCGGCGGCCCTGCTGGAGGACGTCCTCGCCGGCGGCCCCTGGCGCCGCTGCCGGGACATGGACAAGGAGGCGCTCTCACTGGAAGGCGCAGAGGAGATGGTAGAATAGAGGACAGCTGCAGGACATCGCAGGGTGCACCAGTTTCCAATAGAGGCGAGCCGCGAGAGATGAGAGACTCGTGTCGTGTCTCCGACATGATTGATCGGCCCCCGTGATATTTCTGTGATGTGTGATACATATGATTATGAACTTTGGATGTGTTTTCGTAGGCGTGTGATCACGCTATTGGATGCGAATCGAGCTTACAATCCAAATGAATCTGTAAGTACTAGGGATTGCAATCCCGGGATCCCGAAAATATTTCAATCCCGATCCCGATCCCGAAAATCTTGTCAATCCCGGGATCCCGAAAAAATTCATAAACTCAAACAATTCTAGCACGGATAGATTGTTTATGCTTTAAGGCTGTAATAGGCTATTGCATTTTGTCAAATTCCACAATGCGTTTTTGCAACACATTGTAGCAGTGTTCAGTGCTCACAATAAGTGCACCAAGGTCATGCACAGGGGCTTTGCCGTCCCACGCATTACGCAACCAGAACGACGCGCCGCGCGACTGTGGCAGGCAGTTTTAAGAGACGCACCTCGATTCTCGCGAGAGCGGCGGCGCCGAAATTGGAGCTGAGCGCTGAGCACTTGAGACGGCTGATTGCGGAGGGGTGGTATCCAGGGCGACAGTTCCTTTGTTTCAGTTGGTCGTCGAACGTAGTTTGCAGCACACGTCAGCGCACACGGAGAGCAAGCACTGAATAAAGGAATCTTTTATTTGGAAAAGTGTGGGTCTGACATATTGATACAGCTATGGAGAATTTCAAGGAATTTAAAATAACAGGTGTGTGGAAGGACTTTTTAAGAGACGAATCAGGCCAAAAAGCAAAATGTAAGAAATGCAACAAAGTAATTAAGTGCACAGGTGGATCCACAAATGGTTTACACGTCCACTTGCAGACCATGCATGGAGAGGGCACAGTGTCAAAGAATACAACAGCATCTACTGCTGCGTCTACATCACAACAAACCGCCACCGAAGGACTTCCATCCAAGAAGAGGAAGATTTACTCATTTTTTCCTAAGAGTGAAGAGGTGTCACTCGATGCGACGCTGGGGCGTATGTGCAGTAGGGATTGTATCCCATTCCAAACGTTTTGTACCTCAGACGATCTGCGGCAGCTCTTTGCAGCGAAGGGCCACAAGGACCTACCAACATCCCCAAACGGCATAAAGAGTCGAGTAATGAAGCACTGTACCAAGATCATGGGTGTCGTGAAGTCCGAGTTGAGAGAGAGTATGAGTACCAACAAACGTTTTACGCTGACTCTTGACGAGTACACATCTTTGCGCAACAGGCGCTATATGAGCGTTAACGTACACTGTGGTTCCGATACTTGGGGCCTGGGCGTGATTCGATGCACCGGTTCCATGCCCGCAGAAAAGTGTCTACATGTTCTGAATGAGAAACTGAACAAGTTCGACATCGACCTGCATCGGCATATCGTGTGCGTATGCACAGATGGAGCGAGTGTAATGAAGAAGTTTGGGCGGCTTATTCCGTGCATGCAGCAACTGTGCATGGCGCATGGGCTTCATCTGGCGGTCACAGACGCGCTTTATAGGAAGAGTGGGACCACTGAAGCCTCCCAAGCACAACCACATGATGATGACGGCGAAGGTTCAAGCGAAGAATCGGGCGGCGAGAGTGAAGAACAAGATGATAATGAAGCAGAAAGAGAACATTTTCAAACGATCATCGAAGGTCAACGATTGGAAGTGAGTGGTGAAATCGGAAAAACGATCTCTAAGGTGCGCAAAATCGTTCGCTGGTTCAGAAAATCCCCTGTTCGCAACGACTGTCTACAAAAACATGTTGCAGACGAACACAGCTGTGAGCGCGCCCTGTTGCTTGACTGCAGGACGCGCTGGAACAGCCTCTTGGTCATGCTAGAGCGATTCTTGGAACTGAAAACAGCGGTCCAGAAGGCGTTGATCGATATACAGGCAAAAAGTGGCTCGGCGGTTGCTATGCTCAGTAATGATGAACTCAACAGCGTGCGGGACCTGGTAAGTGCACTTAACGTATTGAAGGTCGGAACTGAAATGCTTTGCAGACGAGATGCAAACCTCATCACATGCGAGGTGACTCTGTCATTCATGTTGACACAACTTCGGAACCAAGCATCACCCACGGCGGCAAAGCTGCTCGAATGTGTAAGAAGAAGAATCCTTGAGCGCAGAACACTCATGTCTTCAGTACTGCAGTATCTTCATCAAGGCCACGGGTCTTCAAGCGATCGAGACATGCCTGTGGCACAGCCAAACGAGGTCAGCAAGATGGTCATTGAACTTGTTTCTAGACTGTCACTGAAAGACGTTGCAATTTCCAAGGAAGTGCCACTGCCGGTTCCGACAGACCTCGCTGACTCAGACGAAGATGATTCCAGTGAAACCATTCCAGTCAGTGACACAGATACCCTCAAGGCGGCGTTAGAACGAAGTATGAGAGAACAAACCGCAAACGCAGAACCGGAAGGAAGTGAAGCGTCGGAGCGACGGCAAAAAAATTTGGTGAAGCAAGAGCTGGCGAACTTACCGTACACGGGCCGCGGGTTTTACACTAGAAACGTTTACCAATGGCTGAAAACAGTCGTCCCCACCAGTGTAGAGGCAGAGAGGGTGTTCTCGGTGCTGGGAAATGTTGCGAACAAACTCCGAACCCGTTTGAACGACGAGACCGTAGACGCGCTAGTCTTTCTAAAGACCTACTACTCGTGCCACAAATGAGCGGAAGTTGGTTCCTGGAAGTGGCTAACATTTAACGTGCAGTGTTTCAGTCGTTCTTTGTATTGTAGTCATCGCGTTGGCTGGTGTTGTATTGTATGCAGTCAATCATGTTATCATTGTTCTTGATGAGTTAAACTTTTTGTGTTCGTATGCCATGTTTTGCTTTTTGCGCAAGAAACACATGAGCCTGGAAGTATAAACAGTGAGCTGGCCAGTGAAGTTTTGGACTGTCCCTCGTGTTATGAATAGATCCAGAGTCAGACAGTTTTGCGTTTGTATTGAACATGCGTTATTGTTGGGGTAACGAAGTCAACAGTCAACACATAAACATAGGTGTCATCACATCACAACACATAGGTGTCATCACATAAAATTGCAAAATTTGAGTACAAACGATGTTCCTATCGTGTTCATTAATTTTCGAGGGGAAATTTATATTCATATTTATATGGGCAGTGGCTTAATTGAACTATTTCCATGTATAAAGTGTCTTTTACCATAACACTAATCACTTCCGCCAGATCACCTCCGGGATCCCGGGATTGGCAAAACGTTCCGGGATTGCAATCCCTTGTAAGTACGTTTGGCCACTCGCTGCTGGCTGCGGAAATTGGGTGAAATGCCCAAAACATTCGATACCGGTTCAACAGAACGCACAAATAGAGGACAATTCAGGTGAGAGATGCGTTGGAAAGCATGTCTAAGCGATGCACCACTTATATTTGAGCCTACGTATTACACTTAAATCCATTGATCTTGGGAAATGGGCCCCCAAATCGGGGAATTTTTACCTGAATCTTGGGAAATGGGGTTGGACCGCCTCGGTAACACTGGCGGAGAGCATGCCTGGCCATCGACAAAGAATCCGAGTTTCAGTCGGCGTGAGTTATTGCATTTTCCCATTATTTCTGCAGTAGCTTGTGAACTCTTTTCTCGTACGTTATTTCTTTTGTCCTATTACTTTTGCAATACTTTGTTAACTCTTTTCTACTTAATTACTGTTGTATCGTTCTGTATTCATAATTATACAACAGCTATTTCATATCAGAAATGTGCTTTTAATTAGTACACACACACACACACACACACATATATATATATATATATATTAGGGTGGCACTTATTTTCGAAGTTTCGATTTTCGGCCGGGACGCCCCCGCAAAATGTGAGGTTGGGTTAGAAAACCCCATGCCAAAATTTTATGGAAAAATATTTATATTTGGAGGTGGCGCCAATCGCTTGAAATTCTCTCATAGCCTATACATACACTACAAATGGCTCGGGGTGGGTGGCGCACCGACGTATTTTCACTCATAGTCGAGCTAGAGTCCTGAATAAAAACGGGCGTGTTTTCAGTGGCTAGACAAATCCAGTGATAATCTTTTGTTAAGGTCAAAGGTCAACTGGTGACCTATGAGGTGAGGTAAAAATTCTGAAATCGGCTAAAAATTACGAAACGGGTTAAATCTCTTGAAGTACATGACCTAGGGCCCAATAATTAAGAATACAGGTAAGACTCTGCGTCCTCAGGATTCCAATGATACCTGGTATGTTGAACTGTCAAATGACAAGGTCAGGTCAGGTCAAACGTCTGAAAAAATGTCCAAAATCTTTCACAATCTGGAGATAGTTTGACCTGACATCATGCGTCTTCCCGCGACGATCGCGATATACGAGTGCTTTTCTAGACGGCGTTTCCGCAAGAAGGAGGTGCCAACGAATAAACTGGGCATGAAAACACACGAGGATCAGATTTCCTGGGAAAAGGCGGGAACCGGCGGAAACCTGGGCGAACAAACATACAGTGATACGGTCGACAAGTGCGAGTGCCCGGAGTGCAAAAGCATCTCAGCTCGCGGTTGGAGACCATCCGCAATGATAAATCGGGATAAGTGATACACTACTGGTGGCTGTCATGACTGCTTCAACAAGGTCTAAGACTGAAGTATATCTGCTAAATTCCTTGGAGGACAAAATAATTGGATCAAAACTGCCGTCCAACCGCCAAATCCTAGGATTTTTCCTCCAACACAAAACGCAAAAGAAAACCGAAAGCCAAGCAGCAGATGAGACGATCAGGGCAGTAGCTGAATGTTGGGATCGCGCGAAGATACCGATGCAGAAGAAGCAGAGAGCCAAGGAAAAAGTGATCAAGCTGTATAGGAAATGGCAGCATTTGAGGAAAAGTTGCAAGAAGTTGAAGAAGTGGCAGGCTGCAGCCGAGCAGAGCTTCGTCGACCGCTTGGAAGAATTATTCGATATCGCCCATGGTGACGCTCTCAACATGATGAACATCCAGGCAGATAAGGAGTTCCTCATAGCTCAGCGGAAGAAGGGCCGCCGCAGAAGCATGGCGGGAACTGACGTCAGCCTCGCATTGAAGGAGCAGAGGCGCCGCCGCCGGCGTGACGCCGAGGAGGAACGACGCCGGCGTCATCATCAGGACTGCCGCGAAGCAACAGAGACAGCTGAGGTGACAGACAACTCAAGTGAAGAAGATGTTGAAGAAGACGACGCCCAGGGTAGTGGGCCTGGTGACAGTGGCACTACAGGCTGCCCGTCCAAGAAACGACGCGGAACTAGGATGGTCATCAGTTCAGAGTTAGCAGCCGCCATGGACAGGACGAAGACGTCCAACAGGGCCGCGGTACACGTACTGGCGGCTGCGGCGGAGACACTGGGTCACGATCCTGATAATTTGGTCATCAACCGCGAGTCCTTCCGAAGAGCTGGAAGGAAGTGAAGGTCCAAGGGACTGAGTCCTAGGGCGGGAGCTCGGTGACCCTTGACCCGGCGGAGAGCCAGTCGACGGCATGCCTCGCTTCTGGGGTCCCAGCCTTGGGGGAGGCGGGGGAGGGCCCATCTCATTGATAGCCTGGGCTCCGGCCGGTCCCTGAATTCGCCTTCGCGGCGATGGGGTAGCCGGCCTTGGGTGAGGAGCCCCGTCAGAGACTTGGCGGGTGTTCGCCCGTGCCCTCTCCGTCTGAGCGAGCCGCGCCCGCTTGGCGTCGCGGGCGCGCTTCTCGGCTTCCTGGTAGTGAAGATTAACATCAGGCATTTTTACGGGTTGATATGTAATCCGTGACGGCGATGCAGGCGCGGAAGCAGAGGTTGAGGGTGGGGGTGAGGCCTGGTTCACAGGAAGGGGAGAAGGTTCAGGTAGGGAGGAGGTGGAGGTGGTGGATTTGGGGGTGGTATTGGGGCGTGCGAGGATGTTCGGGGGCGGATGGGAAGTGAAGGGTGGGGATTTCAAGTTGGTTGATGAGGTAGATGGGGAAGGGCTTGGATTGGATGGGAAGGACCGAGGAGGCCTCTTGGACCTTTGGACCAGTGCCCACTCCCCACCCTCGAGGATTGATCGGGAGGGGGCCTCCGATGCACGAGTGGCGCTTCCACTCGTGGAGGGTGTGGCCTCGGCTTCGTGGTGAGGTGACTGACCTTGCCTTGCCGGCGACGAGACAGTCACCCCAAAGGATCGTAGTAGTGTTGTCAGTTGCGCAATCAGTTCAGAAGCCCTGTTGGGCTGTAAATGTTGTGGGGCTGTCAGAATAGTTTTACTTGACTGGCCAGCAACCTTGGTTGCATATGTAACTTTGGGGTGTACGCTCTCATATATATTCCTGGCCTCTCGAAACGAAATATTTTTGGTACACTTCAGCGAAATAATTTCTTTCTCCTTCTTATATGCGGGGCATGGCCTATCAAACGTGCTGTGTGCACTCGGACCATCTCCACAATTAACACACCAGGGTGCCTCTGCATTGCACTGGTCCGATGCGTGCTCCGAAGGACCGCATCTCCCACAAGCGGGACGGTTGCGGCAGAACTGTGTTGTGTGGCAAAACTTCTGACAGCGGAAGCACCGCATGGGATTTGGGATGAACTGCCTAACTTTGACAGTTATATACCCTTCACGAACAGATGCGGGTAGGTCCATCGAGTTAAACGTTAAAATAATATTGTCGGTGGGCTGCAACTCATTTCCCTTCCTCACTGTCAGCCTGCGTGCTAGAACAACGCCATCATCAGCCAAACCATCTGTAATTTCTTCGTCACTGACACCTCTCAAATCAAAACAGTTGATCACTCCCTTAGAGTAGTTCTTGGTTTTGTGTGTTTCGACCGTGATGGGTATAGTCATAATCTTCTTGCCCTGTTGATCTCTGGTTGAATATCTAAATTCCGTTGCCATCAGTACTCTACTCGACTCGTCAGCATCCTCAAATTCCACTTCAATGCCACCGTCTGAGTTTATCACAACGTTTGATTCGTCCAAAACGATCGCAGCCGTCTCGTCTCTTGAATGGGGAAAGAGAAGCCAGCTTCCTTGCCCCTTCAGCGGCTTGTAGAACAAGAATGCGGGGGGAGGAGGTCCTGCTGGCCCCCGCGTATGAAAATGTGTTCTTGTTGGTGTTCTGGCCACTGTAAGGTGGGCCAGGGAGGGTTTTTGTGTTCTGTGTTGCCATATAATAAAGTTGATTTCTGCTCCTCGTGGCACCCCACCACATAGGGGCCCTACCGGGGGGACGCCTGTTTCCCGCGGACGGGAGGACGCCAGGCACCCGAAGAGCTATACGGGGCGGGCGGCGCCTTCGTACGGCCGGGAGAGAGAGACTTACCACCCCGACCGCACTAACAGCGCCGCCCACCCCTTGACCCCAGCCGGCCGGGCCGGCAGACACTGGAACGAATCCCAGGTCCCCGGCCCGAGGCGACCGGCCACTTGGCCCGCGTGAGGCCCCACGGGCCCGCCCGCCCCTCCGGGATATCGGGACCAAAGAGGTGTGTTGGTCCCCCGTCACAACTAGCACCGTGCGACGGGGGACCTCAACCTCCAGGACTCCGTCCATAGGGTGTAATGTTAAAGTCTAAGTTAACTTGTCTAAGTTGTCTAGTCTAAGTTGACCTTTCATTCCCCACGATCATTCGGTCCCTAATGATACGAAAACGAGTTCGCCCACAATTTTCCCCTCCAGTGTTACGCAAGCATTTAGCGAGTCGTACTCCCTTTCACTGGGGACTTGGTTAGTCCCGAATGCATATTAATTACCCGCTCCGAGACCTACTTGTAAACGGCTGACGCGATTCTCCTGATTGCATAATTTGTATATATTGACGTTACTGCCTTAAGGCTTTGCAACACTGGGCGGTGAAACTTCCCTGGGCTTCTGTGCTGTCTTATAACTGAACTCAGGTATCAATGGCCAACTTACCTAGCCTTACCCAATCGACGCCATGCCTGGCCTTACACGTTGAAGACGTGCGACCAGCGTCACGTATCCCACGGGTGGGCACGGATCCCTACCACGTTGGGTACGTCCCCTGGTCGTCGTTATAACCTAGCCGGCCCTACCCTTTTAGCCCCGGGACTTACGGCATGTCAAACCAGTCCGTGCATCCCCCGATCCTCTGTAACATCCGTGCCCACGTACAGCGAACGGAGGCGGACACATTACCCGGCAGTGTTTTGCCTATATATCATATTGTCCGGCGCCGAACTTCCGGCGAACGCAATGTGGGGCCCCCTCTAACGGGCCCTCCCACATGCATACTATGCTCGCCCCTCATCTGCGCCCTTGGGTCACAAAGGCCAGCGGGATTTTGCGGTCAAGAGATACCTGAGCCCAGTTAACAGTTAGCACTTGAATAGTGCCCATGAGTAACAATCAGGAGAGTTTCGTCATTGCGCCCTTTCGTCGTGCCCTCCCCCCTTGAGGAAGAGAGGGCCAAAGGCCCCTCACAGTCGACGCCCGAGGACATATCGCCCATAGGAGGGCAGCTGGCAGACTGTCTCTCTCGCTCGCTCTGCGGGGGTCATCAATCTCTCCTCTCGTCCATCCCCTATCTGTCGTAAATTCGCCCGAGTGAAAAGAGGGACCGTGCCAGAAACAGTCAGATGCTTAGACCGAAATCATAAGACAGAGACTGAGACTACGAGAAGTGCGACTACTAAGACCGATAAATGAGACGCTGACATATATTTACAGGAAATGCTGCAACAGACGCCATCCGATCAAAACGCGTCCTTTAGAATGTTGTCTCCAAACGAACCGTATTTATGTTCGAGGCACTTTTCATATTACATTTAGGTACTCGTGTTTCCTAGTTGGGGTTGTCAGTTACGTGCTAGCAATTGTTATCGTATTTAATTTGCATTGTCTAATATTACGCACCGAATAAGAAAACGAAGTTGGCAAATTTTTCCATAGTTCAGGTTAAAGAGGCGAAATCCCATCCAGGTATGTATTTGGAGTCCTCACATGGCGATGGTGGGTAGCGGGTGGCCTCGGCTGAGCTCTTCTTCTCCTCCATCCGAAAACTCAGCCATCTGGCCACTGCTCGACTTCCCCGAGTGTGTTGGTCCGGCGTCCACCGCCGCGCGTCTGCCTCCCCTGCGTCTCTCTCCGTTCGTCCTGTTCTCCCCCTTCACCGTGGCGCGCCCATGAGTTTTACTCTCCCTTCATCGCCTCCGGCTTTGGGTACTTTCTCTCTCTCTTCCATTTTCTTTGCGAATGTTCCAGAAGGTTCCGCTGCTGCTCCCGCTTCCGCCGCGGGCTGGTCCACTCTCCCCTTCACCACGTGTCGCAGGTGCCCGGGACGTGCCCGGCCGCCTCTCCGTTGGCCTCCAAAGCCGCCTGCAGGTCTGCCTGTGGGTCTGTTTTGTTTACGCCAGACACGCTGTGCTGGGGGAGGGCGCCCGGCCATGCGGAGGCGCGAAAGCAGTTTCTGTGCGTCCGACCTTTTGGACAAAAATGTAAAATGCCTTACAATTGCACGCCAAGAAAGGGAGCCGTTGGTAAGGATGGAACGTCTTGCCCGTAAAGTCTTAACTGCATGTCCGGGCAGTTGGGACGACGACGGCAGAAATGAACTGCTGCTGTCTTTGCAATGGAAAATCTGAAACCATTCAGGTGTCCCCACTTTTCGAGGTGAGAAATCGCAAGTTGCAGCTGTCGCTCCATGAGAGGGGTTGACGAGCTGCACGACAAGATGGCAAAATCGTCAGCGAAAAGAGATCGTCCGATTGATGGGGATAGCGAGTTGCCAATGTCATTTATTATATGCGAGAATATGGAAGTGCTCAGGATGCTGCCCTGTGGAACTCCCTCAACTTGGCGTTGCCAACTTGAAAACTGGTTGCCGACGCGCACACAGAACTCTCTATTTGTCATGAAGTTTTTTTTAAAAAACGTTCCCAGGGATCCGCGGATTCCGCACTGGTGAATCTTCTGCAGAATACCGTGTCTCCAAGCAGTATCAAAAGCACTCTCAATGTCGAAAAACACGGCTCCTAGGTGTTTGTGTTTCGCAAAAGCTGTTCGAACTTCAATGTCGAGTCTTAAAACATGGGCCATTGTACCACGGTTCTTTCTAAAGCCGCACTGGTCATTGGATAAGACGTTCTGGTTGTCTAAGAACCACGTGAGTCGGAGGCTAACCATTTTCTCCATTAACTTACTCAATGATGACGTCAGTATATTGGACGATAATCTGTGGGGTTCTCGCCATTTCTACCGGGCTTCAACAGTGGAATTATGATTGCCTTCCGCCAGGCTGGTGGAAAGTATCCCCTATCCCAAATTATATTGAAAATCTTAAGAAGTGTATATTTTGCGCACGTCGGTAAGTGCTTCAACATTTCGTTGTGCACTCTATCTGGTCCTTCGGACACGCTCTTCAAACCACTAATTACAGAGTCCAGTTCGGCTTCAGTAAACGGTAAATTGTATACAAGTTGTTCTGATGTATTAAAACTGATCTCTTTCCTCTGACACCGGGCACGGTGTTGTAGGAAAGTTGGGTCAGTAGGTTCACTGCGCTTTGCAATAGCATGTGCAATTCGATTGGCTACATCTCCCGGATCAGTTATAGCGTTTCCTCCAATGCTAACAGCCGGCAGTGGGACCGAGGAGAACTTCCCCTAAATCCTTTTAATTCGAGGCCACACTTCCGATGCCGACGTAGTTCGATTTAGTCCGTCTATATATGTTCGCCAGGATGTTCGTTTCGCGGCACGTATGGTACGTCGAGCCTGTTGGAAGTTCAACAGGCTCCGGCCTGTTGGAAGTTCAGCATGTTTTTCATCGTGCCATGCTTACTGATTTTTTAATGGCTCGTTTGCGAGCGCAGATAGACTTTCCGCATTCCTCAGTCCACCAGGGAACTGGAATGCGGCGTGGGGTGCCAGAGGTACGTGGAATGCACATATCAGCGCACTGGATAATCCTTCATGTAAAATCATCGACGCTAGTACAGTGATTTTCAATGTCAGGTGTAAAAGCTGTCTGTATCTCACATTCAAAACGTGCCCAGTCTGCCTTCTTCAAATTCCAGCGTGGCGGCCGTGTTCCCAAAACTACGCCTCTACGAAACGTTAGCCACACCGGATAGTGATCGCTTCCGAGGCAATCGTCGTCGATTAACCATTCGAACTGATGGGTCAGCTGGGGGCTGGCTAGGCTTAGGTCTAGCGCTGATGTCTGGCAGAGTAAGATGAGTGTGTGCACCTGTGTTTAAAACGCATAGCGGCTCATGTATGGTTAAATCCCCCAGTATTCGGCCCCGTGTGTTGATGTCTGAGCAGCCCCAAGCGGTCTGGTGAGCGTTAAAATCACCCACTAGTAGCAATGGTGGTGGAATATCAGCAAGTAGATGTTTCAGCTCCACAGCAGGAAACGTGACTCCAGGAGGCAGATATAGGGAGCAAAGACTAATGTGGGTGTCGCGAAGCGTGACACGCGCTGCAATTGCCTGAAGAGTGGTTCGAAGAGGTAGCTCGCGTGCTGGTACACTGTGGTGGACAGCAAGCAAGACCCCTCCGTGCGAGTTATTTTCTGGTCGAACATCGCTGCGGAACAGTGTAGCCCTTGATCTTGACGGTGTCGATTGATGTGAGCTTAGTTTCCTGAAGGCAAATGGCTACCGGACTACGCCGATTTAAAACGGCCACAAGGTCAAGAATCGAGGTTTTTAGACCCCGGCAGTTCCATTGTAAAATTGCCGTAAAAAGATCCAGCTAAAACGTGTTAAAACGATACGGTGACTAACTCAGTAGTCACTGTTGTGTGGAGGATCCCGAGGAAGACCTTGGCCTCGCCCTAGGGTTTCCTCCATCAGCCGGAGACACTTGCCATGGTGGAGCTCGCTTCCTGCCCGTAGGGGGTGACGGGTATGTCAGAGCATCGTCCCCACGTGGTGGGATGGGTGGTGGGACATGACAAGTTTCAGTTGGAGCTGCGGAGCCCCCAGGTGCCAATGTGGACATAGATACCTGGGTGGTTGGGGCTCTCGGCCGTACGTTCGGAGACGAGCTACGACTCGCACGCCCCACCGGTCCTAGGTTCGGGGCTCCTTGGCGGACACCGGTGGTCGGGATTCGTGCCACTGATGGGGGCGTGACGGGTATGCGTCGCGACGGTGCTCCGTGGAGCGATGGAGGGGGAGGGGGAGGTGGAGGTGGAGGTGGAGGTGGGGGTGGAGGGGGAGGAGCAGGAATTGATGGTGATGTGGGGGTAGGATGGGTTACTTTGGATGTGAATGTAGAGGGTGTGGTGGATGAGGTGTAAGGGGGCTTGGCGAGTTTTTCGGACCGCTGTACCAGGGTCCACTTTCCTCCTTCCTGCCGTGTCTCCGTCCCCGAGAGTTCCTCTGAAGCCCACATTCACACTCACATTCGAGCCGGTGCTGGAGAACCTCGCCAAACCCCAGCAGTGGACCCTATACATGTATGCCTCCAGCTCGTTCAACGTTTGCGAGCACCAGCAGCTGCCCCATATCGACGAAGAACCACTGGATATCTTCCTGAATCCCAACGTCAAATCGATTGCAGTCCACACTCAAATACCAGTTCCCATCCACTGATAAAATGATGTAAAACGTGAGCGGAATCGGGACATCTGGCTCAAAGTCTTCGACGAAGTGCCAGCGGGTGCCCTACAACTTTGTGTCACAGGATAGTCGTCGTGGGCAAGAAAGATGGCACACCACGCCGGACGATCGACCTCCAGGCTCTGAACCATGAATCCATCCAGCAGACGTCATACACTGCCGCCGTTCCATCAGGCATCTTCTGTGCCAACCGATACGAAGAAATCCGTCTCGGATGCATGTAATTGATAACACAGCGTTCCGCTGCACTAAAACAGCCAAGAATGCACCAACTTCATAACACCGTGGGGACGGTACCACTATCCGACTACACCGTAGGGTTACCTGGCGGAGGGAGATGGCTGCACACATCACTTTAATCTCATCACGCATGACATTCCGTACCTGGTGAAGTGCGTCGACGACATCCTGCTCTAGGCAGACACCATTGAGCAGTGTTTTTTCCGAACATGTTACTACCTCAGCATCTGCAATTCCAAAGGGACCATCTTCAATTCGACCAAGTTCCAGTTCGCACAAGACACAGTAGAACTCCCTTGGTTTAAGGTAAACACAGCATAGGTCAGACTGGGCCAAGGTCTGCCTGAAAACATCAGAAACCTTCCAACACCGACCGACATCACCGATATCCTTTCCTGGTTGGACCTCGTCCAGCAGGTCAGCCACGGTTATGCCATACGACTTGTGGTAGAACCCTTCCGTGAGCTTTTGAAACCGCCAGTCATCTTCTACTGGGACGAACAACTGGCCCGATTGTTCTACGAATCGAAAGTCCTGACCTTGCGTGCGATGGAGAAGGATGTGCAAACATTCCAAGCCGGCGGTCCAACATGTCTAGACGATAGACTTTTCCAAAACCTGACTCCGGTTCTGTCTGACGCAAGCACATTGTGTTTGTGCATGATACTCCCATTACTGCTGTCCTGATGGCTGGCAGCTCGTGCTGGCGGGCAGTCGATTTACTTCCCCAGCAGAGTAGCGCTATGCCCCTATTGAGGGGGGGGGGGGAGCTGGCCGTGGCGGACGCCAGACATAAGACTCGCTACTTCATCCAGGGCTGTAGCAACCTGACCATTGCAAATGACCACAATCCTTTGGTCAGGATCCTCGGTGACAGGCGTCTGAAAGATATTCCAAACCGAAGACAGCTGAAGCTGAAATAGAAAACCTTCCTCTATAGGTTGAAGATCATACACGTTCCTAGAAGACTAAACGCGAGTCCTGATGCCATGTCCAGCACACCGGTTATCAGCACACTGGCGAGTCTGCACAGTCTGGTATCTGACGAGGAGCGTGACCGGTTCCTTCATCTGGAACAGCACGTGGGAGCCGTCGTGGCCGCTGCGGCGAAAGTTGTCAGGCCGGTAACAATGAAACATATCCGTGACGCAGTGGCAAAAGATCTCAAGATGCAGCAATTGGTCGACAGGATGACCAAGGGATTCTACGAGTCCAAGGTGATCCCGGTCCAAGCTGATCGCGGTCGTACATAAAAAGTACAACTTGAACTTCTCGAGGCAGTCGGCGGGTTGTTGTTGAAAGGTTGGGTGAAGAACATGAGAACATTCCGTTTCTTCCATTCCGGAAGAACATTCCGTTGTATCCCGGTCGCTTGTCCAACCGACATCCGAGCTGCCTGTTATCAGCTCGCTGTCGGTATCGATGATAGGAAGTATCTGCAGTTCCTGTGGACTAATCCAATCTTGAGATTCTAGAGGGTTCCACTTTTCCTCATGTGTTCGCCGCACATGCTGCTCGAGACGGTTGGGACACATACCACCAGGTACCAGGAACCGATTCGGTTCTGTGCAAGTGCGGTCAGGATCTTTCATGGACGACATATGTGCCACCTTCGGGAGCAAGGAGGCCAGTGCGGGCATGGAAAGGATCAGTAGGATGGTTGGAGAGGAAACATGCCTCTTCATCAGACGTGATTGATGACGCGTCTGTGCTGGGTTTGATGTGGAGTACCGTACATGATGACCTTGTTGTCACAGTGTGACGAAGTCAGCTGTTTGCCAGATCAAAACCGTTCGATCCCCTGGCAGTGTTGACACCTCGGCTGATCGAAGGAAACATCCTACTCCAGAAGACATAGAAGGCGATGCCGTCGGGCCTGTGGGGGAGAGGCTGCCAGAGACTGTGCAGATGAAGGTGCAAGCTTCCCCACTCGCTTGGTACATTAATTCCGGACTCCGTGATATATTTCACGCCTTCAAGCCTCAGCCGTTGGGTTTTGTACGGACTGTGTAGTCGTGCAGGGCGGGGGAGTGCAGGCTCGTCATGATCAGGAGTAGGCTAGCACTTGTGTCTGCCTGCCTCATCATATCTCGGTTGAAGTTCATGGTTGACGTGATCGGGGCTCGTTTGAAGGAGCTTGCTCGATAGACCCGGAACATAGCGTTGCCTGCCGTGTTCTACTGGACTGATTCTACGAATGTGCTTCATTGAAGTTCCAGTAGCAAACCTCGGAAAATAATCGTAGAGAGATCCTCAACGAGCCTCTGGAGGCGGCGCAGCGTACTAACGAACAGTCGACGGTATATTCTGCTAGAGTTCGCGTAAATCGCTGTTGACGAGGGTCATCGACTGTGTTTCCATCGGTGGACACGGATCACCCTCGGTCTCGCTTCCCACTGAACGCGCAGTGCCACGAAGAACTGTTCAACGTGTGGCATCAATCTGCCACAAATACCGCCGCTTCAGAAGGCTCGCGTACCGGTCGTGGAGGGCTCGCTTCTCAGCTTCAGGTCTGATTACTGCCGTCCATTCGAAGAGGTAGGTGTTGGCTATTTTGAACCGCTAAGCGCATACCGAACAGAAAAGGTGTGGATCACGGTTTGGAAGGGCCTCTTGCAAATTGAGCGGAGAGTATGTCGCATTTCGTTGGTAAATTACCGTTGGCCATACGAACACTGACGAGATTGCTCTTCCGTTCGAGTAGTATTGTCACGTGATACATGGTAACCTGACACGTACACGAAGGTAACGCCATTGAGACATTTCGTGCCTGATGCATTCTGCCTTTGCATCGTGAGTGTGCCTGATGTGTCGACAACGTTCACCTAGTTGCAGCGAAGATTTCCAGGTTCTTGTTGTGCAAAGACCGAGCCGATCACAAACTACGGCTGACATGCGACTTCAGTTACTTATCGTGCACGGCCAACCATCCGGTAGACGACACGGCGAGTGTCAGGTGCGCATGCGACAGCTGACCAACAGCCGTGTGTACAACCGCCGGTAACCCGTCAGCACGTTGGGTTGGTTGGTTATTGGTTTTACGACACGTCGACCGTTGAGTCATGTAGCGTCGCCAATCTCTCACGCCGATTGGTCGCGGGCGAAGAGTAGCGACAGGTGAGACTCGAACCCACAACCTTTCGATTGTGAGACGGGCATCTTACCCCTAGACCACTCGTCCCCAAGTCCGTCAGCACGCTTGATATTGGGGCAGGAGACTACGTGTGCGTTAGGCGTTCAGAGCACGCGCCGAAGATAGGCAAACGTTTCGCATGTCCCCAACCGCGTGAATCAGCGCGCCGGACTGACGTCATGTCGGCTGTCTGACGGACGAGAATGGAACGCCCATGGAACGCCCTCCTCGCAAGGAGACCACACATAACTAGCATGCCGTAAATTACCAGCGAATTCCGGCACTCTGACGCTGACCACTTGCTTTGAGTGGTCGTGGCGTCCGTGACAGGTCACGGGGCGGCCGGACGAACAGTAGCTCCCGATGTGCACGATCAGTGAAACCACGAATGGAAGATGGAATTGTCCCCACTTGAAATCGAACCACAGTTCCAAGAAGTATCACAATGCCATGAAACACAACGTGCATGTAATGTACAGAAGAAAAGCTGCGGACATCTACACGACACTCTGAAGGTAGCAGAAGTAGGTGCGTCGCAGTCTTAACTCCATAACATGGTCTGAGTCACTTCGGAACGCAGCACGGGCAGACTCGATCACACTGGCCTACACGCACTCAGGACACTTCTCTTCGTACTGGTATACACGCGCGCGCCATTGCCCTTGGGTACAATCGGGTTCAAAATACCATTTGTGCTGCATGGTGGTCGTCCGCAGCAGACCGTGTCAGTTAGTTATTAGGGCTTTAGGGCGCATCGACTACATCGGTCATGTATCGCCCATCAGCAGACCGTGTCAAGCGGGTTAGTCTAGCATGCCAATTTTGGGCGAAATCCTCGCGGTATGGCTCTCGGGTCTCAAGAGAATTTGAGCCTTATGGGGAAGACTGGTCAGTGGTCACCCTGCCAGTGACAACGGTGGCCGTCTGGGTTATGCACGTTTCTGGTATATCCCACCCCAAGTGTCGTCCGTTTCAGCCCCAGGCTGTGCATAGCCATATCGCAACAAATAGCTCAACGCAAGCCGTGGCGGGTCGGGGCGCATGAGCGGTTTCACGGACAGTGGTGCATGCAGGACAACAAGGCGGATGCATGTTTTCTACAAATAGTTGCAAACAGCATACGATGCATTGACTCTCTTTGGTGATGGAAGAGTCTGGGATGGAAATACACACGAAATAATATTAAACGAGATAGGTGGCATAGGCAGCAATATAAGTGATGCTTCGAACCACGTTACGCCCTTGATGAGTACATAGGGGAACACGTGAGCCGCCAATGGCTATCTGCACATTAGTTACTGCAGTTGTTAAATAGTTGTTAACGTTCAGTGCGCCATAATGCTGACCAATATCCAGAAGGGACGCCTAGTCTGTCTGATGGAGCACGGAGTTCCCATAGTAAGGACTGCAGAATATTTGGGAGTTTCTCGCGAAACCGTTAGACTTTGGTGAAAAAGATACCCGGAAGGAGAGATAGGATTGCAGTAAAAAAATGAAGAGGTGCGGCAGAAAATGCGTGACTACCCCGGAAGAGGGCAAGGTAAGCTGAATTGTTGAGATCACAATATATGCATGTATTGCTGTTCCTTTTCATCTAAAAGAAGCTATTAAAACGTCTACTCATTAGGCTGCTATCGCAGAAATCCCTCAGGGGAGGCTCTCCAAACCCTTCCGGCCCGGCAAGGGATATATATATATATATATATATATATATATATATATATATATATATATTAATATATATATATATATATATATATATATATATATATATATATATATATATATATATATACATATATATATATATATATTTATGTGCATATATGTATGTATATATGTATGTATGTATGCATATATACATATACACACACATATACATATATATATATATATATATATATATATATATATATATATGTGTGTGTGTGTGTGTGTGTATGTGTGTGTGTGTGTGTGTGTGTGTGTTTATGTTGCACATGCAGACTTCATAGTTCAGATTCGCTTCAGTATGATTTTTGTATTCCATTAAGAATGAAGACATGTAAGCCGGCTGAAAACATTTCTTCATTCGACTATTTTCCTAATTATGTCATTTTATTTTCCATACCAACTGGAACCCGTTTCGCGGAGCCCCACCTCCTGCCGGATCACGCCCAAGGCCACGTCACGGTCCAAATCTGGGGATGGATCGATGGCCAAGGGTATGGCGCACCTCACCGTGTGAACGGAAGGCTCGTGGCATAGTCATACTTTGGCGTGCTGAAAGAGGTAAGCATGCATGAAGGCTCTTTTGTCCGTGTGGAATTGTGAGTTACACTTGGCTGCATCCGCGATGTGTATTTTAGCTTACAATGTGATGCAATGACTGAGGGAGATGTTCACCGCATATTTGGTGTACATTATCAAATCCAACTTGACGTAACACATTGCTCGTGATTTTAACATTTTTGCTCAATTATGATCTCGTGCATATGTTTAATACAACGAAGAATGGCTCTTAGATGCTCCTGGGTTTTAGACATTGCATGTAAAGAAAATATACGACCTTCAATATACCAGGAGGTACGCCCTTCAATATACCAGGTTCAATACACTCCTGACGATGGCCCCTGGCCGAAACGTTGAGTAATAAAATATAACCTTTATCGTTACTTCTGATGTCAACTCAGCACCTCCTGGTATATTGAAGGTCGTATATTTTCTTTACACGCAATATCGTGCATATGTGACACATTCTACATGTTAATAGCATTCCAAAGTTTGATGAGTTGTAGGCATGTAGATCCATGTGCCTACCCTGTAGCAGCTGAAGGTTGTGCTTCGACCTTTGGAGATACTAGTGTCAAAGATCTATACAAGCCCTGGTCTGCACTGAGGGACCTTTCTGCACGCCAACTAGATGCTCCAGACTATCCAGGTAAATGGATCATTCAGACCTTGATCCAGGGTGCAGCTGAAACTATGTACATATGCTAGCGTATCGTATGGTAGAGTGCACGCGCAATAACCATTGTCGCTGGCAATAGCGCCTGGCGAGGCCACGTAGAATACTCTGCCTTTGCACAGCACGCAGGCAGCCATGACAAGTACGCAAAAGAAAATCACGTCGCGTGACGTTACATGAGCAAAGTGAGCCGGCAAACTGTTCATTTGAACCCGTGATTGTAGAAGCATGAAACAAACACAGTGTAAGAACACATGACAAACACCTCAAGGCACGCATGACATGACGACGTGTCTAGTACATGCGCCACACCATTGCAGCGAAAATCCCCATTCCCACCGCCACTCATCTGTTGTACTTTTTGCCAGGTGCATCATCCTGCCAACCTTCCAGCGGTTCTACCATAGCAGCCGCCAACGCACCCAGCGGCTCTCACGGAGCAGCCACCGACACACCCAGCGACTGGTCTGGAGCAGCCGTCGAGGCACCCAGCGGCTCTCACGGAGCAGCCACCGACACATCCAGCGACTGGTCTAGAGCAGCCGTCGAGACACCCAGTGGCTCTCACGGAGCAGCCACCGACACATCCAGCGACTGGTCTAGAGCAGCCGTCGAGACACCCAGTGGCTCTCACGGAGCAGCCACCGACACACCCAGCGACTGGTCTGGAGCAGCCGTCGAGGCACCCAGCGGCTCTCACGGAGCAGCCACCGACACACCCAGCGACTGGTCTGGAGCAGCCGTCGAGGCCCCCAGCGGCTCTCACGGAGCAGCCACCGACACATCCAGCGACTGGTCTAGAGCAGCCGTCGAGACACCCAGTGGCTCTCACGGAGCAGCCACCGACACATCCAGCGACTGGTCTGGAGCAGCCGTCGAGACATCCAGCGGCTCTCGCGGAGCAGCCACCGACACACCCAGCGACTGGTCTGGAGCAGCCGTCGAGGCCCCCAGCGGCTCTCACGGAGCAGCCACCGACACATCCAGCGACTGGTCTGGAGCAGCCGTCGAGGCCCCCAGCGGCTCTCACGGAGCAGCCACCGACACATCCAGCGACTGGTTTGGAGCAGCCGTCGAGGCCCCCAGCGGCTCTCACGGAGCAGCCACCGACACATCCAGCGACTCGTCTGGAGCAGCCGTCGAGACATCCAGCGGCTCTCGCGGAGCAGCCACCGACACACCCAGCGACTGGTCTGGAGCAGCCGTCGAGGCCCCCAGTGGCTCTCACGGAGCAGCCACCGACACATCCAGCGACTGGTCTAGAGCAGCCGTCGAGACACCCAGTAGCTCTCACGGAGCAGCCACCGACACATCCAGCGACTGGTCTGGAGCAGCCGTCGAGACATCCAGCGGCTCTCGCGGAGCAGCCACCGACACACCCAGCGACTGGTCTGGAGCAGCCGTCGAGGCACCCAGCGGCTCTCACGGAGCAGCCACCGACACAGCCAGCGGCTCTGCCGGAGCAGCCCGCTCCGCCCGTTTGGAGGATGGTATGATATCGCGGACTACCGATCGACTAGTGCCGGCTGTGACAACTCGTCCAAGCTCCATGTGATAACGCATGAATGGCGTCCTTCTTCAAGTTTTCAGTGGACGTTCTCTGTGAGAGTAACCAAGGACGGGAAGGAATTCAGACGACGGATCACAGAGACTCACATACAGAAATTCAACTGGCTGACGTACTCAGAATCCAAACAGGGATATTTTTGCAGATTCTGCGTGCTCCTCGCGGGGAAGACAGCGGGTGCAGCAAGCTGGTCCCAGGCACCACTGCAACTTGTCACGATACCTTAAGTGAAATTCAATAAACTCACAGGAAAAGATGGCGTCCTCAGCCAGCGTGCATCAGCCGAATACCACCAAACAAATATGCATTGGTGACTCGTAATTATAGTGTTGCTGTTATTGGGGTTTAGGGGCGCATCAACTCGTAATTATAGTGATACAATTGAATTTCACATTTACATCTTAGCTTCAAAACAGCTCTATCACCGGTCGGCAAAGGCAACCCTATAACAGATATCGCCATATCGTATTGCTTCGGTGCATGACATAGCAATACATTTTTAAGCCATCATATTTATTTCAACCATTACAAATAATAAATGAAAGCTCGTCTATGGCTAGAAAAACGCGGAATAAACGTTCTTAATGCCTTGCATGCTATACCGTCGATGAATTAACACTCAGAGAGTGAACAATCTCGGCATTCAACGTTTCGTGCGCGGCCAAGGAGAAAAGTTTAAGGCGTTTTTTCGTCTGCCGTTACTGTGCGTGACCGACCAATCAGCGAGTGGGCGGGAAACTACCCCGCGGTTGTGTTTGTGGCGCAGAGACGTTCATTCTGCATAGAGAGTTGTGTGGACCGAGTGAGGTAAAGGAATATTGACACGATTTTCATGTGTTATAAGTTACCTGAGGTGTGAAATAAGACATCGAGACGTCTGTGCTGTCAAGACAGAAGCAGTAAGGTATGTGAAATCCAGACTAAATACATGTTTACTATATAACAACACCAAGGCACCTATGCAAATGGTTACTTTTCCTCCAGAAAATGGTGATTTGTTACTGTTGGGCAATTATTTTGATTTGCCACAAAGTCCGGTGCATAAGTAGAGGACATCTTGCGCATTTCTGGCCTAATGCTGGTCTGAAGCTTTTGTGGTCTGGTGCTGGTCTGCGGCTTTTGTGGTCTGGTGCTGGTCTGTGGCTTGTGGTCAGGTACTGGTCTGTAGCTGTTGTGATCTGGTGCTCGTCTGCTGCTTTTGTGGTCAGGTGCTGGTCTGTGGCTTTTGGGGTCTGGTGTTGGTCTGCGGCATTTGTGGTTTGGTGCTGGTCTGCGGCTTTTGAAGTCTGGTGCTGGTCTGTGGCTTTTGTGGTCAGGCGCTGGTCTGCAGCTTTTGTGATCTAGTGCTGATCTGCGGCTTTTGTGGTCAGACGCTGGTCTGCGGCTTTTGTGGTCAGGTGCTGGTCTGCGGCT
This sequence comes from Ashinkailepas kermadecensis, assembly GCA_034440615.1. Classification (NCBI taxonomy): domain Eukaryota; kingdom Metazoa; phylum Arthropoda; class Thecostraca; family Neolepadidae; genus Ashinkailepas; species Ashinkailepas kermadecensis. The sequence goes on along the minus strand of JAOTOM010004100.1, from coordinate 188,621 downwards.
TTTGGGGTTTGTTGCTGGTATGTGGCTTTTGGGGTCTGGTGCTGGTCTGTGGCTTTTGTGGTCAGGTGCTGGTCTGTGGCTTTTGTGATCTGGTCCTGGTCTGCAGCTTTTGTGGTCAGGTGCTGGTCTGTGGCTTTTGGGGTCTGGTGCTGGTCTGTGGCATTTGTGGCCAGTGCTTGTTTGCGGCTTTCGTGGTCAGGTGCTGGTCTGCGGCTTTTGTGGTCAGGTGCTGGTCTGCGGCTTTTGTGGTCTGGTGCTGATCTGCGACTTTTGTGGTCTGGTGCTGGTCTGTGGCTTTTGTGGTCAGGTACTGATCTGCTGCTTTGTAGTCTTAGGCTGGTCTGCGGCTTTTGTGGTCTGGTGCTCGTCGGCATATTTTGTGGTCTGGTGCTGACTTGAGGCTTTATGGCATTCCCAATTGAAAACAAATACATTATACTTACGTCAATACATTTCATTTTTTGTTCAGGATCTCAGTCTGTTTTCTTTGCAGGTATATATGGATCCCGTGACGTTCTACGGGTGTCCACGGCCTCTGTAACCCACCAGTGTGCAGCTTGTTGCGAACAATGTATACGCACAAGTGCGCCAACTGCTAAAATTCCCGAAGAGGGGCACACGTGTGAGCACCATTCGTGAGAACATTCGAGTGGCTGACGCTGGGTACTTCCGGGAAAAAAACCTAGAAGACATCGTCCGAATGGCGTCGATGAAGGTGTGCTCCGAGTGGTGGGTGAAATACATTAACGACCACGGCGACGCCAACGAGCTTCAGTGTAAGTCAGTGCCAGTGAACATCCGTCGCCACCGGCGCGAGACCCAATGGGTGAAAACGCCCACGGGTCTGCAGGCCGAGGTGTTGGACCGCGGTCACATCTTCGCCAAGGTGTACCGGCAGCGGCGTTAGTGGCTGCAAGACTATGCTGGAGCCGAATGGCTTAGTTTAATAATATTTAAGTGTAGGACCTGTTTTGTGCTGATCAGTTTGTAAATATTAGTTCACGTTATTACCAGCCTTAAGCTGTCTGAACATACAATAATCAAGAATTCAAGCGCTAGTATTCGTAAGTCGTTTTCGTTCTCGCAGCATGAGTGGAACAAGTATTGTGCTAAGGATAACGCACTGGTCATTGTAGAAACGTTAGAGAACCAAAAAGTGAAGTATAGCATTTCTGACATTCAGGTGCTTGTACTTGGTAGATGCTTGTCTAAAATACGATGTACAGTAAACAAAATGTAAGCGTGGGAGGCAGCTTCCTGCGTTGCAAAGTAGGCTAGCTGCAGAGTTCTTTGAATGGCCGGTAATTGTTGAAGTAAACAGTGTTCCTTTGGTTTCTTCTGCCGAGTACAGTGGGATCCGTTCTAAGGCGGCTTCCGTTTCTGACAAATTAGAGCACCAGTCTAAAAAAAACGTCAGTTGTAAGAGACTCGTCAGAAAGAACTCGAAGGCGCGTAAAGCAAAAGCTGCGTGCTGAAGGAAAACGTTACGGCTTGCAAGTATCGTTTGGTCCTGTTAGCCAGACTGCATCTGTCTCGCCGGAAGCCATCAGCAAGGCGTTGGACGATGACAATATTTCTCTAAGAAAACATCAAAAATTGAGAAAGTGTTTACCGAACACCCCACCATTGTAGTGTTCAAAAAGAAAGACAGTGCCAAAACGTTACTGTAGACAGAGACATTCAGACCTTGGAAAACGGTGCATACCGCACGATTGAATGCATTGTCCAGTTGCTTCAGCCAGAGACCCTGACAAATAGCGCTTTTCGCGTGAAGTTTTCAGCAGACGGTGCAAACGTTGGAAAATTTAGATTTTTACAAAATTTACAATCACATTTGTCGATGACCTGGACGAAAGGATTCGTGGCCCTCAGCTCGTAGCTATTGTGGAGCTGTGTGAACGCTATGTTAACATGCGCGAGGTCATGCGAAACTTTGATGATGAAATCAGGCGCTTAAAAAGGAAACAATTGCTGTGGGCGGTTCCCCTCGGAAAATCCCCGTATTGTTTTGTGCGGACTATAAATTTCTGCTTATTGCGTCAGTTATGAGGGCTGCAACATCGTCAAATGTCTGTATCTACTGTACGTGCAGGAGCGCGAATTACTTTCAAGGTCCGACTGAAGCACAGTGCAGTATCAGCTACGGTGATCCTGGGACTAAGCTGGACAATATGGTGCCCAGCTTCAGTCCAGAGGACATAGTCGTGAATGTCCTTCACATGTACTTTCGTGTGAGCGATAGACTTTTCCACCGACTGGTGGAACAGGAGGTACCTGATGAAGCGCCCTCCAGAGCGGCTCTGCACGCGGCATTAGTTAATTTGGTTAAAAGTTAAAAGTTAGTTAAAAGAGGCAGAGCGGCTCATTAACATTAGTTAATTTGGCAATTTTCGGAGGTTGACCTAACCTAATCTGGCTATAAACGTACAAGCGTAGGAAGTTACATTGATGTTCTCTGCTTATTCGTATTATGATCGGGTCGTATTTTGAACCATAATCTGCATGAGTCTATTTTTGGGCCCGATAATAGACTCATGCCGATTAGGGTTCAAAATGCGACCCGATCAGAACACGAATAAGGATCTGCAATGGGGATCTGGGAGATAACGTTAATCCAGGTTATCTTCTCCCTGGCAGCGACCGGCTCCAGGCCACGTTCGCTAATGCCATCAGCAAAGGTGTACAAAGTGCCCAACCGATCCCCGGGTGACGCTAATTGTCGCTGCCATAAGTTTCCTCACTTGGTTCACATATTGGTCTTGCTATCAATCTTTTCTTTGCTTATTGGAACATGTAACTTTAATGTGATAGTTTAAAAGTAAAGTTCTTTAAGACCTTGGAACTTGCTACAAACTTGAGCCGGCAAACATGGCCATCAGAGGTGGCCGGCGGAGCGATGCTCATTGATGTTCAAAATCGATATTCAAAACCCTGTCGTGTCGATTTGTGTCCTTGACCTGTTTGCCATGCATGTTAATGGAATGAAATACATACTAAAACGAAAGTGATAAAGCACAAAAAACAAACTTCAATGCCCCACTAGGAGTGGCGGTAGCGGTTTTTTCTGACAGAAAATAGCGGTGTGTTCGGCTTATTTTACATTTATACGGCTTAGGCTATGCACGTAATCGGCTACTGTATGCTGCATCATCATGCACATTGGTAATGACAACATTCGAAACTAACTGTTCTCTCTGTCTTCCACAGACTATAGTAACGTAACTACATCCGCATAACATGACGGATAGCAACCCATCAAGCGGGACAGAAAGCAGCGGAAGCGATGTTGACTTCGACCCAGGTGCCAGATGGGAGGCGCAGCTAATAGATTCCGATGAAGATTATGATTAGGGATGCACCGGATAGTGAATTCTGATATCCGGCCGAATAGTATATCCGGCCAGATCGTGAGTAATATTCGGCCGGATACTGAACCTTTTAGGTTCCCACAATTCCACCTTTTTTCCTCAAGTGTATGCATTAAAAATGCAGGTGATTGCAGGCCCCCCAAAACCACTCTTCATTAAGCAAGCAAGCAATGGCATGCTTTATCCCAAACTGGCGGATCCAGGGGGGCAAAATGGGCATTTGCCCCCCAAACGAAAATGGTGCGGGGAAAACCACGTTTTCGCCCCCCCCCCCAAACGGCGGCAAACTGAAATTTTTGCCGCATTACAGACAGGCCAACATCGCTCCACCCCGCCCCCCGTGGACACGACAAATACCACACCAACAATTACTTCCCTCCCCCGCCGGGCCGACCCACCCCCCAACCCGGTCGACGACAAACACCATGCAACATCGCGCTCTCTCTCCCCCCCAGATCGACGACACAACACCACGCCAACATCGCTCCCTACACCCCCTCCCTCGGTCGACAAGTGCTGGTTAATTTTTGCCCCCCCCCCAAACTGGAGCGCCCCTGGTCCCAAACCTCAGCTCAGTATAGAGGATTTTTATTTGCCGGCGCTTGGCATTTCGCTCACATCCGAAGTCCGTCGGAGCGGGACGCCGGGGATGGAGGCGCCAGGGAAACATTTTGCACGCGCGCGCATAGCTTTTTAACAAAATTTGCTGGCCTGCTGCGGCATTCACGTTGGCATTCATTCACCTGGAACGCCAGGCGTCAGGAGCGTCCCTCTTCACAATTGTTTCAGGTTTAATCTTCTACGTAGTTGGCCTGCGGCTTAGGTGGCATGGCGGGGCACTCGCGTTCCTTATTCGTTTGGGCTATATTCAAACTGTGCGACGACAGCGATACCTATGCAGAATGCAAAACTGCAAAAGACTTATCAAGAGAGGCCACGAAAGCGCGGGACAGAAAACCTTCAGCACGACTCCGCTCCACAATCACGCGAAAATGAAACATCCGGACGAGTACGAAACGGCCAAGCAAGCGAATCGCGGCTGTTTTGCGTCTGTCTCAACCTTTGGAGAGGAAGGTACGCCAAAAGATCGGAAGATTTCCGCTATTAAGAAGCAGCTATCGATCCAAGAATAATTTGAGTCAAGGAAGATCTGGGACATTAACGACAGCCGCGCCAAGGACATCAACAGGGCCGTGATGATAATGATGGCCGTGGACAACCAGCCGTTCTCAATCGTAGAAGACGACGGCTTCATCGACCTCGTCGCCAAACTTCAGCCGCGGTATCTCCTGCCCAGCCGGCGCTACTTTTCCGACGCCATGCTGCCGAGGCTGTACGACGAAGTGAAGGGCGAGGTTCTGTCTGAGCTAGAGAGCTGTGACCGCAGCTACGTCTCCTTCACGTCCGACATCTGGACATGCTCATCGTCGCAGGAAACGTCCGTCAGCCTTTCTGGCCACTGGATCAAGAGCAATTTCCAGCGTCGAGACGTCGTCCTGAAAGCGGCCCACTTTCCGGCATCACACAGTGGCATCAACATCTCGGAGATGCTGACGAAGATGTGGGACGAGTGGAACCTAGTCAGAAGTCGGCGGCATCTACTGATCCGTGACGGGGCCTCCAACATGACTCTGGGTTGCGAGCTGGCCGATATTCCGGCCGTCCACTGCACTATCCACCGTCTTCAGTTGGTGGTTAGCGACGCCATCCGGTCGCAGCCGGCTGTGAACGCGCTCCTGACCAAGTGTCGGAGGCTGGTGACTCACTTCGGCCACTCGTCAGTGGCCTGCACTACCCTCAAGGAGCTCCAACGAGCTGAAGGCCTGCAACCGCGACCTCTGGTGCAGGACGTTCCGACGCGGTGGAACAGCTCGTACTTGATGGTGCAGAGACTGGTGGAGCTGAAGCGGCCAGTTCTTCTCTACCTGGCAGACCACGAAGATCTGCCGCAGATGACTGCGAGCGATTGGAAGCTGTGCGGAAGCCTCCTGCACGTGCTGAAACCATTCTTCGATCTCACGAAGGAGATGAGCTCGGACAACGCCACGTTGTCCAGCGTCATTCCCAACATCACCTGCCTGGAGCTATACCTGACAAGGATTGATCAGAAGGCGGACGGCGCCCAGAAACTACGCGAGTCACTGCTACAAGCGCTGCGCCTCCGCTTCCTAACCACAGCTGACAGCTCCAAAGCGATGAATATCCTTCTGGAGAAACACTATGTGACTGCCACAGCGATCGACCCCAGATACAAGCTCAACTTCTTCAAGAAGTCTGAAGAAAAGGACAACGCCAAGACGCTGCTCCTCAGCGAGGTTCTTCAGCTGCTGGGGGCGCAGGACGAAGAAGTTGCTGCCACTGACAGCAAATGCGCCGACAGCCCCGCGTCCAGCACAGGGTCAAGTGGTGAGGAAGACCTATTCGGCAGCTGCTTCACACAAATGGTGAGCCAGGGCCAGGCACCAGCTGCGAAGCGACAACGCCGTGACGGCCAGGGTGACCTGAAGACTGCAGCGGAAGAAGTGCAGAACTTCTTCACGCTCCCACTCTCACCTCGCGATACGGACCCAGTCCAGTGGTGGGGCGAAACAGGGCGAGCAAGTTCGTTCCCTCGCCTGCGCGCTCTCTCGCGTAAACTCCTGTCCGCCCCGTCGTCCTCCGTGTTCTCCGAGATAATGTTCTCGGAGTACGGAACAATCTTCGAGGACAGGAGGAGCAGGCTTCCGCCGCGCCGCGAGGAGCAGCTCCTGTTTCTTCACCACAATGTGAAGCATTTCTGAACCAGGTCGTGTTTTGATTGACGTCACTCAGTGTAACTCAGCGTCACAGCGTCACTGAATGCTGAGTACGCACTTACAATCTTTGAAGGGACAATAAAGATCATACGCTTGGTCGTTTTTATCGTCTGCTTGTTGTGTTAGCGGACATCCAAGTGGTGAACACTAACTGGAAATCGTTGCAAGCAATGGAAAATATCCGGTATCCGGCCGGATAGCAAGAAATATCCGGCCGGATAACGAATAGTTGAAAATTCGTGATATCCGGCCGGATACCCGGCCGGATAGTCTATCCGGTGCATCCCTAATTATGATGTTGGATTAGTGGAAAGCCCGCAAAAGCGGCATAAGCCACCGCAAAGAAACAGCTATTAGTGAACAGCGACAAGAGCGAAATGATCGCTATGAACGTGACGAACAACCGAGTGCCGAGTGGCAAGAAGGCGAACAGGGTACCTCCGGAACACCGCAAAACACAAGTGTATTGAATTATTGGTCGCCAACAGAAGAATGGACGAAGTCTGAGAGACTATGGTGCTCATCAACAGGTACGGTCGTAGAACACCGCCGTGTTTGGCGTCATAGTCGAAGCTCATGCCGAGCTGAAACATGTCCGATAGCGCAATGTCATACGAGTATAGTGACGTACATCAAAGAAGACAAGCGAACATGCCGCAATTGTACTTGCGATGTGTACGTGAGTGCCTCCGACGAGGCAAAACTCCGTCGAGCCTTGCGTCAACACACTGACAGACATTCGAAACACTCGGAACTCGACCCAGTCGCCGACGACTCCTACTGCAAGTTCTGAGTAACATATATCAGAACGTCGCAACGACCATGGCCACAGCGTTGAAGACCAAACTACCGCTCCTCGGCGATCGGCCACGAGTGGGCATGGTAATTAACTTCATCTTTTGTTCTGCTTTTCGAAACATTACATATTTAATTGCGTGCAACATGCTGGTCCACACGTGGTGGTGGATTTGTGCTTTAGGGCGCGTCGACTGCATTGGTCATTTTGCGCCCATGGTCCACACGTTCAGAATCAATCTATTTACATATGTTAATTCAATTTGCTGTGCTGTTAATGCGTGTTATATTGCTGTTATAGATAATATAGCTATTGCTGTAAATGTTATGCTGCTGTTATAGTGCTGTACACGGCGCTAGTCAAGCGAGCGTGTTATATTTAGCGTGCAAGGATTGTTCAGTAATGCTTGCTTTTATTTCCGCAGACTGCACGGCCTATGCCTGCCACGAGCCAAGAGGCGGAAAATCTATAGACATCGATAGCGGCGCTGGGAGATTATCGCCAAGACTGGACAGCAGATTCCATAAAAGACACAGGAACTCGAAGTAGGGCCGGATACAGGAAGGTGATTAATCACATGCTGCGAAAAGCAAATATTCGTGTACCAGATTGGAGCTATATATTAAGCCGTACGGAATATTTGCGCAAAGTAAAGCAAGTAATGGAGGACACAATGAAAACCCAACCGCCTTACGGACAGTCAATGGTGGCAGCAGTAAGGTGCCTCGCCAGCACTATAAGAGGAAACCTATTCTTCAATAGCGACGGTTTGACTACAGTGTGGGGGACACAACTGTTGTGTCTCGCTGACATGGCGAATAACGTGCTACAGGAAGGAAGGCACTATATTGCGATTCACAAGGCAAGCAAAGTAGACGAAGGCCAAAATGAAAACATACTAAACCCGGAAGAACGCTCTAGGATACATGCCGCTGGCATACAGTGGATGCTTAGCATGACCACGACACCGCTGCCACATGGCACAGAAGCCATGCGGCTCCTTGCGGTCAAGTACCGACAAGTTCTGTACATAACACTCGCAATACTTGCTGGACACCGCACTGGCATTTGGGCCCAGTTGACGATGGCGGAGTTTAACGCTCGCAAATATCATCCAGTGGAAAAAGTGCATACAATGAACTATCCAGGAGGGAAAAACGTGAAGTCAACTGGAAGCACGACAATAGTACTGACAAATGGAGACGAGAGAGCGGCTACGTACTTTGTTAGGAAACTTCAACCTGTGCTAGCAAACGTGCATACCGCCGGCTTCCTCCTCCCGGGCCTTCAGCCCTATCAGTTTTCGGTGGTAGGTGTATCCCCCGAAGAAATAGACTATGAGAATGCAATCAGAGGAAACATTTCAAGAAGGTTCCACACAGTAACAACTGCCAACCTTGAAGACACACAGAAGATAGGAACCCAGGAGGCCGCGGCCATGACTTTTTACCGCCGGCATAGTGCCACGGTGGCAGGGCTGGTGTACGACGCTAGACGCCGAGATCACAGAGACGCAAAGGCGCAAGCAACTTTCCTCCGAGAGTGCGGCGTCGACTTGAACGAGACGATGCTTCCGTCACCCCAGCCGCCATCGCCGCCCTCGCCGCCACCGCCACCGCCCTCGACGCCACCACGGCCGCCCTCGCCGTCACAGCCACCTGCTGAAAAAACGCCGTACTCACCGCCACTCGACACGGAAGAAACCATGCAGCAACCAGGATGCTCATGGTTGGCTGAAGAAGTAGCACCGTCCTCTCCGCCACGAGACACAGAGGAAACATCGCCGTAACCAGGCTGTTCTTGGTGGCCGGAGGAACAACCGACGCCGTCACCAACACCAAAAACATCTGAGACAGAGTATGTAGATGAATTGACGGGTATCCGTGTCCACGGACACCTTGCAAGTTTCGTCCATCAGAGACAGCTGGAAAAACGGGCACATGTACGGTCAGGCACAATGTGGAACCCTGTCGAGTTACCTGTACTAGACATGGCCATCGCATTCAATGTTGGAAGAAGTAAGTTGGACATGATCGCCTTCTTCGAGACCAACGGCATCAAATGGAACGTAGGACGGCACAGCATGGCCGCAGTGATGGTTAAATTTAGAGACCTGACAACATGAAGAACTGAAGTGACGTGAATTGAAGTTTTACTGAAGTGACGTGAAGTGAAGTTTTACTGAAGTGACATGAAGTGAAGTTTTACAGAAGTGACGTGAAGGGAAGTTTTACTGAAGTGACGTCAAGTGAAGTGAAGTTTTAGTCTTCAAGTCTCAGACGAATACAAGAGCTCGGAAGTTCGGAAGGACGGAAGAGATGTACGCAGGGGCGCCGTGAGCAGGGGGTTGGGGGGGTCGCGACCCCCCCAGCCGGCAGAGCTGGGGGGATTGACCCCCCCAGTTTTGAGACCTGCCGGGCCCACTTTCGAGACCTGTCGGGTCCCAGTCAATGGATTTTTTCGCATTCATAAATGAACCAGAATGAAGGAAAACACTTCTCCCAGCATATGGTAGGAAATATGTAAAACAGGTATCTTGGCGCACTAGTGTTGTTTACAGCGCTTTTTAAACGCCGAAGTGACTGTACCTGTCCTTTTAGGGCCTTGGACTTACCCAATAAATAAACAATTCAGTGCCGGTGTCTCCTAATAGCCACCTACTGCCTGAGACTTGCTGTCACCATGGACATGCGATCTTTTTTCTTCTAAGAAGGTGAGCTTTGGAAGGGAAGCCGCCGGGCCCCTCCAAAATGTCGGCAATGCACCCCCCCCCCCACCCCCCTGGTTGGTGAGTTATTGATGGGGAGACATAGAGGCCTGGGTCTCCATGGGAGATGGGCCCATCTAGCACTGTCGGGGCCCCTTTTGTGTTAGCCCCACCCACTCCCCCCCTACAAATTTCCTGGCTGCACTGCTGTATGTAGGTACCAGATCAGTTTTATCACTGTCATCATGTCTAGGGTTGAGAAACCAAAGGCCATGGCCCATTAATGGGTCTAAACAGTCGCATGCGCCATAAGGCTGCATATATGCACACAAAACTGCCAGTGGTGCACTCAGGCAGGGAAGTTGGGAGAACTCAGATGCCCCCATGTGATCTGCCTCACCTACCCCTGTTAACTTTTCTGTCAACTTTCCAACTCACATATGTTTCACCACTTCCCAGGAGCCACAGTCAGCCTCACTAGTCCCTCGTCCAGCTGCCACGTCATCCTCCACCGGTGCCTCAGCTCCTGTTACACCTCCACCCTCCAAGCGCGCATGCACTGGTGAGTTCATAACACACCTGTCGCCCATTCTGTGGTGCTGTTGTTGTCTCGATATGAAAATGTTCATGTTTTCCTTTTTTAATTGAGATATTGGCCCCTCAGGTACCCTCCTCTAGTACCCAGTGCCTTTTCACTGGGTTCGAAGGTAAACCCTATTTTCGCTTTCAGATCTTTCATTTTTGTATCGATTGATCCTCACTTTCATCTTTTCCCTTTTTTGATAAATGGTGCGATGCATAGAAACACAGAAACGATCGTCCCTTGTATGAGCAACTGGACCCACTTGCCGTCAAATCAAATGTATGTAAGGTCGAAAGGTAAAATGGGATTGTTTGTGCTTGGAAGTGCTCTGAAACTTGAACTCATCTCACTTCCGAACAGCATTTTAGGCCCCTGTTCAGAGCCAAATTTTGGGGGAAAATCAATGCCGGTTCCTAGCTAGGAAACCATTTGCTCTAAACCAGTTTCCTAGCTGAGAAACTGGTTTAGCGTAACCAGTTTCTTGGCTTTCCGCTCGCAAAGTTTCCTGGGGTTTTCTTTGGAGTTGTGCTGGAGTTGTGCTGGAGCTATAGCTAGAGTTGTGAAACCAGTGGTCAATGAAGGAACACCATCTCGTCGTCCAAAACTTGCGTTCGACGCGAGTGATTTTTCCACACATCCATTTTCTGGCCACTTGTATGCCCTTCCTCCTCCTTTTCTTCCAGATCCTGGTCTCAGTCGTGACTCAACATCATCGCCGCAGCAGTCGCCATGGCGCCTCCTGGATTTAGAGACGCCAAATCAGCCGCCAGCTAAGACGATCCCTAAGCAGGTGCTTCAAGGCAAGACTGTGGTCTTCCATGATCACTGGTACCAGCAGTACCCATGGCTGCACTTCGACCCCGTCCGTGGAAAAGTATTCTGTTTCTACTGCGTCCGCGCGCACGAGCGCGGCACCGCCAACCCAGCTCAGAAACCTGGCTTCTGGGCTGGCGGCTTCAACAACTGGAAGAAGGCGCTGGAGAAGTTTAAGCAGCACGCCATCTCCACAGATCACGGGGACAACCTCCCAACTGCGAGCCGCCCGATCGCAGACGTCATTCAGACGGCCAATCAGCGCCAGCAGCAGACCAACAGGGCCTGCCTCGTGAAGATAATCACCAGCCTCGTGTACCTGGGCAGACAGGGTCTGGCCCTCAGAGGGCATGAACAGGACCAGGGCAACTTCATCGAGCTGCTGCAGCTGCGAGCCGCCGACTGCCCCGAGCTACAGCAGTGGCTGCAAAGAAGGGAGCGATTCACGCATTCAGACTGTCAGAATGAGCTGCTGCTGCTCGCCAGTCATCAGGTGCTGCGAGAGATCATCACGGAGATCCAAGACAGTGCGGCCGGCGACCTCTGCTACTCCGTGATCGTCGACGGCACCCAAGACCTCAGCGGCCACGAGCAGCAGTCGGTGTGCATCCGGTATTCAGACAAGGCCCTCCAAGTCCACGAGGAGTTCGTGGGGTTTCACGAGACGCCGTCGACGACGGGTGCTGCTCTGGCGCGCATCATCGAGGACTCGCTTCAGCGCATGAACCTCCCCCTGGCTGGCCTTCGCGGCCTCACTTTCGATGGGGCCGCAAACATGGCGGGAGGTTTCCGCGGCGCCCAAGCCATCCTGCGCGGCAAACAGCCAGCAGCGCTCTTTGTCCACTGCGGCGCCCACTGCATCAACCTAGTGGCGAAGGAGAGCGCCGAAGCCTCCCAGCTGATCCGCAACGCCCTCTACACACTGAACGAGCTGGAGCGCCTCTTCGGCCAGTCCCTCACCTTCCGGGAGAAGTTCCGGCAGCTGTGCGTGGGCAAGGGGGAGGAGGTGCCAAGGAAGCTGCGGCCGTTCTGCCCCACGAGGTGGACAGTGCGGCTACAGGCAGTGGATGCTGCCATCAAGCAGTACAGCGAGGTACTGGCCACGGTGGCGGAGCTGGGCGCTGGTCGCAGCCACGTGGCGGCGAGAGCGGCGGGCCTTCACGCCCAGCTGCGCAAGGAGTCAACCCTGCTGGCGCTCCACCTGGCGCGTGCAGTGCTGTCGCCTTTGGACCGGCTTAACCGCAGCGTCCAGGGCTCCCGCTGCACTGTCTCCCAGCTTCTGCGTGGAGCCGAGTCCGCCAAGCAGCAGCTGCAGGCTCAGCGCGACGGGGCGGACGAAGCCATCCAGGAGTGCCTGCAGCAGGTGAAGGGATCAGGCTGCGACGTGCCCATCGTGCTGCCGCGGGAGAAGCGCGCTTCAGCCAGCAACGCCGACGGCGACGGCGGTGAACCAGACGAGCCAGCTAACATCCAGCAGTACCTACGGCGAGAGCTGCTGCTGGCCATCGACACCGCCTGCATCCAGCTGAGTGACCGCCTGGACCAGGAAGGCGTCAAGCATCACGCCAAGGCGGAGCAGGCGCTGCTGGCTGACGGTGGCGCCGCAGGCCTCAGATAGTTTCTGAGCAGCTCTCCCTGGTCAGCGGAGCTGTCAGCTGCTGACCTGGCGCCGCAGCTGCGCGTCCTGTTTAAAAACAGGCGGCCGGAAAGCCTCGAAGAAGCGGCAGATATAATCCGGAACCTGGATGAGCCCACACGCAAGATGTTCCCGGACGCAGTGAAGCTGCCGCGCCTGCTCCTCACCCTGCCGGCCAGCTCCGCCACGGCTGAGCGCAGCATCAGTGCGCTCCGCCGGCTGAAGACATGGCTGCGCGCCACAATGGGGCAGGCGCGCCTCAACGCGGTAGCTGTGTGCCACGTCCACCGCGACCGCCTGACTCGCGTGGATGTCGACCAGGTCGCGGCTGCCTTCATCCGTCAGAACCCTGGGCGAGAGCGGGTGTTCGGGCTCGCGTAAAGGACTGGCGAGTGGCGCGCGTGTGTCACGGCGGCAGCGGGAGCTCCAGTTTGTTTATGAGCCCTCTAATTTCAGATTGCTTGATTGAACTGCCGACGTGTCGCGGTACATTACCTGATTTTGTGCTTTGCCTGGGACGGGAGCGCCAATTTTTATTTCGAAGAACGTTGTAGCATTTTGCTTTCATTCTTCACGAACAGTTGTTGTATGTTTGTAGGTATGAATTCCTCGTGGCAGTTGCTGAATTTATCTAGTCCGCATCGGTGTCGCTGATGCAGACGATGATGTACGAGTCAAGTCTACGCTTCTGAATGCTGAAAATATTGCCATAGTCGGGGAATGTTACGCTTGTCGCCGAATTCGGGGCAATGGTAGAAAAGTTGCTATGATTATCAATGCAGAGTTGCTGTTCATGGATAAAGCATGAAGTGTTCCCAGTTTATTGTCTTTGACTGGTTGGCTGTACACACCAAGCTTTGCTCTCTCCATCCCCCCCCCGCTCACCGGATATTGGACCCCATGGGTCGTTGCTGAACTGTGCAGCCTGACCCCTCCAGCCAAAAATTCGTGGCGGCGCCCCTGGATGTACGTAATAGATATACATAGGTAGGACCTCCTCGAATGGGCAGGACCTTGACGTGGTGAAGAGGCTTGGTCTCTTCAATTCAGAGCAAACCAACACTGCCCAAAAAAAACATGTATATATATATATATTAGGGTGGTCCAAACATACATGGTAATTTTAAAAGTTTCAAGGAAGTGCACACCACAAGGTTATTTTTATTCCACTATATGTGCCTGCATTGTGTGCCAAATTTTGGACGATTTCATGCATAATTAAAGGTCGCGCAAAATCTCATCTTTGGTTTCTCTCTGTTGCAGATGGCCTCCTCACACCGAGTACGCGAAGTGGACCAGAATGGTGGTTATTATGGAGTCCCCTTGAGTTTTTCTCAATTGCACGGCTTCCAACGCGAGGTGACGTACTTCGCATGTCACAATTCTTTCACCTGAAGCAGAAATTGCCTTTCCCGGAAAACTTCAAGAAGACCTGTGAAGCCTGCTGTGCCATCTGGGCGAGGGCAAGGATCCTTACCCTGCGGTTGGATTCCTGTGTGAGGAAGTTGGAGAAGTTGATGCGGGAATACCAGAACCTCAAGAAGAGCCGAAAGCGAGGTGACACACAGGCGATGATTTTCCACGCATCACTCGGCGACCTCTTCGACATCGGAGCCAGTGATGCTCTGCCGCAGATGACTGTTGAAGAGGATCGTGTGTTTTACCAAATGCAACGTGAGGACGTCACCTCCTGCAGCATGTCTGGCCCTGATCTCGTGACAGGAGGGAGAGTCGGAAGCGACTTCGGGAAGAACAACAGAAGGCGAGAAGGTCGAAGGCAAAGGTTGATGCAGCTTCATCCTCGGTGGCGGCGGCTCAGCTGTCTTCCACGTCCTCCTCCAACCTCGAGTCCGAGGACGACGAAGACTTCACTTCTACTCTCAGTTGCTCGACAGCGTCTGCAGCTCCTCCCAAACGACCGAAGAACATTTTCGCCTCCCTGCTGTCGCATCAGCCCTCGATCGAGTCAACCTTCCGGACCGTGGAGTCGTGTTCGTGGCAGGAACCGTGGCACGGGCCCTTGGCCATGATCTTTCAGATCTGACCCTCTCCAGAAGCTCAGTCCGGCGATCTAGGCGGCAGGCACGGCTTCAAGCGGACACTCAAGATCGAGAAGACTTCACCCCAAAGGTCCACTTCTCCTACACTGGGATGCCAAGCTTCTCCCAGACTACACTGGGGATGGGGGAACGGTGGTCCGTGTGGCCGTGCTCGTTACAGGCCCGGGCGATTTCGAGAAATTTTTGGCTGTGCCGAAGACGGAAAGGGGAACGGGGGAGGCACAAGCAGCGGCATGCATGGCGACTCTTGACGGTTGGTCACTCCGTCCTCATATTCAAGGCCTGGTCTTCGATACGACTGCCTCCAACACGGGTCTCCACCGTGGAGCTTGTGCGCTGATTGAAGAAGGACTCGGGAGGAAACTAGTGCGGATAGCTTGTCGTCATCATGTCTTAGAGATCGTCCTCTCCAGTGTCTTCAAGGTAGTCTTCGGGCCAACGGGAGGACCGGAAACTGGACTCTTCAAGAGGTTCCATATGTTTTGGCCCAAAGTCAACCAAGAGATGTACGTTGGTGCCCCAGGTGAGATGTTCCGCGACCACAGATTGGAAGAGCAGCGCATTGACATGGTTTCCTACATCCAGCAGGCTATGAAGGAACAACAAGTGCGAGCAGACTACGCCGAGTTCCTCAGCCTGAGCCTCCTCTTCTTGGGTGGAGGGGGTGATCAGCGGGCCAAGTTTCGGCCCCCAGGCCCGACGCATCACGCGCGGTGGATGCAGAAGGGATTGCACGTCTTGAAGATCTTCCTCTTTCGGGACCAGTTCCGTCTCGCTGCCAAGGAATTGCGCGCCATCAGATCACTCTCGCTTTTCGTCGCCTTGATCTATGTCCGGTTCTGGAACGATGCTCTGCGTGGCATACAGGCCCCCCGCAACGATTTGAAATTCCTCAAAACCCTTCGAGCATACCCAGACAAAGAGGTCGCAGATGCTGCAATCACCGCCTTTGCACGCCATCTCTGGTATCTGGCAGAGCACCTGGTTGGACTGGCGTTCTTCGACAAGGAGGTGGACGTGGTGAAGAAGCGCAAGATGGCAACCAACCTTGAGCGGGAGAAGAAGTCAGGGTGACCCCGTCGCTTGCAAGGAGTCCCAGAGATCGGGGTTGGGCTGGAGGAGTTCGTGACCAAGAGGACGCTGAAGGTGTTTAACGTCATTGCTGAGCAGGGGAAGGAGAATGCAAAATCGTCCTTCTTGAAGGAAGACCCCGGAAAGTGGGAGACGAACACAACGTTCCTGGAGATGAAGAAGTCTGCGGGTTCTTTGAATGTCGTCAACGATGCAGCAGAAAGAGCTGTTTCTCTCATCCACACCTTCAACACATCGCTGACCAAGGACGAAGAGCAGAAACAACACCTACTGCGCCTCGTGGCTAATCACCGTCGCCGCCTCCCTGCTCCGACCAAGGGGGGACTGATGAAAGAGAGTGGTTGCTGAATTGTAGAGGGACAGGTTGAAGTCCCACCTCATTTCGTCATTCAAGTTGGCACGATGAAGCATTATAATTTATTAAGGTTATTTTGTCTTCATAGAAAATAGGAGCTATGCTATGCGAAAGAAGAACACAAATTAACATCCCTTCAGTTTCTCTTCTGTCGGAAAAAGACACCTTTTTGCGCGACCCCTAAAGTTAAACGAAATTTCCTGAAAATTGGTCTGAATGTTATTTATGAACTGTGTAACAAAATACAACTTTTGGAGCTAACAATTTTTCAACTTTCCTTTTTTGGACCAGACTTATATATATATAAATATATTAAAAGATGTATACATATATATGCATTACTAAAAGATGCAGTAATCAATTGTGCATCGAATGGTGTATATGTTGAATAAACACTGCACCAGCATCGGTACAGGAGGTGAAAAGTGAACCCATGTTATAGTGCATTTTCCCTCCAAAACATGGGTGCATATGATCCTTCCTAGGTCAACACACGTGCATTTCAGCAAAAATTTGAGATAGCAGTTCTATAGAGAATTGATGTGCAGTACTTTGCTCAAATATTTCCAAAAAAGTCCAGAAAATACAAATATTTTTTTCTTACTAATTTTCGACCATCAAGAAACGTTTTTCGAATTTTTTTTTCTTGTTTTTTTTAATTACCAGATTAATTCTAACTACAAAAATGACTGAACATTTCCAATTTTGTTTTACTTTTTCTCAATATGAAATTAGGTTTACATACTTTTTATATAATTTCTAGAAGAGGAAAGGACTATTTCGCGCATACACCAGTTAGAGCTAGGCGGGATCTATCTAATGATGTATAATTTATCATCGTCCCGAATAAAGCTTTAAAAATTAGACCAAAATTATGAAAGTACTTTTTTCATATCCAAAAGGGGGGAGTAAAGTTGTTTGACCCCCCAAAAAATTACGAAAATATGTTTCTGAAATGCTAATATTATATCAATTCGTCAATTCTGAGCACATTTCAAATGTATCATGTGTCAAAAATATCTATTTTTTTCGAATAATCATTCAAAAATTTCATGTTCGGTTTTTTGGATTTTTCTTCTCGAAATTATAATTTTTGGAAATCCAAAATCAGACTCAAAGGCGCCCCCATCAATTGTGCATCCACTCATATAAAACACTTTGATCTTAGATGTATAGATTATTGTCCAGATGACTCAGAATGGTGCAATGTTTTTTTTAACCGATTTTCGGGTGAAAACATGGAAACATATTAGCCCCCCTACGCCAAAAAGTATAACAATTAATGAAAAACCGAGATAGCAGATACATGTAGAATTAGTGTGCGATACGTTTTGAAATTATAAAGTATCAAAGAACGTTTAAAAAAAGTTCCAAAAATCAAAAATAACATTTCATGTCAAAATTTTCCCCCCAAAGAAACATTTTTCGAACAGAATATAGATTAGAAAAAGATAGTGGAGGTCAAGCTGCATCTAGGAAAGTTTTCATCAAAACTTGGCCCCAGTAACGTTTCTGCCAAAAACCACTGGACTTTGATCATCATTTTAGGGGGGTTTGGAATTTCCAAATTGAAATATAAAATACACCCACCGCGATAATGAAAAATGAAACAAAGTACACGACAAAAATTCTTAAAAGTCAAAACTCCATTTTTTTTCGTGGAAAGTCCAAACATTTCTTCAAAATGGGCTAAGAAAAAAAAATTTCCTGTTAATTTATCTATATTTAAGGGCCAAGGTCTCATATTTTCCAAATTATGCAACCCCGCCATTCTTGTAAAAGGGAACCGACGGAAGGGCACCACCAGGAGCGGAGTGGAATGTAACATTTTTGAAATCTTTTCACGGAAACAACTCTCACGCCATAACCATGGAACCCAGGGCTATGAAATTTTGCATACATATAGATATATGCATTGGCTACAATACGCATACACGTGACAAAAACACAAAAAAAAATTCGGAAATATAGTAGTTTTCCCAACATTTTCGTTCAAACCGCCATAACTCGACGAATTTTTTACTTTCGGTTTTCAAATGTGCCATTTCACAATCTGTAAATTGCGTACTACCTATGGAAAAATATCGAAAAAAATTTAAGAACGTTTTTTTCAAAGTTGCAAATTTTTCTTTTCGATTCTGAAAATATGGTATTGCGATAGAGCATAACATTCTGAGTTGGAATACTATGTTTCGTTCAATTTTATCGGTAACGTTCGACATAAATCTAAAAAAACTTCGAAAAATGGTACTTTAGAAATATTGTCAAATTTTAATTGCCAATAAATCGAAAATTTGGAGGGTACATTCGAAAAGGAGGGAATTTTTGGAATCGCCATTGAATTCTGCGTCCAAATCTCTTCTGTCCGTGGCAAATTTTCGATTATAAATTTTTCGAAATCCAAAATTTTGAAAAAAAACGTCTTCGATGTTCTTTGTTTTTTTATGGAATCGGCATAAGAAATAAAAAGGATCCAGCGGAGGAAATTTCAATCCAGTACAAATTCAGCCCTCTAGGCGGAATAGAATGGTTCCAGAGTTACCAAATCGATATCTTACAAAATCTCACCTGGCGGAAATGTTTGAAGTCCAAATTGATTTGCTATCATTGACGACATTTCCCTGGGACGTTGTCTATGTAGATCTGTTGAAAAATCTTTAAAATCTTGAATATTGAAGCGTGTATTAATTTTTGAATGTGCATCGATTTCAAAATTGAAAATTTATATTCCAAAAAACTTATAAAAAATTATAAATTTTTTCTGCCAAAAGATGCGCCATAACGAGATCTTTCGAATGCACTTCGGAAATCGTCTCTAAAGTAATATCTACCCCCTCAAAAGGCCATTTCCAATAAATCGCCGCCTTTTCGACCGCTTTTGTTACTGCGTAGTTACGCCTTTTTGGCGTCGAGGTCGCCAGAAGTGATCAAAAATGGCCCAAAAACACCCTATTTCACCGATGACGCTAAAATTCCAAAATCCAAAATTTCGAAAAAATATAGAAATTTTCGCAAAATTTGGACAATTCCTAGTTGGCCCACGACCCCAGATTCCATTTTCCCCTAAATCGAGTTTTGGTAGCACTTCAAAATGGCCGCCGTCTCGCCCACTTATGGTTTTTTTTTCGAAAATCGCCGCCGTTTCGACCACTTATTTCTACTTAGTTGTTTTAACCATTTGGGAACCATTTGGTACCAATAAGGAACATTTTCGAGGGTCCATGTTCCCGTTTGGTCCTGGTGTTCAAAGTGACCTACAGGTCAGGTCAACGTCTCTAAAAATCTGAATCTCACGTATGTTGTAGCGCATGAATCAGCAGATCGAATGGTGCTATGCCGGTCACGGTATGTCAACCGGAAATGGGACAACATTGGGGTCAAAGTTCGAGAATTTTGAAAAATGCAAAAAAAACTTTACACGAGGGAAGGTTAGGGTTCCCGACCCCCTAGAAACCTGAAATTTGGAATTTGCGCATAACTTTCTAGGCTTCCCTAACCTTCCCTATTGAAATTTCCAATTTCCGGAAACAGCTATTTGAAACTCCCGCTTAAAGTCTATGAATGGTATATGATAGTCAGCAGCCCCTGAACTCTCCATAATCCTACCAACTAATTCCATCTAAAATCACTTTTTACATTGTTGGACTGTACATTCAATACTTATATAAGTATGTCACAACGTACATCAATATACTCGATATTTTATGCTGAGTCGATTGGTGTACGAATTTTTGAAATTGGACAATTTGGAAAAATGTTGGAGGCAATAAACAGATTTTGCGCAACGCTATGGGAAATGTTTTTTTGGAGGTGGGGGCTTTCCTATGGAACTTTTGTAGGTGAATACCGTGATAGGAAGATGCTACGTTCAATTTGTAGTGTTATAAATTTTGGAAATCCAAAATCGGCAGGTTACTTTTCGAGTTTTTTGAGTTTCCGAAATTTTTGACAGGCCAAAAAGGCGATTATTAGGGAAACTGTCAACTTTGCCGGCCTGTCAAGGGCAACCTAAGAGAGATAACCGAGCTGGGTTTCGTGTGACGGATAGCACTCTAACAGGTCTATATCGTATCAGGAGATGAGTTCCGGGAACTCCTAACTTTTTGAGTCATAGGCGTGCAAAGTAGGGGAAAATTGCACTATGGAAATATTTGACAGCCCCTAGCGCCCTGAGTCTTAAGAGTTAAGAAGCGAGATTCACAACTTAAGCTATGAGGGTGGAGGGCTTTCAATTTTTTTGTTTAATTTTGCAACATTTTTCCAAAATTTTGAAGTCATTTTTTTTAAAAAAATAAAAAGGCTTAGAACATTCTAGTTTTTTGCCACACATCTCGCATGACGAGATATGTATGAATGTTAGAATGTATGTTAGAATTTCGGAGAAGGCAAAGTCTTGAATTCTAAGAGTTATTCAAGATTTTCTTAAAATGTTCGGGAAAAAAACTAAGACGAAAGTGCTAAAGCACAAAAGACAAACTTCAATGCCCCACCAGGAGTGGCGGTAGCGGTTTTTTCGGGCAGACAATAGCGACGTCTTGGCCTTGTTTTACATTTATACGGCTCAGGTTATGCGCCGTATACGGTTAGTGTATGCTACATCGCCATGCACATTGATAATGACAACATTCGAAAGTAACTGTTCTTTCTGTCTTCCACAGACTATAGTAACGTGATTATATCTCAAGAGATATGAGTAATAGTAATTCATCTAGTGTGGCTGAAGACAGCTGCGACGATGCAGACTTTGATCCCGGAGCACGGTGGGAGGCAGAAATATTGAACTCAGATGATGACTTTGACGTTGGATTGGTTGAAAGCCCGCACAAGTGGCAGAAGATGTCGCAACCAACCGAGACTGAACAGAGACAAGAGAGCCACGAGCGCGAAGAACGACCAAGTGACGAGGTGCTATCGAAACGACGCCAGACATAAATGCATTGAAATATTGGACTCCCACTGAAGGATGGTCGCAATTCGACAGACTATGGTGCCATGCAACGGGCACAGCCGTAGAGCGCAGACGTATATGGCGTCATAGTCAAAGCTCTTGCCGAGCAGCCAAGTGTGCTATTGCCGAATGCAATAAAGACATTGTTACATACGTGCGGGAGGAAATGGAAACATGTCGACACTGCACTTGTGGAATGACCGTAAAGTCGTCCGACGAAGAAAAGTTTCGTCGGACCATGGGACAGCATATTCACAGAAGCTCAAGACACGCCAGCCTCGACCCAGACGGGCGAAGACGACTCTTGTTGAAAGTTATGGGATCCATTTACCAAAATGTCGCCAGAACCATGGCCACAGCCTTCAAGGCCGACATACCTCTCCTCGGCCATCGGCCACGAATAGCCGTGGTAATTAACTACACCTTTTGTTCTGCCTTTCGAAACATTATTCATGTAATCGCGTGCAACATACTGGTCCACACGTTCAGAAACAATCTAGTTACCTATGTCAATTCAATTTGCTGTGCTGTTAATGTGTGTCATGTTGCTGTTATAAATAATATAGCTACTGCTGTAAATGTTATACTGCTGTTATAGTGCTGTACACCGCGCTAGTCAAGCGAGCGTGTTATATTTAGCGTACAAGGATTGTTCAGTAATGTTATATTTTATGTCCGCAGCCTGGAGTTCCCATGCCGGCTACGAGTCGGGACGCGGCGGCACTGCAAACGTCTATTGCTCGCCTTGGAGAATACTGCGAAGACTGGACGGCAGAGTCAATCCAGGATACTGGCACGAGAAGTAGGGTTCCGGATACAGAAAAGTAATCAACCACATCCTGACAAAGGCGCATATCAAAGTACCAGACTGGAGATACGTTCTGTGCAGGACAGTACTTTTGCGGAAAGTGAAGGACGTGATGGACAGGACCATGAAAAGCCAATTGGCAGCCATGAAAAGCCAATATGCGGCAATTGGCGATCAAATACCGTCAAGTTCTTTACATAACGCTCGCGGTTCTAGCTGGACACCGCACTGGTATCTGGACCCAGTTGAGAATTGCATAATTCAACGCTAGGAAACACCACCGGGATCAACATGTATACACAATGAACCACCTAGGTGGCAAAAACGTAAAGTCTACGGGCAGTACGACGATTGTGTTTACTGAAGGATGTGAGACGACGGTGACCTACTTTGTACGCAAACTTCAACCAGTGCTGGCCAATGCGACTACCGCCGGCCTCCTGCTCCCAGGAGGCCGGCATACCAACCACCGAGAGCCACAACTCAATTAGAATCTGAGTTGAAAGATTTAAAAACAAAAGTTCTAAAAGCATATAAATATCACAACAAAGCATCGAACAAAAGTTCGGACAATTATGCGAAACAGAGGGAAGTACTTCGGGAAATGAAAAACAACGATAATGTAATAGTAAAGCCGTCAGATAAATGCAAAGGATTCGTCGTGCTAAACAAAACGGATTACATTGAAAAGGCCAGTAAAATAACGGACGATTATCAGAGCATTTCTTCCCAACCAAACCCTACCAAACGTCTCGAAATTGAAACATGTACTATTATCAAGGAAACTTTATCAGGGAAGTTACATAAAGACATAGTGTTATCTCTCCTTCCTCATTCCAGCCGCACAGCGGAATTATACGGGCTCCCCAAAAAACCACAAACTAGAGGTTTCACTGCGCCCTATAGTGTCGGCGAGTGGTGACCCCCTAGACAAGTTATCTTGGTTCTTGAGCAAGATTCTGGTCCAGATACTAGCGTTGGTTCCCGCCCATCTGACAAACACGGAGTCGTACCTACAGAGGGTGAAAGAAACGTTCCCTACCAAACTTCCGGAAGGCAGTATTGTTTTCACCATGGACGTGAAAAATCTATATGGCAGCATTCCGATAAAGGAGGGAATAGATGCTGTGATTCGTCTAATCGAGGACAATCTGGATGACATTTGTCTTTTCGGGATTGGGGTACAGGACTGTGTGAAATTACTTACACATATTTTCAGCAATAACCTCATACGTTTCGGTAACTCCATGTACAAGCAAACAAAAGGAGTGGCTATGGGTAACCAATGTGCACCTCCTTTAGCGATTGCTTTTATGCACCGCCTTGAGTCGATCTTCTTAGCTTCGTATGATTTGAAACCAGCTCTCTACATGAGGTATATAGACGATATTTTTGGTGTTTGGACACATGGCTTGGCCTCTCTGCTCGACTTCTTTGCAGAAATTAACCAACAACGCTCCAGCATCAAGTTCACCTTAGAACACACTGGTCATAGCAGTTCGATTCCTTTCCTTGATACGTTGTTTGTAGTTCAGGCTGATGGGAGCTACACCACCGAACTGTACTTTAAACCTATGGCAGCCCCCATCATCTTGCACTATGATTCGGCCCACCCGATGGCTACTAAAAAGGCCGTTTTAACATCCCAAATGAGGAGAGCAGCACGAGTCTCCTCCGATACTATTTCATGCGAGCGGAGCCTTGCGAAGATGACAACTCTTTTCCTGGAAAACGGATACCCAGCACATCGGGTACACTCCGCCGCTCGTGCTGTTCACCCTCACAACAGGAGTAGGATAAGTGGGCAACGTCGGCATCGAGCGGGTAATAATCCCAACTATGTTTACATGAGACTTCCATTTGTCGATGACCAACTATGTCGACAGGTAAACGCAGCCATCCGTTCGTCTCATCTAAACCATGTTAGGGTAGCCTGGACTAGCGGACCTACGCTGAAATCTTACCTGGTCCGCTCAGCCCTGGAAATTCCGCCATGCCCTGCTGGTAGAAGAACGTGCCACACCTGTATCAACGGGCTCAAAGGTAGATGCACGCGAAAAAACGTAGTTTATAAAATAACGTGCAACCGCTGTCTTGGAATATTTTATGTCGGTGAAACCAAACGTAGTATCAGGGATAGGTACAATGAGCACTTGGGAGATGCCAGACTTCGAAGAGCATACACACCTTTAGGCGAACACATGATCGACAAACATTATAACATGGAACACAGCGACACTAACACAAACTTCAAAGTAGAAATTCTAGCAACAGCCAGGGACAACGCTGATCTAAAGGTCCTCGAATCTCTACACATACGTAATCTACGGCCGCAACTAAACACGCAAACGACTTCTTGGTATATCACTTAAATTACATAAACATAAATTATATTCTATGTATTACGCGTTATATTGGATCTATGTCTATATATGTGCGTGAGTGTATGTATCGATATGTATGTGGACCATCGGCTCGGGCTTCCTGAGAGGATTCTATCTTGACATAGTTTGTTTCTGGTTTGGAGTTTCTTTAAGTGTCTGCACCACTGAGGAGGCTTTTCTGCATTCCACGTGTCTTTTGCACGCTTTTTTTCTCGCGTGCTTTTTTTTTCAATTCCTAAACTTGACATTTTTATATCACTCCTGACGATGGCCCCTGGCCGAAACGTTGAGTACCTAATAAAGTATAATCCTTAACGTTACTTTTGATGTCAACTCAGCACCTCCTGGTATATTGAAGGTCGTATGCTTTCTTTACACACAATGAGTACAACTTTATAAGTGTGCAGTGGAAGGTGTGTGAGTATTGTATGCATAACACATGCATAATGTTTTTGTGGTGTGAAATCGTGACGTGATGTGTATTTCGTGCAAATGATGTATCATGACCGCTGAGTGCAATCATCTGCCGCCCTGTGACGAGACGGCGCCGCCATGTCGGACGATATTGCGCAGGCGCGGGCGTAGAGGGCTGCGGGGCCAATCAGCGACCGCGAGGCCATATATGGTCAGTGAGCGGCGCGGGTGTTCCGGCGAGCTGAGGAGAGGGCCCCCGGTCGTGTTGGCTGGCAGACGGTCTTGTTCTCGCTTGTGAGAAGGGGCAAATATAAGCTCTGAGTGGAAATTCATTCTTCCGAACAGCTACAAGCTATTTCGGCCATTTACGTGCTGGCGCGCTGGCGCGATGAGCCGCGAGAGTGCCGTGGACGTGGTAGCAGCGGAGGAGGGTGTGGTGACTGGCGGAGGCGGATCGGCGCAACACCAGGTGGCCCGTGAGATGGTGGTGAATTGCTGTTTAGGGGCACGTCGACAGCAAGGTCATTTTGTGCCCATAACAATGGTTAGAGAGAAACTAAAACGGTATGTCCTTCAAATAATCATTAGTGGAGATAAAATCTTGGTTCATCAAGGACGATATATCACATCAAAGTTTGCGTGTCGAAGATAAGTAAAGATGTTACCCGACGTCACGACATCCGAGTCGTCACTCAGAAGCATACGTAAGGAGTCGTTGCTCGCTCTTCCAAAGTATTGACGTCGTAGAGGTTCCAGTGTTGAACAGGCTACAATTACATGGTATACAGTAAGCAGGGCAGAACAGCGTGGGCACAAGGGTCGGTCATCTCCAGACAGCAAGTATCTGTGTGTGGCTAGGGTATGTCCTATTCTTAGACGGCAGAGCGTAATTTCATCCCATCGTTCGATCCGATACGATGATCTCCACAGCCCTAGTGTCGGCTTCAGGATCTTTAGTTTATTACATTTCGAACTCCAGGCTTGTTGCCATTCTGATCGAATATACGATGATATGTTTGGGTAGAAATCTCCGGGGGGGAGTAGTAACGAAACGACGCAGCCGCTGTTGATAGCTGCCTTCGCAGCCATGTCGGCAGCTTCATTCCCAGCTAGTCCAACGTGACTGGGGATCCAGCAGAAAGCAATTGTCTTGCCCATTCCGTCTAGTAATTCTACAACTCGTAGAATTTTGCGGACAAGTATGTTGTCCTGGTTGAAGGATTGCATTGCTAAAAGGCTGCTCAGCGAGTCTGTGAATATAACGTGCTTTGGTGTCTGATCAATTTGAATAAAACGAACAGCTTTCAAAATGGCATACAATTCAGCAGTAAAAATCGACGCATGCTTTGGTAGACAGAAAGAGCCAGAACCGGAACGACTGACATAGGAGCAGCCCACGCCAGACATCGACTTGGAGCCGTCGGTATAAGTCCGGGAGAAGTCATGGTATTCGTGTATTTTCTTAAGAGACATCATTCGGAGCTCTGCTGTACTTATATCGCATTTTTTTGAGCATGACAAGGCAATATCGATTTGTGGTGGGGAAATCTGCCATGGAGGAGTAGTCGAAACAGCAATACGTGTCACACAACCGGGTCGGATGCTGCAGTTACGCAGCGTCGAGGCAATGCGCCAGCAGAACGGCATGATGCGCTGACTGCAAGATGACTGGCGTGGCATCGATGATCCCGGAAATATCCATGGATATGCTGGATGCTCTGGGTTTTGGGCTACCTTGCATGCATATCGAGCTGCCAATATCCTGCGTCGCAGCGCAAGGGGAGGTTCATCCACCTCTACCATAACACTGTCTGATGGTGAGGTGCGGAAAGCTCCAGTGGCAATCCGGAGGGCTGTGTTATGGATGACATCAAGTCGGCGCTTGGAGGTATCACATGCTCCGTCATAAATAAAACACCCATAGTCAATTTTAGAACGTATAAGGGATCGGTACATGAGAAGCAAGATTGATCTGTCAGCCCCATATGAACATCTAGAGACGGTACTCATTACCTGGAGACCTTTTGTACATCTGTTGGTAAGCTCAGTTATGTGGGTTTTGTATGTAATATGGCGGTCCATCCACACACCAAGAAACTTGACTGCCGGTCTGACTGGTATGAGGTGGCCGTTCATACTTATCATTGGGTTTGCGCAACGGCGTTTGCGGCAGAAATGGACAGCGGTAGTCTTTGAAGTGGATATTGTGAAACCAGTTGTATCGCACCACTCCATCAATTTCGTAACAGTTAATTGGAGCTGCCTTTGTACCGTCCGCACCGTACGAGATGAGAACCACACTGTAAAATCATCTACGAATAATGCCCGTCCTACCGATGTTGGTAATCTATTGCCCACATCGTTTATAGCAATGGCGAACAAAGTCACACTTAATACACTTCCCTGCGGAACGCCATCAATCTGCTGAAAAGTGTCAGAGAGGAAGCCATCTATTCTAACGCGAAAAGTCCTGTCAGTTAAGAAATTCGTCAAGAAAAATCCCATCGGACCTCTTATGCCAATGCGGTGCAGCTTCATGATGATACCGTGCCGCCATGCGGTATCATAGGCACCATCGACATCAAAAAATATGGCTGCGGTATGACATTGTTTCATAAAGCTCAAGCGTACAACGGAGTCAAGAGCTAAAATGTGATCAAATGTGCTACGGTGTTTGCGGAAGCCACTCTGTATGGAGGTGAGTAATCGGTTGCGTTCCAAAAACCACATAAGTCGTAGGTTCACCATTTTTTCAAACACTTTGCAGAGCGAACAGGTAAGTGAAATGGGTCGATAGTGAAGTGGGTCCTTGCCGGTTTTGTTCGGTTTGCAGATGGGGACGATAAGCGCCCTCCGCCATTCCGATGGAAAGGTACCTCTTTCCCACATTTCATTAAACACTTGTAGAAGAGTATTTACAACTGTTCTCGGGAAATGTTTGATTATGTCGTTGTGTAATGTGTCAGGTCCCTCGGCTACGTTCCTAAGGGAGTTTATCGCGGCAGTCAATTCGGTAATAGAAAACGCATTGTTGTAGTGAATTGTGTCTGATGTGGTAAAATCAAGAGGTAGTGCCTCGCATCGAGCCTTGTATGTCAAGAAACGATGACTGTTTTTGTTTTTCGACCTTTCGGAAAAGGCCCGTCCAATCTCGTTAGCGACATCTTTCGGGTCGATAATATCTCGGCCTCCCATTTGGAGGGTGGGGAGTGGCGTGCGCGTAAGCTTCCCCGAAATGCGCTTAATGCGGGACCACACAGATGACAATGGGGTGGAGCGATTTAACGTGTTCACGTATGTTTTCCACGATTGCCGTTTGGAATCAGCGATAGTGCGCCTCGCGTGAGCTCTTGCTTTGCGAAAAGCTATCAGATTCGCCATGCTGCTGTCGCGATTGAAAACCCGGTATGCCTTCTTCCTAGCACGTAACGCTTCCTGACAATTTTCTGACCACCACGGGACTGGTACACGGCGTGACGTGCCCGACGAACGAGGAATATACCGCTGAGCACTTTCTAACGTTGCAGCTGTAAACGTTTCCATGGAAACCGATCCTTCCGACCACTCACCGAGTCTCTCTTCGACATCGGACTGAAAAGAGCTCCAGTCAGCTTTACTAAAAATCCATCTGGGAGGTCGTCGGCCAGCTTCCACTCTATCAATGAAACTTGTCCAAACTGGAAAATGGTCACTCGTACCCGGATCATCGTCCACCGACCAGTCCAAATAGGAGACAAATTCAGGACTGCAAAGCGTGAGGTCAAGCACGGAGGTTTGGCCCGTTGGCAGTGTAAAATGTGTTGGGATACCAGAGTTAAGAACTACAAGGGGGACATTCCGGATAATTTGTTCAAGGGTACGTCCACGACTAGAAGTATTCGTTGAGCCCCAAACTTGGTGGTGGGCGTTGAAATCTCCACATATAATCAGCGGAGGAGTAAGCTGATCTATTGCCTGCGACAGTTCTGGAATTGAAAAGGTGTGTCCTGGGGGCAAGTACATAGAGCATATGGTGGCAACACGGCGGTTAATTATGACCCGAGCAGCGACAGCCTGGATATTTGATGTCAGATGTACTTGCTGAAAAGGGACTGAGTTGTGGACGGCAATGAGCACACCACCATGTGCCACAGTGTGTGTGATGACGTCCTTCCGTAAAACAGAGTAGTTTTTTAGGTAAAAGGAAGCACCGGAGGAGAGCTTGGTCTCCTGCAGGCATACTACTGACGGTGTACGACGGTGTAAAATGTGTTGTAATTCGTTATTACTAGTTCTCACACCTCTACAGTTCCATTGTAAAATGTCACTCATTTGTCAGTATATGTAAGAGGGAGTCCTAAGCTTAGAGCGTAAAAGGTCAAGAGTGACTAAATCATGGTCTTGTAGTCGGGGGTCTTGGCTTCGTGGTCGTGAGCGCGGGCTCCCAAACTCACTTGGTGACACAGCACCGGGGAGGGCGCGCTTCGTAGCGCGATTCGGGGATGGGGAGGATATTGGGGGGTGTGTGGTTCGACGGGAAGGTGTCTCCGGTGGTCTCATGGTTGCCGCGGGTAATGATGAGTGAGGAGTCGCCATTGGGCGCTGGCCCTCAGGCTTCGAGTTCGAGGAGGTTGGCATATGTCGGGTGGTGCGACCCTGTGCTCCTAAATCCGGGGCTCCAGGGCGCACCTGAACCGCAGCATGTCCGATCTTTGGATCTGAGATGGTTGATGGGGGTGGCGGTGGGGGGACTGAGGTCTGACTCACGGGAAGGGGAGAACGGTCAGGCAGAGAGGAGGTGGAGAGAAGAGATTTGGAGATGGTGGTGGTGGTGGTGGTGGTTGAGGGAATGGGAGCATCAGGCAGGGAGGAGGTGGAGCGGCTGGGTTTGGAGGTAGTGGTAGGGCGTGTGGAAGGTGGGGGTAGGTTGGAGGGCGGATGGGGGATAGGAGGTGGGGATTTCGGGGTAGATGGGGAGGGGGGGGCTGGGCCTGGGCGGAAAGGACCGGGGGGGGCCTCTTTGACCGTTGGACAAGCGTCCACGCCCCACCCTCGGGTGTTGGTCGGGAGGGGGCCTCTGATGGTGGAACGGCGTCACTCGTGGACGGTGGAACCTCGGTCGCATCAGTGTCGCATTGGCTTGGGTGGCTCTGACTAGCTTGCGACGCAGGGGGAGCTCCAAAGGAGCGAAGGAGGGCTGTTAATTGTGCGATCAGCTCAGAGGCCCTGTCGGGCTGTGCGTGTTGTGATACATACATGCTAGTTTTAACTTTGGATGCGTAAGATATTTTAGGATGAGTCTGTTCGTAATGATCTCTTGCTTCCCGAAACGATACTCTTTGTGTATGTTTGATAGAAATTATTTCTTTCTCTCTGATGTAAGTCGGACAAGTTCGGTCGAAAGAAGTATGCGGATCCTGACCTGCGCCACAGTTCGCACAATAGGGGGTTTCCGAGGTGCAGTTTTCGCTGGCATGTTCGTGCGAGGCGCAGTTGGCACACGCAGGGCGATTCCGGCAGAATTTGTTGGCATGACCGAACTTTTGGCACTTGAAACATCTCATGGGATTCGGGAGAAACACACGGACTTTTACACGGACGTAACCTATACGTATTTCAGGGGGAATGTCTGTGGTGTTAAATGTTAAAATCACGTTGTTTGTTGTGATCATTTCAGAGCCTCTCCTTGCTTTCATCTTCCTTGCCTCAGTCACTCCAAACTCCGACAAGCCATCCACAATCTCCTCCTCCGGCACTTCCCTCAAGTCAAAGCAGTTGATAATGCCTCGTGAACTATTTTTTGTTCTGTGGGGTTCAATGGTGATTGGAATAATCTCGTCGAATCTACTTTGATTTTTTCGGACGCTGTATCTAAACTCGGACATTTTTAATGCGCTCTCTGCCTCTCCTGCCCTTGCAAATTCTACCTCCAAGGCGCCATCCTTCAATTTTTCGCAGCGTACAATTTTTCCAAACCGGTCACACCCGTCTCGTCTCTGAAAGGGTGATAATGAGGCGAGACATATCGATTTTCCTCGAAAGATAAGTACACGTGGGGTAGAATAGTGTTTTGTCTGGTCTCCACGGGAGAGACCAGGGGTGTTGTTTTGTATAATGGTTGCCATGTGTTGTATGTTTTGTTGCGGCTCCTCGGGCGCCCCACCACGGAGGGGCCCAACGGGGGGGGACGCCTGGGCCCCGCGGACGGGAGGACGCCAGGCGCCCGAAGAGCTATACGGGGCGGGCGGCGCCTTCGCCCGGCCGGGAGAGAGAGACTCACCACCCCGACCGGGATCCAGCGCCGCCCACCACTTGACCTCAGCCGGCCGGGCCGGCAGGCACTGGGGAGAACCCCAGGCCCCCGGCCCGAGGCGACCAGCCACTTGGCTCGCGTGAGGCCCCACGGGCCCGCCCGCCCCACCGGGATATCGGGACCAAAGAGGCGTGTTGGTCCCCCGTCACAACTAGCACCGTGCGACGGGGGACCTCAGCCTCCAGGACTCCGTCAACCCCGGGGGGCGGGCCGAGGGGGCGCGGCTACCCCGATAAAACTGAGCTGGAGGGCAGGACCGGGGAAGTTGTCCTACCTGCTCATGATAGGGAGAGTTGGTGTTGCAGGGCCAGGGGAAGGACATGGATGTTGAGATGAGATGGGCATTGGAATGGGAGCGTATGGATGGAAGGACGAGTGAGGCACTCCTAGTCTGGCCCCTCGCCGGCTCACCGATGGACTGGGAATCCGGGTCCTTAGGACACTCAATCCCCCCCACCACGAAAAGGTGGTGCCTCGTCGGGGGGGGCCGTGAGATGACAACGCCCGTGAGATGACAACGCCGGCGTTTGACGTCCGTACCGTGCCCGAATTCAACGGAACTACGAACGTCGTTGAGTGGTGGGAGCAGGCGGAGCTGCTATGCGACCTACGCTCGGTGTCACTGATGTCAGTGATCCCGACGCGGCTACGCGATGGAGCCTTCGCGGTGTGGTCACGGATGACCCCATCGACACGCCATCAGCTGTCTCGCGTAAAGGCCAAGTTATTCAAGGCCTTCGCACTGGACCCGTTCTCCGCTTGCGCGGAAATGAGCCAGCGCAGACTCCGGACGAACGAGGCGGTTGACGTCTACCTGGCTGACCTGCAACAGCTGGCAGAGCTGATGGGCGGGCTGCCGGAGCGGGCTGTCGCCATCATGTTCGTGAATGGCCTCCCTGACGCAGCCCGGGCCGCCGTGCGCGACGGCCTCGACGATGGAGTCATCGACCTGGAGCGCGCCCTGGACCGCGCTCGGTCGGTGCTGTCGCGCATGACAGCGGCCCGGACGGAGGCATCGGTGGCAGCTGTGCAGCAAGAATCAGTGGTAGTGTCGGCTCGAGAGTCACCGTCGAATGTGGCCGCCGTAACCAGTGATACCCATGCGAGAAGGGGCAGCAGTGCGACGCCGGGCCCGCGAATGCCCCGGCAGGTGCAGTGTTGGTCCTGTGGTCGAATGGGCCACATCGCGCGGATGTGCCCAAACGGGCGCGGAGGAGCCGCATCAGCGCCAGCTGCTCCTCCGATGTCGGCCGAGGCGCTCCGTTAGTGCCAATAGTCGTCAGTGGACGTCAGTGTCAGGCACTGGTAGACACCGGGTGCGAAGAAACGGTGGTCTACGCAGGCTGCCTATCGCAGTGGGAACGCTACGACGCCAACATGGCTGCAGTAAACGGAAGTGCAGTACGGTGTTGCGGCAGGGCGAGTGTCCGACTGACTGTGCAAGGTCGCCACGCGACGGTACGCGTCGTGGTCGTCAAGGACCGGCTGATGGGAGTCGACGTATTGTTGGGAATGACGGGGATAAACGCCCTGGGGGGCGTGGTCGTGCGGTCGGGGAAGGTGCGTTTTGAGAATGATCCACCCCCTGTGCCTGTGTGCGCTGTTCGCTGTGATCCGCCCCCTGTAGCGGATGGCCCGCGCCCGTGTGGCCTGACTGGTGAGAAAATCGAGACGGCCGACTTCACGGCGGAGTTCGATGGCGACCACTGGCAGGTAAAGTGGAAGTGGGCAGACGGGACGGGACCAGGGCAACTACACAACACCACGTCCAGGTATGCGGTGCCAGCAGGCGCTCGGCATCAGTTCGACGCTGAGCTACGTCTGTGGGTAGCGGAGGGATGGTTGAGACCGTACGATGCGCGCGAGCATGGGCCGGCGCGAGGGCTCATTCCTTTGCTGGCCGTAGTTCAGGAGGCTAAGGACAAGGTGAGGCCTGTCCTTGACTACAGGGAGCTGAATTCGCACCTGGCGCCGCACACAGCTGATGCAGACGTATGTCATGAACAGCTGCGTAAATGGCGGCGCCACGGTGGCGAGGTAGCTGTAATCGATCTGAAGAAGGCGTTTCTGCAGCTCCGTGTGGCCCCTGAGCTATGGCCTTTCCAGACTGTGGTCGTAGACGGCGAGCTGTATTGTCTAACCCGGTTGGGATTTGGTCTTAGCGTGGCACCTCTCATCATGCGTGCGGTCGTGAGGGCGGTATTGGACCGAGACCCACGGATGGCAGAGGCCGTGCTGCCTTACGCCGACGACTTGTTGGTTAATGAGTCGACCGTCTCGTCGGCTGAGGTAGAGCGACATTTCGCCAAATACGGTCTCGTATGCAAGCCGCCCGAGCGAGCCGCGGACGGTGCCCGGATGCTGGGTCTCCGAGTCAAAAAGCATGGTGACGATGTGCTGCGCTGGTCGCGTGATGGCGCGACGCCCGCTACACCCCCAGCCGTGCTGACCCGTCGTTCCATCTTTGCGTGGGCGGGGCGGCTGACGTCGCACGTGCCAGTGGCTGGCTGGCTGCGACCAGCTGTCGCTTGGCTCAAACGCATCGCGAATCAGACCAGCTCAGATTTGGACACGCCCATTCGAGATGGTGCTATGCGACGACTGGTGGATGACGTGGCTCGCCGGGTGGGGGCGGCGGACCCGGCAAAGGGTCAGTGGCAGGTGACGGGCGATGCCGTCACCGTTTGGACAGACGCCAGTGCAATCGCACGTGGCGTAGTCCTGGCCGACCCAGTCACCAATGAGGTGCTTGAGGATGCCGTTTGGTTGCGGCCGAGTGCTGACGCAGACATGCATATAAACATGGCCGAGCTAGACGCTGCGGTCAGCGGGCTAAACATAGCGATAGCCTGGGGCTTCAAGAATGTTGATCTCCGCACCGATTCAGCAACCGTGAGTCATTGGCTGACTGATGCTCTGACCGGCCGGGCGCGGCTAAGGACAAAAGCACAGTCGGAAATGCTGATTCGATGGAGGGTGTCCGTGTTCCAACAAACGGTGCGCGAGTACGGGTTGACGGTCACAGTCAGTCTGGTCAGTACGAGTGCAAACCGTGCCGACGCGCTTACGCGCGTTCCTAAGGAGTGGGTGGACGCAGTGGCAAGCGCCAGGCCCCCCGGTGACGCCGTGGTCGCGTGCGTGACGCCGCGACGGACCGCGACGACGGCCGAGATTTTAGCCGTCCACGCGCAGACGGGCCACATGGGGGTAAGGCGCACGCTATGGTACGCACGACGAGAGCTGCGCGACGCACTCGTACGCCGCACTGATGTCCGTGACGTCATCAATGGATGTGACACGTGCCAATCCATAGATCCTGCGCCCACGAGGTGGCGGCACGGTGTACTGACTGTACTCAACAACTGGACTCGCCTCGCTATCGACTTGACCCACATGGGACAGGTGATCTACCTATCCATTGTGGACTGGGCCGTCACGATTCGCGATCTGGCGGTCCCTGAGACGGAGAAACGGGGAGGAGGTGACTGCTGCTCTTGAGCAGATCTTTTTCGAGCGCGGTGCCCCGGCGGAACTCCTGCTTGATAACGCTACGGAATTTCGCGGCCGCGTGATGCAGGTGTTTGCGGCGCGGTGGCGTGTGACGCTCCGTTTTCGCGCGGCCTACGAGGCCGGTGGAAACGGAGTGGTGGAACGCCACCACCGTACGATCAAAGTCATGGTGGCCAGGCAGGGATGCTCGGTGCAAGAAGCGGTTCACCGCTACAACGTTACTCCGAGAGGGACTTCCGAAACAGAGCACTCGCCCGCGGTCGCGACGTACAACCGGGATGTGAGGGACATTCCGATAGATCTCGGCACGGTGGAACATCCAGTACCGGGAACGAGCGTACCGGTCGCACCGCGGCCGGGTGTCGGGTGGAGGGTAGGCGACCCGGTGTGGACTCGTCGGCGAGG
Organism: Ashinkailepas kermadecensis; assembly: GCA_034440615.1. Taxonomy (NCBI): domain Eukaryota; kingdom Metazoa; phylum Arthropoda; class Thecostraca; family Neolepadidae; genus Ashinkailepas; species Ashinkailepas kermadecensis. The sequence goes on along the minus strand of JAOTOM010004100.1, from coordinate 153,655 downwards.
ATTGGATCGGTGCGCGGATGGATCCAGAGAAGGTACTATTACACAGATAGTATCTGATCAAACAGTGAAAGTTGATGGGATCCCTCTGCATGTCCGAAACATTCGCCGTCGCACCGCGCCGGGTCCAAGTGAACGCATGCCGCCACCTCGCCCCGCACCGCCAGACGAGCCCGTGACCATTGTGCCACCTGAGGATCCTGTGGGTGTTGAACCCGAAGTGGTAAGTAAGGGACCGACAAGTATTGAACCAGAAGTAAAAACCGAGCTGCCGCGGGGTGACCGCCAACTGGACGATGACTCACGCCCAACGGTGAGTATGGATCCAGTTGTTCAGGCCGAGGCCCAGGTCGACCGTGGCGAACCGAGTCGAGAGGAGGATACGTCGCGTGATGCGAATGAGGAAGTAGGTACACCCTCATTTGCGGATGAAAACATGTTTGACCTGTTGCCTGACGATGATTCGGGGGATGGCGCAGAGCGGGCTGCGCCCCGCCGGAGTGAAAGGGTACGAAGACCCCCGCGGACCATGTACGGTACTGAATTTGATTCCGCTCTGATTAGCCGTGGGGTGTCGGTACATCGGCCGCCGCGCCGTAAGCGCAGATAAGATGGCACCTCAGTGCCAGGCGGAGGTGTGGTGTGAAATCGTGACGTGATGTGTATTTCGTGCAAATGATGAATCATGACCGCTGAGTGCAATCATCTGCCGCCCTGTAACGAGACGGCGCCGCCATGTCGGACGATATTGCGCAGGCGCGGGCGTAGAGGACTGCGGGGCCAATCAGCGACCGCGAGGCCATATATGGTCAGTGAGCGGCGCGGGTGTTCCGGCGAGCTGAGGAGAGGGCCCCCGGTCGTGTTGGCTGGCAGACGGTCTTGTTCTCGCTTGTGAGAAGGGGCAAATATAAGCTCTGAGTGGAAATTCATTCTTCCGAACAGCTACAGTTTTAGTAGCCTCCTGTCCCACCCCCTTTTTTTTTTTTTAGCGTTTTTGACATTTGATACTGAGTGTCTCTTGGTACCAATACAAGGATTGATTGATTGATTGATTGATTGATTGACAGGACCATGAAAAGCCAACCACCGTACGGGAAAACAATGGTGGCCGCGATACGTTCCTTAGCAAGTACTATCCGAGGCAATTCATTTTTCAACAGCGATGGGCTAACTACCGTGTGGGGCACGCAATTGGTATGTCTGGGCGACATGGCTCGAAATGTATTACAAGACGGACGACACTATGTAGCCCTACACAATGCAAGCAAAATAGACGATGATCAAAACTCAAACCTCTTGAGCCCTGCGCAACGATCGAGCATACATGCCGCGGGAGTTAAATGGATGCAAACCGTGTCCATGACACCTTTGCCATATGGCAAGGATGATATGCGGCAATTGGCGATCAAATACCGTCAAGTTCTTTACATAACGCTCGCGGTTCTAGCTGGACGCCGCACTGGTATCTGGACCCAGTTGAGAATTGCATAATTCAACGCTAGGAAACACCACCGGGATCAACATGTATACACAATGAACCACCTAGGTGGCAAAAACGTAAAGTCTACGGGCAGTACGACGATTGTGTTTACTGAAGGATGTGAGACGACGGTGACCTACTTTGTACGCAAACTTCAACCAGTGCTGGCCAATGCGACTACAGCCGGCCTCCTGCTCCCAGGAGTACAACTTTATAAGTGTGCAGTGGAAGGTGTGTTCCCCCAGACATCGACTACCAGAAATCGATACGCGGGAACGTTGCCAGACGATTTCACACAGTGACCACACCCGAATTTTCCGAATCGAATCAGATAGGAACAGAGGAGGCGACCGCGTTAACGTTTTATAGGCCTCACAGTGCAACCGTTGCACTGCTCGTCCACGATGCCCGACAGCGCGATCAGCGAGACGCAAAAGCTCAAGCCAAATTCATCCAAGAGTGCGGCGTAGTTCTGGACGATGAAACGATTCCGACAGTTCCAGCGCCATCGCCGCCCTCGCCGCCACCGCCACCGCCGCCGCCCCCGACGCCACCGCGGTCGCATTCTGAAGCAACGGAGATCTCAACGCCACTCGACCATCAAGTTATTTCGCCGCAATACGAAAGCTCATCGCGGCACGAAGATATCGAGCCGACCTCTCCGCCTCCGCCGCCAGCAGAAACCAAAGCACGTTCGCCACAGCCAGGGTGTTCACGGTGGCCTGATGAAATAACGCCACCGTCACCAACGCAAAGACCATCACAGCCATCACCATCACAGTCTTCACCATCACAGCCAACAGAGTATGTTGACGATTTTACGGGAAGAAGGGTGCACGGCCCCCTTATTCGCTTCGTAAAACAGAGAGAGATGGAAAAACAGTCTCATGCCCGCTCTGGGGTAATGTGGAGTCCCGTTGAGCTTGCAGTTATAGACATGGCCATCGCCTTCGGCGTGAAAAGTAGTAGGGTGGACATGCGCGTATTCTTTGACACTCACGACATAGCCTGGGACATCAAACGGCACAGTATGCCTGCCGTCATGGTGAAATTCAGAGACCTGACATTGTGAAAATTTAGTAAAGTGCAGTTTTAATGAAGTTACGTGAAGAGAAGTTTTACTCAAGTGACTTGAAGTGCAGTTTTAATGAAGTGACATCAAGTGAAGTGAAGTTTCAGACGAATACAAATTTTAGATATACATATATAGGTAGGACCTCCTCGAATGGGCAGGACCTTGACGTGGTGAGGAGGCTTGGTGCTCATCAATTCAGAGCAAACCAACACTGCCCAGAATATATACATATATACATATACATATATATATATATATATACATATACATATATATTTCAACATAGGTCAACTAACTTGGCTACATCTATATAATTCGCATCATTCGTAAATTATTAGGTCTTTTTAAATGAGTTAAGTGTTTTTGTAACACGTGAACTCCTTATCTGTGAAAGATAGTGACGAATATCAAAGTACAAGTTCGATAACAAATTGATCAGAGCACCTTTTAGTGATTGCATATAACCACCTATCTCTGTAAGTTTTTCCCCTATACATGGGCAAACATGGGAGAAATTAGGAAGTTTTTCAGTCATATCTCGACAAGTTACAGAGCTAGAGCGAAATAAACGTCTTTTCTAAGCTCAGCGCGTTCAGTTACGTCTGGGTAACTTGACTTGTATTAGGAAATTTTTTCAAACAAAAAAGTTGGAAAAACTGAAATTTTGAAAAGTAGTTTGACCGAAACTTTTTCCGATTTCGTAAATCGGCACTAGACGGCACAATTCGTGTCCGATCCACATAACCTTGACGCCCCTGTGTTCAGCGTAAGCAGGCACAAATTGTGACTATCTCGAATTTTCGAAAAATACCTTTTTGGTACTTAAGATTTTACGTAAAGTTGGCTTAAGTTGGACCAAAAAGTTTCCAAACTACCTCTCTGAAATTCTAATACGATGACAACGCATCAATCTCGAACACATTTACCTCTATATACATGTCCAAAAACGTAACATAAACCCCCGAAAACTTCGAAAATATTTAAGTATGTTCGATTTTTGGGTTCGTCTTCAGGTTTTTTTTTCTTTTTTGACGGATATGCATTACTATTATGTGCAGCAATCAATTGTGCATCGAATGATGTATGAAAGTTTGAATTAAAATGAACCAACACTGGTACAGCAGGTGAAAAGTGAACCCATGTTTTCGTGCATTTTTCACCCGGACATGGGTGCATATGACCCTTCCTAGATCAACATACGTACATTTCAGGACAAAACCGAGATAGCAGTTCCATAGTTTTTTTTTTTTTTTTTTTTTATTTTTTTTTTTTTTTAAAATTTTAAAAAAAGTTCCAAAAAAAAATTTTTTTTTATATATTTTTTTTCGCCCCTAAAAAACGGTTTTTCGAAACACCTTTTCATGTTTTTTTTTTTTATTACCAGATGAATTCTCCTTACAGAAGTGACTTTGAAAATTTCAAAGTGTCAAAATTTTTCTCAAAATCCATGTAGGTTTATATACTTCTTATTCAATGTCAAGAAGAGTAAATGACTATTTCGCGTATACACCAGTTAGAATTAGGCGGGATCTATCTAATGATGTATAATTTATAATCGTCCCGTAAGTATTACGGGATTTACGGGGCCTCGGAGGTACGGGAGATTTCGTGACCAAATCCGAGTGTTCATATGCTCATATTTCAAAACGTCATGGTACGATTCCTTAGTTAAGGACATATTCGCGATCAGCGCGTTATTCTACGTCTAATAAGTTGGCTTAGAACAATTACTTTGTACGATTATGATAAGAAAGTGCCTTAAGGTTTGCTTAAAAAACTGCTTTGGGGGAAATGCTCTGGATTTACGAATTTCACTTTCACATGGCCAAATTTTATTTTCCGACCAACGCACTGACCCAGTGAAGCTTACAAAATTAGAAAAAAATATGAAATGACTTTTCATATCCAAAAGGGGGGGGGGGTAAAGTTGGTCAACCCCCAAAAAAAATTACAGAAATATGTTTCTGAAATGCTAATATGATATCAAGTCATCAAGTCTGAGCACATTTCAAATGTATCGTGTGTCAAAAATACCAATATTTTTTTTCGACTAATCATTCAAAATTTCATGTTCGGTTTTTTTGATGTTTTTTCTCGAAATTATTATTTTTGAAATCCAAAACCAGACTCTAGGGAGCGCCCACCAATTGTGCATCCGCTGATATCAAACACTTTTCTCTTAGATGTATACATTAATGTACAGGGGCCTAAGAATGGTCGAATGTTTTTCCCAATTTTGGGGAAAAAAACTAAGACGAAAGTGCTAAAGCACAAAAGACAAACTTCAATGCCCCAACAGGAGTGGCGGTAGCGGTTTTTTCGGGCAGACAATAGCGACGTCTTGGCCTTGTTTTACATTTATACGGCTCAGGTTATGCGCCGTATACGGTTAGTGTATGCTACATCGCCATGCACATTGATAATGACAACATTCGAAAGCAACTGTTCTTTCTGTCTTCCACAGACTATAGTAACGTGATTATATCTCAAGAGATATGAGTAATAGTAATTCATCTAGTGTGGCTGAAGACAGCTGCGACGATGCAGACTTTGATCCCGGAGCACGGTGGGAGGCAGAAATATTGGACTCAGATGATGACTTTGACGTTGGATTGGTTGAAAGCCCGCAAAAGTGGCAGAAGATGTCGCAACCAACCGAGACTGAACAGAGACAAGAGAGCCACGAGCGCGAAGAACGACCACGTGACGAGGTGCTATCGAAACGACGCCAGACATAAATGCATTGAAATATTGGACTCCCACTGAAGGATGGTCGCAATTCGACAGACTATGGTGCCATGCAACGGGCACAGCCGTAGAGCGCAGACTCTACGGCTGTGCGTATATGACTATGGTGCGCAGACTATACGGCAGACGTATATGGCGTCATAGTCAAAGCTCTTGCCGAGCAGACAAGTGTGCTATTGCCGAATGCAATAAAGACATTGTTACATACGTGCGAGAGGAAATGGAAACATGTCGAAACTGCACTTGTGGAATGACCGTCAAGTCGTCCGACGAAGAAACGTTTCGTCGGACCATGGGACAGCATATTCACAGAAGCTCAAGACACGCCAACCTCGACCCAGACGGGCGAAGACGACTCTTGTTGAAAGTTATGGGATCCATTTACCAAAATGTCGCCAGAACCATGGCCACAGCCTTCAAGGCCGACATACCTCTCCTCGGCCATCGGCCACGAATAGCCGTGGTAATTAACTACACCTTTTGTTCTGCCTTTCGAAACATTATTCATGTAATCGCGTGCAACATACTGGTCCACACGTTCAGAAACAATCTAGTTACCTATGTCAATTCAATTTGCAGTGCTGTTAATGTGTGTCATGTTGCTGTTATAAATAATATAGCTACTGCTGTAAATGTTATACTGCTGTTATAGTGCTGTACACCGCGCTAGTCAAGCGAGCGTGTTATATTTAGCGTACAAGGATTGTTCAGTAATGTTATATTTTATGTCCGCAGCCTGGAGTTCCCATGCCGGCTACGAGTCGGGACGCGGCGGCACTGCAAACGTCTATTGCTCGCCTTGGAGAATACTGCGAAGACTGGACGGCAGAGTCAATCCAGGATACTGGCACGAGAAGTAGGGTTCCGGATACAGAAAAGTAATCAACCACATCCTGACAAAGGCGCATATCAAAGTACCAGACTGGAGATACGTTCTGTGCAGGACAGTACTTTTGCGGAAAGTGAAGGACGTGCTGCTTTGCATTCTTTAGGGGATTTAGGCCCAAATACAGCGCATCAACCTCGCCCTCCGCGCGTTGTTAGCTCAGCATTCAAGCCGAAGCCCGCCACTCTTCCCGAACTCTCTCATGCCCTGCGTGATTTAAATCCTACCAGTGCTCGTGGTAACGACAATGTGTCCCTGAAATTGCTCAATATGTCGTTTCCTTCGGTGTGTTTACATATTTTGCACATAATCAACTTTAGTTTATCGTCATGTACTTTTCCGGAACTGTGGAAGTTGGCTGAAATCGTACCAATCTTCAAGAAAGGCTGCCCTGACGATCCCAAGTGTTATAGGCCCATCTCGATCTTGAGTAACGTGTCAAAACTGTGCGAGAAGATAGTAGTCAACCAGCTCACTGCGTATCTCCACCGAAATTGTCTTCTTAACAACTCGCAACATGCCTATCGACCACTTCACTCTACTGAAACTGCCCTTGCTGATGTAGTAGCTTATGTCACAAATTGCATCGAAAGGCGCCGGGTTTGTCTGCTCGCATCAGTAGATTTATCTAGTGCCTTCGATTGCGTGTCTCATAGCCGACTCTTGACCAAATTAGAGTGGTACGGCATCGACAGCTCTTGGTTTAGATCTTACCTTTCAAATCGCAGACAGGTAGTTCGGCCCGGAAGACTTGTATGCAACGTATCCTGTGGTGTTCCACAAGGAAGTTTGTGTGGTCCAATTCTGTTTTTGTTGTACACAAATGATCTTCTCTCACACATAGGTGATGTCTTTAAAGTCGTTGCTTACGCTGACGACACACAGGCGATGTTGTCATCGAAATTGGAGGACATAATGTATGCCAAACGCCGTCTCGAATCGTGCTTGGAAACTATGTGCTCGTGGTACCGTGTAAATCTTCTCAAGCTCAACCCATCTAAAACGCAATTTGTGATTTTTGGTTCTCGCCAGATGATCGCGCGGCTGCCTAGCATCAGCCTCTCTGTTCTTGGATCGGATATTTCACGTGTCTCATCTACCAAAAAGCTGGGTGTGACCATGGACGAATCGTTAACATGGAGTGAACAAATTGGCGATATTGCTAAGAAATGTAACCGCATTATCTTTCCTCTAGCCAAGCATGTACGTTCTCTTACTGAAGAAACGCTGTCGAAGTTAGTGCTTGCACTGGTTTTCCCCCATGTAATGCACTGTTGCTCAATCTGGTCTGCTGCATGTGACACCGAGCGCGTGCGAATCCAAAAAGTCATAATGAGGGCGGCTAGGATCATAACTAGGACCTCTCGCTATGGTCATATATCGCATGTTATTGAGCGGTTAGGCTGGCCTAGCTTACAACGCTTTGTCGACATTAGAGATTGCTCACTGGTACATCTTGCAGTGTATCACTCGGGAGCACCTGAAACCCTGCGTGATCTTGTGACATTGAGAAGTGATGTCAGCTCTCGATCTACGCGATCAACACCGTTTTCAGTAGAGCGCCCACGCCTGAAAACTTCTTTTGCGCAACGCTCTTTCATGTACCGTGCTGCAGTTCTTTGGAACAGTCTCCCCGAGGAAGTTAGGGCTGAGAATATGCGACTGGCTTTTAAGTTTAAGCTGAAGGAGGCGCTGAAAGAGCTGTACGTGGGAATGTTTGAGTATTGTATGCATGTGTTTTTAATGTTTTAGTAGCCTCCTGTCCCACCCCTTTTTTTTTTAGCGTTTTTGACATTTGATACTGAGTGTCTCTTGGTACCAATACAAGGATTGATTGATTGATTGATTGATTGACAGGACCATGAAAAGCCAACCACCGTACGGGAAAACAATGGTGGCCGCGATACGTTGCTTAGCAAGTACTATCCGAGGCAATTCATTTTTCAACAGCGATGGGCTAACTACCATGTGGGGCACGCAATTGGTATGTCTGGGCGACATGGCTCGAAATGTATTACAAGACGGACGACACTATGTAGCCCTACACAATGCAAGCAAAATAGACGATGATCAAAACTCAAACCTCTTGAGCCCTGCGCAACGATCGAGCATACATGCCGCGGGAGTTAAATGGATGCAAACCGTGTCCATGACACCTTTGCCATATGGCAAGGATGATATGCGGCAATTGGCGATCAAATACCGTCAAGTTCTTTACATAACGCTCGCGGTTCTAGCTGGACACCGCACTGGTATCTGGACCCAGTTGAGAATTGCATAATTCAACGCTAGGAAACACCACCGGGATCAACATGTATACACAATGAACCACCTAGGTGGCAAAAACGTAAAGTCTACGGGCAGTACGACGATTGTGTTTACTGAAGGATGTGAGACGACGGTGACCTACTTTGTACGCAAACTTCAACCAGTGCTGGCCAATGCGACTACCGCCGGCCTCCTGCTCCCAGGAGTACAACTTTATAAGTGTGCAGTGGAAGGTGTGTTCCCCCAGACATCGACTACCAGAAATCGATACGCGGGAACGTTGCCAGACGATTTCACACAGTGACCACACCCGAATTTTCCGAATCGAATCAGATAGGAACAGAGGAGGCGACCGCGTTAACGTTTTATAGGCCTCACAGTGCAACCGTTGCACTGCTCGTCGACGATGCCCGACAGCGCGATCAGCGAGACGCAAAAGCTCAAGCCAAATTCCTCCAAGAGTGCGGCGTAGTTCTGGACGATGAAACGATTCCGACAGTTCCAGCGCCCTCGCCGCCCTCGCCGCCACCGCCACCGCCGCCGCCCCCGACGCCACCGCGGTCGCATTCTGAAGCAACGGAGATCTCAACGCCACTCGACCATCAAGTTATTTCGCCGCAATACGAAAGCTCATCGCGGCACGAAGATATCGAGCCGACCTCTCCGCCTCCGCCGCCAACAGAAACCAAAGAACGTTCGCCACTCCCAGGATGTTCTCGGTGGAGTGATGAAAGAACGCGACAGTCACAAATGCAAGGACAGCCATCACCATCACAGACATCACCATCACAGCCAACAGAGTATGTTGACGATTTTACGGGAAGAAGGGTGCACGGCCCCCTTATTCGCTTCGTAAAACAGAGAGAGATGGAAAAACAGTGTCATGCCCGCTCCGGAGTAATGTGGAGCAACGTTGAACTTGCAGTCATAGACATGGCTATCGCCTTCGGCGTTAAAAGTAGTAGGGTGGACATGCGCGTATTCTTTGACACTCACGACATAGCCTGGGACATCAAACGGCACAGTATGCCTGCCGTCATGGTGAAATTCAGAGACCTGACATTGTGAAAATGTAGTAAAATGCAGTTTTAATTCAGTGACGTGAAGACAAGTGTTATTCAAGTGACATGTTGTGTAGTTTTAATGAAGTGACATCAAGAAAAGCGAAGTTTCAAACGAATACAAATTTTAGATCTACATATATAGGTAGGACCTCCTCCAATGGGCAGGACCTTGACGTGGTGAGGAGGCTTGGTGCTCATCAATTCAGAGCAAACCAACACTGCCCAAAATAACAAGTCTATATATATATGTATATATATGTATATATATACATATATATATATATATATATATATATATATATATATATATTTATATGTATATACATATATATATACATATATATATATATATATACATATACATATATATTTCAACATAGGTCAACTAACTTGGCTACATCTATATAATTCGCATCATTCTTAAATTATTAGGTCTTTTTAAATGAGTTAAGTGTTTTTGTAACACGTGAATAACTCCTTATCTGTGAAAGATAGTGACCAATATCAAAGTACAAGTTCGATAACAAATTGATCAGAGCACCTTTTAGTGATTGCATATACCCACCTATCTCTGTAAGTTTTTCCCCTATACATGGGCAAACATGGGAGAAATTAGGAAGTTTTTCAGTCATATCTCGACAAGTTACCGAGCTAGAGCGAAATAAACGTCTTTTCTAAGCTCAGCGCGTTCAGTTACGTCTGGGTAACTTGACTTGCATCAGGAAATTTTTTCAAACAAAAAAGTTGGAAAAACTGAAATTTTGAAAAGTAGTTTGGCCGAAACTTTTTCCGATTTCGTAAATCGGCACTAGACGGCACAATTCGTGTCCGATCCACATAACCTTGACGTCCCTGTGTTCAGCGTAAGCAGGCACAAATTGTGACTATCTCGAATTTTCGAAAAATACCTTTTTGGTACTTAAAATTTACGTAAAGTTGGCTTAAGTTGGACCAAAAAGTTTCCAAACCACCTCTCTGAAATTCTAATACGATGACCACGCATCAATCTCGAACACATTTACCTGTATATACATGTCCAAAAACGTAACATAAATCCCCGAAAATTTCGAAAATATTTAATTGTGTTCGATTTTTTGGAATAATCCAGGTTTTTTTTTCTTTTTTGACGGATATGCATGACTATAATGTGCAGCAATCAATTGTGCATCCAATGATGTATGAAACTTTGAATTAACATGAACCAACACTGGTACAGCTGGTGAAAAGTGAACCCATGTTTTCGTGCATTTTTCACGCGAACATGGGTGTATATGACCCTTCCTAGGTCAACATACGTACATTTCAGGACAAAACCGAGATAGCAGTTCCATAGAGAATTGATATGCGCTACTTTCCAACATTATATTACGTTCAAAAAAGTTTCAAAAAAGTTACAAAAACAAATATTTTTTTGAATACTAATTTTCGACCATCAAGAAAAGTTTTTCGACACATCTTTTCATGCTTTTTTTTAATTACCAGATGAATTCTCCTTACAGAAATGACTGAAAATTTCAAAAAGTTTCAAAATTTTTCCTCAAAATCCATGTAGGTTTATATACTTCTTATTCAATGTCAAGAAGAGTAAATGACTATTTCGCGTATACACCAGTTAGAACTAGGCGGGATCTATCTAATGATGTATAATTTATAATCGTCCCGTAAGTATAACGGGATTTACGGGGCCCCGGAGGTACGGGAGATTTCGTGGCCAAATCAGTGTTCATATGCTCATATTTCAAAACGTCATGGTACGATTCCTTAGTTAAGGACATATTCGCGATCAGCGCGTTATTCTACGTGTAATAAGTTGGCTTGGAACAATTACTTTGTACGATTATGATAAGAAAGTGCCTTAAGGTTTGCTTAAAAAACTGCTTCGGGGGAAATGCTCTGGATTTACGAATTTCACTGTCACATGGCCAAATTTTGTTTTCCGACCAAAGCACTGACCCAGTGAAGCTTACAAAATTAGAAAGAATTATGAAATGACTTTTTCATATCCAAAAGGGGGGGGGGGGTAAAGTTGGTCAACCGCCCAACAAAAATTACAGAAATATGTTCCTGAAATGCTAATATGATATCAAGTCATCAATTCTGAGCACATTTCAAATGTATCATGTGTCAAAAATACCAATATTTTTTTTTCGAATAATCATCATTCAAAATTTCATGTTCGGTTTTTTTTAATGTTTTTTCTCGAAATTAATATTTGTTGAAATCCAAAACCAGACTCTAGGGAGCGCCCACCAATTGTGCATCCGCTGATATGAAACACTTTTCTCTTAGATGTATACATTAATGTACAGGGGCCTAAGAATGGTCGAATGTTTTTCCCAATTTTTGGGAAAAAACTAAGACGAAAGTGCTAAAGCACAAAAGACAAACTTCAATGCCCCACCAGGAGTGGCGGTAGCGTTTTTTTCGGGCAGACAATAGCGACGTCTTGGCCTTGTTTTACATTTATACGGCTCAGGTTATGCGCCGTATACGGTTAGTGTATGCTACATCGCCATGCACATTGATAATGACAACATTCGAAAGCAACTGTTCTTTCTGTCTTCCACAGACTATAGTAACGTGATTATATCTCAAGAGATATGAGTAATAGTAATTCATCTAGTGTGGCTGAAGACAGCTGCGACGATGCAGACTTTGATCCCGGAGCACGGTGGGAGGCAGAAATATTGGACTCAGATGATGACTTTGACGTTGGATTGGTTGAAAGCCCGCGAAAGTGGCAGAAGATGTCGCAACCAACCGAGACTAAACAGAGACAAGAGAGCCACGAGCGCGAAGAACGACCAAGTGACGAGGTGCAACAATGTGCTATCGAAACGACGCCAGACATAAATGCATATTTAGCGCGTTATATTTAGCGTGCAAGGATTGTTCAGTAATGTTATATTTTATGTCCGCAGCCTGGAGTTCCCATGCCGGCTACGAGTCAGGAGGCGGCGGCATTGCAAACGTCTATTGCTCGCCTTGGAGAATACTGCGAAGACTGGACGGCAGAGTCAATCCAGGATACTGGCACGAGAAGTAGGGTTCTGGATACAGAAAAGTAATCAACCACATCCTGACAAAGGTGCATATCAAAGTACCAGACTGGAGATACGTTCTGTACAGGACAGTACTTTTGCGGAAAGTGAAGGACGTGATGGACAGGACCATGAAAAGCCAACCACCGTACGGGAAAACAATGGTGGCCGCGATACGTTGCTTAGCAAGTACTATCCGAGGCAATTCATTTTTCAACAGCGATGGGCTAACTACCATGTGGGGCACGCAATTGGTATGTCTGGGCGACATGGCTCGAAATGTATTACAAGACGGACGACACTATGTAGCCCTACACAATGCAAGCAAAATAGACGATGACCAAAACTCAAACCTCTTGAGCCCTGCGCAACGATCGAGCATACATGCCGCGGGAGTTAAATGGATGCAAACCGTGTCCATGACACCTTTGCCATATGGCAAGGATGATATGCGGCAATTGCCGATCAAATACCGTCAAGTTCTTTACATAACGCTCGCGGTTCTAGCTGGACACCGCACTGGTATCTGGACCCAGTTGAGAATTGCATAATTCAACGCTAGGAAACACCACCGGGATCAACATGTATACACAATGAACCACCTAGGTGGCAAAAACGTAAAGTCTACGGGCAGTACGACGATTGTGAAACTTTAGTAAAGTGCAGTTTTAATGAAGTTACGTGAAGAGAAGTTTTACTCAAGTGACTTGAAGTGCAGTTTTTAATGAAGTGACATAAAGTGAAGTGAAGTTTCGGACGAATACAAATTTTAGATATACATATATAGGTAGGACCTCCTCGAATGGGCAGGACCTTGACGTGGTTAGGAGGCTTGGTGCTCATCAATTCAGAGCAAACCAACACTGCCCGGAAATAACATATATATATATATATATATACATATATACATATATATATATATATATGTATATACATATATACATATATATATATATATATATATATATATATATATGTATATACATATATACATATGACAGGGTTTCAGACTCTGGACCCGTTTGGCGGACATCGGTGTAAAAAAAATATGCACGCGCCAGTTTTCCATCAATCTTTAAAAACTTGGCGTCAGAATGTCACAAATTAAGTGGGTTACCGTTTGCCATCCAAAAAAGTTTGATAAATCTACTTAAAGTATGAATAATTTGCCCTAGAAGACCAAAAAATGGCGAAAAAACGCGATTTTCAGAGTTAAAAAAATCTCCTCTCCCATCTTCAGAGGCATAGCACCAAAAGTAGATGCCTGACGGGGTTCGCACGCCTCTCAATCTCTTATCCATTCAATTTCCTTTCGAGAACATACTGGGTTTCAATAGCTCCCCGAAGCCACTGAGGCATTGTGATGGATGCTAGCGAAACCGACCAGAGTAAAACATCCTTGCAAAGAGTCTAATTTATTACCAATTTTTTTACAAAACCTGCTGATAGAAGGCATGCCCGGGCTCTGTTTAGTGAAAAACTGGAGCTTAATAGATTCAGCGAAGCCTCAGAAACAAAATGGTGCCACGGCCGATTCTCTGCAAGCCATATTGACGGCGCATTCAATGGTTTCGTACCCGCATGTTGTCGCCGACCTCAGTTTGTAAAAAAAATAACCCTCTTGTAAAAAAACCCACAGAATTTTCAACAACGCCTAAATCCACTTTAAAACCAATAGCTATTGTGGCTGCACATTCTCTTAACATAGTCTATTGGTTTTCCTGTTGGTTTAACACGTGTTATAAAAACGGTGGGTTTTTTACAAGGCATCCGCACGCAGAGACGAGATGAGCGGGGAGACAACTTCAAGGAACGAAAAACCTTCATTTGGAAACCTTACTCCGCTGCCAAATTCAACACAAAGCGCCACCGCGCCACCGTCGCGCAGCCCAAGGTCGGATCCAGAAGCTCATGTTTGGGGGGGGGGGCAAACTCGTCTTGGGGGCAAATAAAAAAATCTCCGATTTTCAAAAACTCATCGGATTTGGGCCGCGTATGATGTAAGAGATCGTTTAAGCACATATGTTTCTAATAAAACGTGTTTAGATTTCGAGTAAATCGCACATTAGTGCGATTTTTCGTGAAAAATCGCCATCATGGAGGGGGGGCATGACCCGGTCCCCCCCCCCCCTGGTTCCTCCCTTGCCCCAGCCATTATTAACGCGCATTTTAACGAGTCAGTCGAGTTGTTGGAGCCTTGGTTGGAACTTGTTGGAGCTGTAGACCATTGGGTGTAACTTTCCGTAGACATGGGCTTGTAGGTGCAACCCCAAGATTTTGAAAACTTTACATTATGCCTATGACGCGATATGGATCAAAAGGTGTTCTTAACAACTAAGCGCAATCCCAACGATTTTCAAAAAGTTACGCCCCTGCTGTAGACTCAATTTATGTTGGTTCTGGGCTCGGCGAAATGCCTGTTATACCTCTTTAATAGCCATTTGCTGGAGGGTTGGCAGCTGCTTGCGAAGATTGGCCATCTGCCACCGTTCCACCAGGAAAAGCTAGGTACCTAGCTGGCAGAAATGAGGAGAAAAAGCGAGATGGAAAGTAAAATTGCTCCCCAGTGTGCTGAAATTCTTTCTTGGTGCCGCTTGCGGCAAAACTTCTCCCTCATTCACGCACCGAATTTCGGCACTCACCAGTTATGCTGGATTCTGCGCCAATTTTTTTCGCAATGGGTCATTTATGCCCCGACTGGAAAAAAAAGTGCGTGTGGCCCATGGTTCGGAAGATGGCCCTCCCTTTGAAAAAGCCTAACCTGACCTAACCTAACCCTACCTAATATACTTTTTTGATACCTACGATACATTTTTAATACATACGATACATTTGTAATACCTATGATACATTTTTAATACCTATGATAGGTTAGTTTGTCTGCATGATATTTTGATCACAGGGCCATCTTCTGAACTACTGCCCAATGCTTTGTGCATGGGGCATCCAGTGTAAACCTCTGTGCAAAATGTTGGTGCATCACCTGAGCTGAAATGTCCAGCCCAGTGGAGGCATTTTTCTGACCGTTATCCTTCTTATTCTTCCTCAGGTGTCCGTGTACCTCTACCCTGCCTAATTGACGCTACGGTGGTTGGTAACGACACGTCTGAATAACTAAGCTACCCCAAGATGCCACCAAAGAAGAGGAAGTTACAGTCACAAGCGGCAGGCAAACTGGGCGGTCGGAAGGGTAGTACGAACTACAGTCGACTCTCTGAATCAGAAAAGCTGAAATACCACAAGAAAGCGACGCGGAAGTGTAGGAAACAGTCGCCAACCACGCCTGACAACAGCGCTTCAACAAGTCATTCCAGATCGGGTGAAAGATCTCGGTCAAGGCCGCAGCCATGCGGTCGTCCTCCACTGTGTGGGGCCGCTATGACTCCGAACACTCTCAAAGGTCATGTCAGAAACACGAACAAGAAACGTCGCTTGCACGAAAAGAGAGGTAGTACAGCTAGACAGAACATTGCCAAGCGATGGAGTAGTGAACCACATGTTACCGGAGATGGACGGGACGATTCGTGGACAGGAGATGACGAACAAGCACAAGCTGATGCACCTGATGGACAGGAGCTCGCTGGTGGTGAAGACAGCGTCTCTTCAGACCCAAAATTGTACAGTGAGAGAACCAAGCGTCGGTACAGGGCGCGGCTTGTGGGACTCCTTCCCAGCGACTGTCTGGCCTCCATAGACCATTTCTTTCGTTGCCTACCGCACTTTCCAGACACGGAGTGCATCCAGCTGACGCGTGTGCCACGCATGTCTGGTCGCAACGTCTGGTACGCGGCAAAGAAGGTCGGGTCGCTGGCTGCTGGCCTCAGAAGCGAAGAGAGAACTGAGCTGCTGATGTACTGGATCGAGCGGATGTTTGCGGATCCACTCGCTGCGGCATTGTTCGTCGCATACAATGTCTCTTTCCCACCGCAGTACACGCCCCGGTACATCAAAGCGTGCAAACTAGCAGACTCGTTGAAGAACTCCTATCTCAGGCGAAGCCACGCCAAGCTGTGCCAGCACACGCTCGGGACCGAGTTCGCGATAGCGGTAGCTCGGGAGGCCGGTCTATGTGCAGATGTTGCTGGCGACATAGAAGTTCTGGCTCAGGCGATTGGCAGCACTCCGAAATATGGCAGCATGGTCCTGGCGGCTATCGCGAGCGGGACCGAAAACAGTCTGCTGCAGCGAAAGCTACAAAGCTGTTCTCTGAACGTCACGAAGTGGCCGGCTGTCCTGGAGGAATTCGTCCTACAGAACGCAGTCAACACCCGATCAGTCAATGGAGAGTATGTGTCGGTGGCCTACGGCAAGAGGTTGCCCAAGCATCTCTTGCTGAAGTCAAAACAACAGATCATTGTCGACTTCAAAGAGAAACAGGTTCAAGAGAACGACCCCTGCAACTTCGCAGTGTCTACTCTGCTGCGTGCGTTCCCTGCCAATGCGGTGACACCGAAGCACCGGGACATCGAGCGGAGTGCTTGCCCAACGCACACAAACATGCGACGTCTCCTGGCCGCGCTACAAAAGACTGGTGTCGGACTGGGTGTGTCGTCCTCCTGCCGCGCCATGGTTCAGCTGGCCATGTGTTCCAGTGGATCTACAGACCACAACGCCACCGATCCGACAACATGGAGGCGAGAGTGTGCCATGGGCAAGTGCCCGCTGTGGCCCACGCCCGATCTGCCCATCTCCACCGCTGACGCCGATCACCTGGTAACCGTCTCTCTGTGGAGGCAGAAGTGGTGCGAGATTAAGCGCAAACAAGTCTTTGGCCTGTTCCCTGAGACGAAGACTGTGTCGGCTGCCATCCAACAGTTCGGTGATATGCTCGTGACGGGAAAGAAACACATCTTCACAGCCCACCATCAATGGAATTTTCACCAGAGGATGCGAGACGTGCTGGGACAGGAGGACATCACAACGGTCGAAGACTATCAACAAAACCTCCTTGTCGAGCATCGTGAATCGCCCACAAGTTGTCACTACGCCTCGAACCAAGTGACGGTGGCGCTGTACCCAATCGGGGTGGAATTCAGGAGACAAGACGGAATTCTCGGGAAAGGCGCCGTGTGCTTCCTGTCTGATGACAAGAGGCATGATAATCAGCAGGTGTGTCAGTTTGAGGAGTTAATGTTCAGCATTCTGCGCACAGAGCAAGGCCTCAACATTAACAACTGGCTACGACTCTCCGACGGGTGCGCGTCACAGTTCCGGTCGTGCTTTACAAACGCGGATCTGGTGATGTCAAAGGGCAAGCTGAATCTGAAACGGATCACCTACGCCTACTATGAGGCAAACGAAGGCAAGAACATCAGCGACACGATCGGTTCCATTGTAAAATGTGCGTTCTTGCGCGGACAGCTGAAAACAGGAGATCACGGAGTCCATTCAACCCAGGAGGTCGTGGAGGTTGTCAGAGGCGAACTGCGAGACTACACCAAGAAGTTCGACTTCTTCGTTGTGCGCGAAGTTCCTCCACTGCAAAGAATCCCAGCCAACACGCGCATGAAGTGCCCTTACAGGGGAATCATGCTCAAGCACAGCATCAAGCTGGCCCACGGCAACAACTTGCTGCTGGATGAGCTGTCGTGCTTGGAGTGTACAGTGGCGGAGCTGTGCGTGAACTGCACCAACAGGAAGGCGGACATCGAGGTCGATTGTCACGCGGAAGGCGAGTTGGACGCTGGAGAAGAGGAAGAGACAGGAAGAATAGAAGATGTCTGAGAAGATGACGAGTATGCCGCTGCCACAGACTCCGATATGGATTCCGATATCGATCCGATCGATCCGAAAAAATGACAGCCCGTCCCGGCGGCAGTGGCACGTAGGTACCTACGCTTAGCGCAGGGTCTATGGTGGTTGGTGACGCTGACTGTAGTGGCCTGCGGGGTTCAATCGTTCGGTTGTGCGTGTCGACGAGCTTCCGCATTATTTCGGGCGTCTCCCGAAGGCACTGAGTAGTATTGTTTTATCCTGTTCTTATGCGTACGTTGACTCAATAATATTGAACTGGTTTGTCTTGTCTGTCTCTCGTTTAAGTGACAGCAAAATATAGTGGACGATTTGGGTGATCAAAGCAAGTGTTTGATTCGGACCGATAGGGGCTAACCGATTCGTCAGCATTTTTTTTTCGCAGAAGACGAGTGGTCGTGGTGGTTGGGCAATGCATAGACCTGGCATTTAGTCATATGAGGTCGAAAGGTCACTTTCAGGTCAAATGGTGGGTGCCTTGCTATTTTTGATTGCATATTCGAATTCCTCATAAAAACTAGTCCGCATAGGTTGGCTTATGCATTGAAACAGGAACACTGATTTTGGGCTGTGCAATGACTTGACATTTAGTCATATCAGGTCAACAGGTCACTTTCAGGTCAAATGGTGGGTGCCTTGCTATTTTAGATTGTAGATTCGAATTTCTCATAAAAACTGGTCCGGATAGGTTGGTTTATGCATTGAAACAGGAACAATGATTTTGGGCTGTGTAATGACCTGACATTTAGTCATATCAAGTCAACAGGTCACTTTCAGGTCAAATGGTGGGTGCCTTGGTATTTTCGATTGCAGATTCGAATTCCTCATAAAAACTGGTCCGGATTGGTTGGTTTATGCATTGAAACAGGAAGACTGATTTTGGGTTGTGCAATGACCTGACATTTAGTAATATCAGGTCAACAGGTCACTTTCAGGTCAAATGGTGGGTGCCTTGCTATTTTTGATTGCAGATTCGAATTCCTCATAAA
Organism: Ashinkailepas kermadecensis; assembly: GCA_034440615.1. NCBI lineage: Eukaryota > Metazoa > Arthropoda > Thecostraca > Neolepadidae > Ashinkailepas > Ashinkailepas kermadecensis. The sequence goes on along the minus strand of JAOTOM010004100.1, from coordinate 134,356 downwards.
AAACTGGTCCCGATAGGTTGGTTTTGCATTGAAACATGAGCACTGATTTTGGGTTGTGTAATGACCTGACATTTAGTCATATCAGGTCAAAAGGTCACTTTCAGGTCAAATGGTGTGTTCCTTGCTATTTTTGATTGCAGATTCGAATTCCTGATAAAAAACTGGTCCGGATAGGTTGGTTTATGCATTGAAACAGGAACAATGATTTTGGGCTGGTTTTGTCCGCGAAACCGGTCCAGAGTCTAAAACCCTGTCATATATACATATGTATATATATATATATATATATATATATATATACACATATACATATATATTTCAACATAGGTCAACTAACTTGGCTACATCTATATAATTCGCATCATTCTTAAATTATTAGGTCTTTTTAAATGAGTTAAGTGTTTTTGTAACACGTGAATAGCTCCTTATCTGTTAAAGATAGTGACCAATATCAAAGTACAAGTTTGATAACAAATTGATCAGAGCACCTTTTAGTTATTGCATATACCCACCTATCTCTGTAAGTTTTTCCCCTATACATGGGCAAACATGGGAGAAATTAGGACGTTTTTCAGTCATATCTCGACAAGTTACAGAGCTAGAGCGAAATAAACATCTTTTCTAAGCTCAGCGCGTTCAGTTACGTCTGGGTAACTTGACTTGTATTAGGAAATTTTGTCAAACAAAAAAGTTGGAAAAACAAATTTTGAAAAGTAGTTTGGCCGAAACGTTTTCCGATTTCGTAAATCGGCACTAGACGGCACAATTCGTGTCCGATCCACATAACCTTGACGTCCCTGTGTTCAGCGTAAGCAGGCACAAATTGTGACTGTCTCGAATTTTCGAAAAATACCTTTTTGGTACTTAAAATTTTACGTGAAGTTGGCTTAAGTTGGACCAAAAAGTTTCCAAACTACCTCTCTGAAATTCTAATACGATGACCATGCATCAATCTCGAACACATTTACTTCTATATACATGTCAAAAAAAGTAACAAACCCCCCGAAAATTTCGAAAATATTTAAGTATGTTCGATTTTTTGGAACAATCTTTAGGTTTTTCTTTTCTTTTTTGACGGATATGCATTACTATAATGTGCAGCAATCAATTGTGCATCGAATAATGTATGAAACTTTGAATTAACATGAATCAACACTGGTACAGCAGGTGAAAAGTGAACCCATGTTTTCGTGCATTTTTCACCCGGACATGGGTGCATATGACCCTTCCTAGGTCAACATACGTACATTTCAGGACAAAACCGAGATAGCAGTTCCATAGAGAATTGATATGCGCTACTTTCCACATTTATATTACGTTCAAAAAAGTTTCAAAAAAGTTCCAAAAACAAATATTTTTTTGAATACTAATTTTCGACCATCAAGAAAAGTTTTTCGAAACATCTTTTCATGTTTTTTTAAAAAAAATTACCAGATGAATTCTCCTTACAGAAATGACTGAAAATTTCAAAAAGTTTCAAAATTTTTCTCAAAATCCATGTAGGTTTATATACTTCTTATTCAAGGTCAAGAAGACGAAATGACTATTTCGCGTATACACCAGTTGGAACCAGGCGGGATCTATCTAATGGTGTATAATTTATAATCGTCCCGTAAGTATTACGGGGTTTACGGGGCCTCGGAGGTACGGGAGAATTCGTGACCAAATCAGAGTGTTCATATGCTCATATTTCAAAACGTCATGGTACGATTCCTTAGTTAAGGACATATTCGCGATCAGCGCGTTATTCTACGTCTAATAAGTTGGCTTAGAACAATTACTTTGTACGATTATAATAAGAAAGTGCCTTAAGGTTTGCTTAAAAAACTGCTTTGGGGGAAATGCTCTGGATTTACGAATTTCACTTTCACATGGCCAAATTTTGTTTTCCGACCAACGCACTGACCCAGTGAAGCTTTCAAAATTAGAAAAAATATGAAATGACTTTTTCATATCCAAAAGGGGGGGTAAAGTTCGTCAACCCCCAAAAAAAAATTACAGAAATAGGTTTCTGAAATGCTAATATGATATCAAGTCATCAATTCTGAGCACATTTCAAATGTATCATGTGTCAAAAATACCAATATTTTTTTTCGAATAATCATCATTCAAAATTTCATGTTCGGTTTTTTTGATGTTTTTTCTCGAAATTATTATTTGTTGAAATCCAAAACCAGACTCTAGGGAGCGCCCATCAATTGTGCATCCGCTGATATCAAACACTTTTCTCTTAGATGTATACATTAATGTACAGGGGCCTAAGAATGGTCCAATGTTTTTCCCAATTTTTGGGAAAAAAACTAAGACGAAAGTACTAAAGCACAAAAGACAAACTTCAATGCCCCACCAGGAGTGGCGGTAGCGGTTTTTTAGGGCAGACAATAGCGACGTCTTGGCCTTGTTTTACATTTATACGGCTCAGGTTATGCGCCGTATACGGTTAGTGTATGCTACATCGCCATGCACATTGATAATGACAACATTCGAAAGCAACTGTTCTTTCTGTCTTCCACAGACTATAGTAACGTGATTATATCTCAAGAGATATGAGTAATAGTAATTCATCTAGTGTGGCTGAAGACAGCTGCGACGATGCAGACTTTGATCCCGGAGCACGGTCGGAGGCAGAAATATTGGACTCAGATGATGACTTTGACGTTGGATTGGTTGAAAGCCCGCAAAAATGGCAGAAGATGTCGCAACCAACCGAGACTGAACAGAGACAAGAGAGCCACGAGCGCGAAGAACGACCAAGTGACGAGGTGCAACAATGTGCTATCGAAACGACGCCAGACATAAATGCATTGAAATATTGGACTCCCACTGAAGGATGGTCGCAATTCGACAGACTATGGTGCCATGCAACGGGCACAGCCGTAGAGCGCAGACGTATATGGCGTCATAGTCAAAGCTCTTGCCGAGCAGACAAGTGTGCTATTGCCGAATGCAATAAAGACATTGTTACATACGTGCGGGAGGAAATGGAAACATGTCGACACTGCACTTGTGGAATGACCGTCAAGTCGTCCGACGAAGAAAAGTTTCGTCGGACCATGGGACAGCATATTCACAGAAGCTCAAGACACGCCAGCCTCGACCCAGACGGGCGAAGACGACTCTTGTTGAAAGTTATGGGATCCATTTACCAAAATGTCGCCAGAACCATGGCCACAGCCTTCAAGGCCGACATACCTCTCCTCGGCCATCGGCCACGAATAGCCGTGGTAATTAACTACACCTTTTGTTCTGCCTTTCGAAACATTATTCATGTAATCGCGTGCAACATACTGGTCCACACGTTCAGAAACAATCTAGTTACCTATGTCAATTCAATTTGCTGTGCTGTTAATGTGTGTCATGTTGCTGTTATAAATAATATAGCTACTGCTGTAAATGTTATACTGCTGTTATAGTGCTGTACACCGCGCTAGTCAAGCGAGCGTGTTATATTTAGCGTGCAAGGATTGTTCAGTAATGTTATATTTTATGTCCGCAGCCTGGAGTTCCCATGCCGGCTACGAGTCAGGAGGCGGCGGCACTGCAAACGTCTATTGCTCGCCTTGGAGAATGCTGCGAAGACTGGACGGCAGAGTCAATCCAGGATACTGGCACGAGAAGTAGGGTTCCGGATACAGAAAAGTAATCAACCACATCCTGACAAAGGTGCATATCAAAGCACCAAACTGGAGATACGTTCTGTGCAGGACAGTACTTTTGCGGAAAGTGAAGGACGTGATGGACAGGACCATGAAAAGCCAACCACCGTACGGGAAAACAATGGTGGCCGCGATACGTTGCTTAGCAAGTACTATCCGAGGCAATTCATTTTTCAACAGCGATGGGCTAACTACCATGTGGGGCACGCAATTGGTATGTCTGGGCGACATGGCTCGAAATGTATTACAAGACGGACGACACTATGTAGCCCTACACAATGCAAGCAAAATAGACGATGATCAAAACTCAAACCTCTTGAGCCCTGCGCAACGATCGAGCATACATGCCGCGGGAGTTAAATGGATGCAAACCGTGTCCATGACACCTTTGCCATATGGCAAGGATGATATGCGGCAATTGGCGATCAAATACCGTCAAGTTCTTTACATAACGCTCGCGGTTCTAGCTGGACACCGCACTGGTATCTGGACCCAGTTGAGAATTGCATAATTCAACGCTAGGAAACACCACCGGGATCAACATGTATACACAATGAACCACCTAGGTGGCAAAAACGTAAAGTCTACGGGCAGTACGACGATTGTGTTTACTGAAGGATGTGAGACGACGGTGACCTACTTTGTACGCAAACTTCAACCAGTGCTGGCCAATGCGACTACCGCCGGCCTCCTGCTCCCAGGAGTACAACTTTATAAGTGTGCAGTGGAAGGTGTGTTCCCCCAGACATCGACTACCAGAAATCGATACGCGGGAACGTTGCCAGACGATTTCACACAGTGACCACACCCGAATTTTCCGAATCGAATCAGATAGGAACAGAGGAGGCGACCGCGTTAACGTTTTATAGGCCTCACAGTGCAACCGTTGCACTGCTCGTCGACGATGCCCGACAGCGCGATCAGCGAGACGCAAAAGCTCAAGCCAAATTCCTCCAAGAGTGCGGCGTAGTTCTGGACGATGAAACGATTCCGACAGTTCCAGCGCCGTCGCCGCCCTCGCCGCCACCGCCACCGCCGCCGCCCCCGACGCCACCGCGGTCGCATTCTGAAGCAACGGAGATCTCAACGCCACTCGACCATCAAGTTATTTCGCCGCAATACGAAAGCTCATCGCGGCACGAAGATATCGAGCCGACCTCTCCGCCTCCGCCGCCAGCAGAAACCAAAGCACGTTCGCCACAGCCAGGGTGTTCACGGTGGCCTGATGAAATAACGCCACCGTCACCAACGCAAAGACCATCACAGCCATCACCATCACAGTCTTCACCATCACAGCCAACAGAGTATGTTGACGATTTTACGGGAAGAAGGGTGCACGGCCCCCTTATTCGCTTCGTAAAACAGAGAGAGATGGAAAAACAGTGTCATGCCCGCTCTGGGGTAATGTGGAGTCCCGTTGAGCTTGCAGTTATAGACATGGCCATCGCCTTCGGCGTGAAAAGTAGTAGGGTGGACATGCGCGTATTCTTTGACACTCACGACATAGCCTGGGACATCAAACGGCACAGTATGCCTGCCGTCATGGTGAAATTCAGAGACCTGACATTGTGAAAATTTAGTAAAGTGCAGTTTTAATGAAGTTACGTGAAGAGAAGTTTTACTCAAGTGACTTGAAGTGCAGTTTTAATGAAGTGACATCAAGTGAAGTGAAGTTTCAGACGAATACAAATTTTAGATATACATATATAGGTAGGACCTCCTCGAATGGGCAGGACCTTGACGTGGTGAGGAGGCTTGGTGCTCATCAATTCAGAGCAAACCAACACTGCCCAGAAATAACATATATATATATATATATATATATATATATATATATATATATATATATATATATATATATATATATATATATACATATATATTTCAACCTAGGTCAACTAACTTGGCTACATCTATATAATTCGCATCATTCTTAAATTATTAGGTCTTTTTAAATGAGTGTAAGAATTGTTTTGTGAACCCTACACAAATATGTATGATATCGATGGCGTTGATGTTGAATTGTGTCCGTAAGAAATTATTTGTTTTCGTGTCGGATTAGTCCAGGAAATTAATAGGCGAGTGAGGTATGCAATAGGTAGTAGCACGTAATGAACACGGGGAAACACAATGGCATTGGGCAATCACGGAGGCCGGGCTTACCTTTCGACGAGTTCAGGCAGTTTCACAGCGCTCTGTGAATATTAGTCCACTTTTGATGCCAGAGCTATTGTGCGCCCATAGCACCGGTAAGTTGTAGATTGCTGGTAGTAGTTGTAATTGTAGTTATGCGTTAGATCGGGCATTCGTCCCGCGCGCGCACGTAGCACATAGCACTTCCACTCGCGTCTCGCAGCCGACTCTGACTAACCCGCGCGCGCACCCACCCGTCTGTGTCAAGGTCACGCGACCGCCCGAGGCCAAGATCACGTGACCGCCCGAGGCCAAGCAGCCCGGCCCTCCTGCCCGTTATACGAGCGAAGGACGGGATGGAAATGCGAGTTCGGAAAGGTTGGTATGGAATGAAGAATGGTGGAACAATAATGTTATGCGATGATAATTAGTGGCATTTTAATGTATGTATGTATTTAATGCCTGTATTTGAAATGTTATGATTAATATTGTGCGCACAGAATTCTCGCAATGAGTTAAGTGTTTTTGTAACACGTGAATAACTCCTTATCTGTGAACGATAGTGACCAATATCAAAGTACAAGTTTGATTAAAAAAATTGATCAGAGCACCTTTTAGTGATTGCATATACCCACCTATCTCTGTACGTTTTTCCCCTATACATGGGCAAACATGGGGGAAATTAGGAAGTTTTTCAGTCATATCTCGACAAGTTACAGAGCTAGAGCGAAATAAACGTCTTTTCTGAGCTCAGCGCGTTCAGTTACGTCTGGGTAACTTGACTTGTATAAGGAAATTTTCCAAACAAAAAAGTTGGAAAAACTGAAATTTTGACAAACTTTTTCCGATTTCGTAAATCGACACTAGACGGCGCAATTCGTGTCCGATCCACATAATCTTGACGTCCCTGTGTTCAGCGTAAGCAGGCACAACTTGTGGCTATCTCGAATTTTCGAAACATACCTTTTTGGTACTTAGCATCAATCTCGAACACATTTACCTCTATATACATGTCCAAAAAAGTAACATAAACCCCCGAAAATTTCGGTAATATTTAAGTATGTTCGATTAAAAAAAAATAATCTTTAAGGTTTTTTCTTTTTTGACGGATATGCATTACTATAATGTGCAGCAATCAATTGTACATCGAATGATGTATGAAACTTTGAATTAACATGAACCAACACTGGTACAGCAGGTGATAAGTGAACCCATGTTTTCGTGCATTTTCCACTCGGACATGGGTGCATATGACCCTTCCTAGGTCAACATACGTACATTTCAGGACAAAACCGAGATAGCAGTTCCATAGAGAATTGATGTGCGCTACTTTCCACAATTATATTACGTTCAAAAAAGTTTCAAAAAAGTTCCAAAAACAAATATTTTTTTGAATACTAATTTTCGACCATCAAGAAACGTTTTTCGAAACATCTTTTCAGGTTTTTTAATTACCAGATGAATTCTCTTTACAAAAATGACTGAAAATTTCAAAAAGTTTCAAAATGTTTCTCAAAATCCATATAGGTTTATATACTTTTTACTCCATGCCAAGAAGAGTAAATGACTATTTCGCGTATACACCAGTTAGAATTAGGCGGGATCTATCTAATGATGTATAATTTATAATCGCCCCGTAAGTATTACGGGATTTACGGGGCCTCGGAGGTACGGGAGATTTCGTGGCCAAATCCGAGTGTTCATATGCTCATATTTCAAAACGTCATGGTACGATTCCTTAGTTAAGGACATATTCGCGATCAGCGCGTTATTCTACGTCTAATAAGTTGGCTTAGAACAATTACTTTGTACGATTATGATAAGAAAGTGCCTTAAGGTTTGCTTAAAAAACTGCTTTGGGGGAAATGCTCTGGATTTACGGATTTCACTTTCACATGGCCAAATTTTGTCTTCCGACCAACGCACTGACCCAGTGAAGCTTACAAAATTAGAAAAAAAATATGAAATGACTTTTTTCATATCCAAAAAGGGGGGTAAAGTTGGTCGACCCCCCAAAAAAAATTACCGAAATATGTTTCTGAAATGCTAATATGATATCAAGTCATCAATTCTGAGCACATTTCAAATGTATCATGTGTCAAAAATACCAATATTTTTTCGAATAATCATCATTCAAAATTTCATGTTCGGTTTTTTATGTGTTTTCTCGAAATTATTATTTTTTGAAATCCAAAACCAGACTCTAGGAAGCGCCCACCAATTGTGCATCCGCTGATATCAAACACTTTTCTCTTAGATGTATACATTAATGTCCAGGGGCCTATGAATGGTCCAATGTTTTTCCCAATTTTCGACCAAATTCGGTGAAAATATTGAAACATATTAGCCCCCCTGGGCCAAAAACTGTAACATCTAGGGAAAAACCGAGATAGCAGGTACATGTAGAATTAGTGTGCGGTACATTTGGAATCATAAAATATTTTTTTTTTTATAAAAAAGTTTCAAAATTCAAAAATAAAATTGAATATCAAAATTGTATGTGGTCTCTTGGGGTCTCCAGTACCCAGGTCTTCATTTTGTACCGGTCCAGCTTCCATGATACAGCAAAAGTGTTTTGTATGGAAAAGTGCTTTGTATGCTTTGCATCTTTGTACTGTAATTAGTGTCACCCTGGTGAGGTGGTGGAGTATTTCTACGCATGCGAATGCTGCTGTTTTTTTTTTCATTGTTGCCTGTCGTGCAGATGAAGTCAGTCAACATTTTTACCTTATGACTTAGGTTTTCAGCAAGAACAACCTTGTTTGGAACAGACCATTATATTAACGGTAGTTTCGTTCTCGTCAGCCTAGACGTTCATAGATACGTTCAATAATGACATAGTGTAACAGAGTTACTATAAATTATACTTTTGGGCTGTCCCGTAGCTGTAAATGTAACACCCCCACGGGCCTCTGGCTGCCGACCGACTTCCGCCGTCTCGAAGCCACCAGAACGTTCTGGAACCCGGACGGTGACGCGCTAGGGGTGTTTTACGCTTTTACACCAATGCCAGGTCGGGGTTTCCGAGCGTCGCCAGGGGCCGCGCGGTCGGCCGTCAGTGGTGGCTGTACACTCGGGGCGCGCGCATCTGTGTTGAGCGCTTCCGCGCCCGCTAACTTTCCATCTAATTCCGGACTTTTAAATTCTTCTGAAAGGCATTTCACGGCTTTCCTTCATAGAAGAAAGTTCTGTACTGGGTCGAACTGTCTCGTGTGTTCGTTCGAGCGCTGCAGTGCAATACAGATAGCACAAAGGACTTTGGTGCTTTCACAACCGGGTTATCGCGAAACGCTGAGGTCATAGGATATCACGAGCCGATATAGCAACTTTCCTACAATAGATACTTCAACGTTCATAGATAACGTTTCGAGGTAGGAGTGGCGTACTATTGACGCCGTAATTTGTTCTATCCCATCTTTTAAATTCTGATGGATCAGTGAGTATGATAAACACCTATCCATGCCGTCCTGGTCCCAGTAAATGACAGTGTGCGCCGGGCTAGTTCAAGACCATCGGGAATTGATATGTTCTGATGATTGCGCAGCCCGATGTTCGACATTTCGGGCCTACGAAGGGGCGTCCGAAAGAAACTGTCCAGCGACCAACCTGGTCTGTCTCGGGATGAGTGGTGTGAAATGACAGACATGATATTCGACTTCCAGTCGGCCATCACCAAGGAAGTTGCCATAATGTCACACTTGATGTATTTAATGTTGTGGAGATTTGCACAGAGCGTTGTTTCGATTGAATGTAGTGAAAAGTAACCAGATGCTCATATTAAATGAAATCAAAGTCACGAACTGGTCTGCTATTTTCTCAGGCTTGACCCTTCTTCGAAAACATATTTCACGCACATAATTTGGCATGACAAAGAAATACTTCACTCACGACGTATGCTTCATGCCATGCATGCCCTGACTAGTAGGTAGTATGCTTGGTGGGGTGATCTTGTAACCTGACTTGACCTGCAACCGGAGTGTGACTGACGATGTGGGAGTCACCACCCATGATCCATGCCATTGTCGGTACAGTTTCTTGGTGACACATCCCGCCAGGGATGCCTCGACCGTCATTTTGTGATAACTTGCATAACAAGGAATATTTTTGACCTATCGACCCAGTGTGGTGTGTCGTTGCGGTATGTTCTTGTTGCATTGTTAATTTAATGCAATTGGTAATCACTGTCAATTGAAAATGAGTCTTGATTTAATATTTAATGATTCGATGTCAAGATGTAAATGTAACACAAAAAGCGAGTGGGCATGAGCTCGATCTCGTCCCCAACTGCAATGACACAGGAAACCCAAACCGTACCGATATTTCGTGAATTCTGAGAAGTTAGCTTTTACATTTCTCGCTCCCCTTCGAAACAAAATTGAGCATCGTTCTTGACTTGTGGTTTCTCATATCGTGTTTCGAAGATGTGCTAAAATTACGGGACTGTGTGGTACACACTTCACAACTTATGATTCATATACAACCGTGAAATTCAGCGTGCTGCTCATATGTTGTTCTTGTGGTCTGGGAAGTCACAACCTCAATAACACCTGGTTGACCAAGGTTTCTAAATATAGATTCTTCAATAGCGGTTATCATCAATCTTCCTTCAGGTCACCGTCGGGTCGGCGGTACGGCGAACTCGCCGACGGTCTGCTCGATATGTTCCCTGGCCTGTGGTATGCCATGACGAGGGGACAGGCACATGTGAGTTATCACGTTACTGAGCTAAGCTGTTTCTTTTTAAAGGCGAAGAAATCTAAGTTGAGTCGGTGTCATAAATGGCTTCTCGACACGAATATATTTGTTTCTCTAAATAGCGTAATATGGGATATGTGTATTGTAAAGTCAATCTTTGTAAGGAAGGTTAGTCCAAATATTGTACCAACTTGTCTTTTATGCCTAACATACAGCTGACACAAATAGTTGCAGCTTTAATTAGCTCAGTAGGTGAATCACGACGACAAAAATCGATGTAATTCGCTTGGCAGGTACGACGGGGCACAATGGCAATAAGCCAAGGCCAACACAGGGGTGGTATAAAGCAGATCTGATTACGAGCGCAAGATCACTATGCAATACATAGCAGACTAGGCTTTGTATCATGAAATGCTCATTTATTTGCAATACTTGAAAATTGGAGCAGTGCGGTGGCTACAGAAAACAGATTATGCATCTTAATGATATTCTAATGGCGATGGTCTGACGGGCTATGTGGCGCTTCGGTGAATTGAAGTCTCACGAGAGTAGACTCGCTTGGGCCCTCATTCGTAATCACTAGATCGATGAGATCTAGATAATGACTAAACCACACCCCTTGATGGTGATGCACATTTCACAGTTGGTGTAATGTGGGGTCAAGGTGTCACTGCTGTTGCCTGCTGAGCTTGGACTGACTAAAAACTAAAACTGAATATTAGGCTGTATCGTTGACACTTTTTTTGTCGCTGATCACGGCGAACCTATGATTTTATCATGCTCCATGGACGTGAGAACAATATGCCACCATTCATTGTTCTTGAATATTATCCCCCATCCTGCACAAAGCGGAACAATTTTGGGTGCGCTGATGTACAGGCTACACTAGCGCCGCCACGCGGCCAATGTCCAACCTACCGTGACAACTTCGCGTGTGGCTGCTGTAGCTCCTCTTGCAATGGTCACGGAGATAAAATATGATTGCTGACGTATTCCGGAGCATTCTAACAGCGAGTGGGCATCATAACATCACGCTTCAGCTCCGTTGAAAGCTCTCGGGTGGGATCAAACACCATAGAAGCTCTGATGGCTTTATTGGTGTGTAGCTCTAGTCTGCATCATGACGTTTGACGTCCTGCCTGCCCTTGCCATGCCATACATGTAATTCTGCTCTGCCTCCTGCCTCAGCCGCACTCTACCTAGGTGTCATTATCCCTACCCGTCCCTGCCGCCAGCCTCTCCCTGTACCTTGCCTGCACCATCACCCTGCACTTCCTGTAATTATCCCGCGGCTGCATCTCCCGCACTTTGCACTGGCTTCCCCCTGTCGCCTGCCTCTCCCTATACGCTCTACGTCTGTTATGGGCGTTGATAATAATTTTAATGGTAACCTGATCCATGTGCCTTGTGCTGGCACATTGGTGCTCCTACCGGCGAACAGCCGTGCGTCTGTATGGGTGTTGATGTTCCAATTCAGTAGTTATTTGATAGGCGCGTTTCCTGTATCAACCTTAGTATTCACACCGGTGAACATCTGTACGTCTGGTGTCGGTGTGGAGTTGATGTTCTCATTTTAGTCGTTAGTTGATCTGAGCGTTCCTAGTATTTTCGTTGTTATTCATACCGGTGAACAACTCTCACCAACGCGAATGGAGTTGACTGCCCCCGCCCCCAGCGCGGCGGTGCGAGATGTGACCCAGACAGTGACAATATGATATAGCCCAGAGTGTTTATTAGTCATTGCTTTGCCAACATTTTCCTCAGGGAGCTAGGATTGGGAATTCTTGGTGAGAATTCACACCATAGGGAGAAAACATTTCACCTCCTAAATTGCCAATGGCAATCTATCTATTGCCCAATCTCTATGCTGACGTACGAACATGTTTTCCAAAACGTTCATAAGTTATATTTTCATACCACCATTCCCATCCTTTAATCCAATGTCCTTCACAGGTACTCATCACAGTGAAGATGTCCTTGCGCAGCAAAGCCAATCATTCCTGTATCGGACCGCCGAGAAACCTGCCTAAAAGCCAGCTGCCGACAAACAAGGACGTAGTTAACTATGTGCGACTTTTATTAGGCGAAACGGTGAACCCACGTGCGAAAGACCTCTCTGAACGTATTTTTAGGCCTGTGGCTCTGGAAGTGACCAAGATATGGGAGAACGAGGGGATTCCAGCAATCAAATGCGTTCAGAGAAAGATTGCTAAGTGCTACAAGAGGTATCAACGCATGAACAAGGTCACAAAGGATTTCAGTGTCAGCAAGAATCCTGCCTGGAAGAAAGAAGAGCGCTTCTTCAAGGAGCTCTTCGACATCGCGGCGTGCAGGTGCAAGGACCTGCGCCGCTGTGACTGCCCACGAAACGACAGAGTGCCCGAAGCTGAAGTCGGCTTCCTCAGAGACCAGAGGGGGCCGCGGAAGATGTTCCTGGGGAGCGTCGATTGTCAGGAAAGCGCCCGACGTCAGACAGCAGCATCAAGAAGGGCAACACTGGACCAGAACGAAGGACGGGCGTCGCCAGCTCCCTCAGACTCCAGACATCTCGAATCGCCCAACGAGGCCGGACCTTCTGGCCTGCTACCTGCTACGCCTGCATCTGCTGCTACATATCATGCTGCCGGCACGGTGGAGGACAGTTCGGACTCTGCATCCATTGATGCAGCTGACGCGCCCGGTGATGCAGACTGGGAGGGTGGCGGTGCTAAACCAGAGTCAAGAAATCTGGAAACACTGACAAACACTGCGCTGGCGGCCGACAGGTTCGGGGTCTCGAACCGCGCAGTGGCCGCTATTATCAACGCGTTCCAGATAGACATAGGGAGGATATCGCCAGATAATCCGACATTGGTGGCTGACCCCATTAAGGTGTGGCGTGAAAGACGTCGCGTCCGCCACGCCTCGGCCCAGGACAGAGTCGAGCGGCACCACGAGACGGCGCTAAGCGGCCTCTATTTCGACGGCCGGAAAGACCTCACCTGCGTCGACCGGGCCTCCGACATAGCTCAGGAGGAGCATATCGCCGTGGTGGCGGAGCCCGGCGGCCAGTATCTGACCCACTTTACGCCTCAGTCAGCGAAGGCCATAGATCAAGTCAACGACTTGGTCAACATCGCCAATGAGCACGGCGGCAACGTACGTGTCCTGGGCTGCGACGGAGCCGCAGTGAACACAGGCCGATATGGTGGCATCTGTCGACTGTTCGAGGTGATTCAGGAGCAGCCAGTGCACTGGTGTATCTGCCAGATACACTCGAATGAGCTCAACTTGCGGGAAGTGTTCAGGAAACTGGACGGGGAAACTGGACGGGAAAACCACGGGACCAAACTCCTTCACTGGTCCGCTTGGCAAGACCGTGTCTGGGCCGGTGCACCGCATGGCTGTCGGCAACTTCATCCCAGTGCCCGGCCACGTCCCGGACTTGCCACAGACGTTGGTTGCTGGCCTCAGCCACGACCAGCAACTGCTCTACCAGCTCGCCGTCGGCGTGCAGACCGGCGCTGTACCAGAGGAGATCGCGCACCGAAAGATCGGACCGCTCAACCATGCCAGGTACAATTTGTGCTTCCAAACTGATTCGAAGTGATACAAATTGGCTGGATTTTTTTTTCGTATTAGCAAAGCTTCACCTTAAGAGATGACTAAGAAGCTTGGATTCCTTGATGGAAATAAACGCTTTAAAGACAACAAACGCAATTCGCGACTCATTTTATCCATTGCTGTGCCTATCACCTGTCCTTTTAATGCATGCTATTTCATTACGGCACTAGAAGCGATTTCCATCTTTATAGCGAAATACAAGTTATATGTAGCAACAAACACATTTAATTGGGCAGTAATTAGACTCGTAATCCACAGGTGGCTGACATTGGCTGCGCGACTTCTGCGGCTCTACATCTCCGCCACATCACCATCTGCCGAGCTGTCAGGCCTAGTTCGTTACCTGCTCAGTCACTACGTGCCGATGTGGTTCCACATCAGGGCCAACAGCAGCTGCAGCAACGGGGCCAAAAACGCCATGAGGAGCTTGGAGCTGCTGAGGACGCTGCCCCGTGAGCTTCAAGACAAGATCAAGCCAGTTATCCAGCGCAACGCCTACTGGTGCCACCTAGAGGCCGTGCTCCTCGCGATGGTGGCGGACCCGGACCCGGAGGTGCGCGCCCGGGCCGTGCGCACCATTCAACAGTGTCGGCAGCAGCCTCACGCTGATGTGCGGCCATACGTGCTCCCGACCGTAAACTTTGCCGTCGCGGCCTTCACTGAGCTGTTCGAGTGGAGCACGACCCTGATAACTGAGCCGCCTCTCACGAGGGCTCTGAGCGATGCTGCGCTGGAGGACATCCGGAATGTCCCGCTGGAAGTGGGTAACTATCCCGTCCACACCGTGGCAGTGGAAAGGGCCGTGAAGGCGGTGACGGGGGCGGCCAGTGCGGTCGTCGGTGAGACCCAGCAGCACGGATTCATCTGTAGTCGGCTAAGGCACCGAGAGCAGCTGCCGGCTGTTGGGAGTAAACGGTCATTCGCGCTGGCCATGGGCTCTGGGGTGTGACTGATGAGCTTGATGATGATGAATTGCTGTTTAGGGGCACGTCGACAGCAAGGTCATTTGGTGCCCATAACAATGGTTAGAAAGAAACTAAGACGGTATGTCCTTCAAATAATCATTGGTGGAAGTAGAATATTGGTTCTCAAGGACGATATATAACATCAAAATTTGCGTGTCGAAGAAAAGTAAAGATGTTACCGGACGTCACGACATCCGAGTCGTCACTCAGAAGCATACGTACGGAGTCGGTGTTCGCTCTTCCAAAGTACTGACGGCGCAGAGGTTCCAGTGCTGAACAAGCTACAATGACATGGTGTACAGTAAGCAGGGCAGAACATCGTGGGCATAAGGGTCGGTCATCTCCAGACACTAAGTAGCGGTGTGTGGCTAAGGTATGTCCGATTCTCAGACGGCAGAGCGCAACTTCTTCCCATCGATTTACCCGATGCGAGGACCACCACCGCCCCAGCGTCGGCTTCAGGACACTTAGTTTGCTACACCTCGAACTCCAGACTCGCTGCCATTCTGATCGTATAAATGATGATATATACGGGTAGAGATCTCTTGGAGGAAGTGATAGAGAAGCGGTGCGCCCATTGCTGATAGCGTCCTTTGCAGCCATGTCGGCAGCTTCATTTCCAGCTACCCCAACGTGACTGGGGATCCAGCAGAAGACAGTAGTCTTACCCATGCCGGCTAACAATTCTACAACTCTTAGAATCTTGCGAATAAGTCGGTTATCTTGATTAAATGATTGTATTGCTAAAAGGCTGCTCAGGGAGTCGGTGAAAACAACGTGCTTTGAGGTCGCATCATTTTGTATAAAACGAACAGCTTTCAAAATGGCATACAATTCAGCGGTAAAAATCGATGCATGTTTTGGTAGGCAGAAAGAGCCAGAGCCGGATCGACTGACATAGGAGCAGCCTACGCCAGATTCCGACTTGGAACCGTCCGTGTAAGTCCGGGAGAAGTCACGGTATTCATGTATTTTCTGAAGTGACATCATTCGGAACTCTGCTGTGCTTACATCGCATTTTTTTGAGTGTGACAAAGTAATATCGATTTGTGGTTCGACAATCTGCCATGTAGGGGTAGTCGAAATAGCAGTACGCGCCACACGACCAGGTCTGATGTTGCAGCGACGTAGCGTCGAGGCAATGCGCCAGCAAAACGGTAAACCACGCTGACTGCGGGACGACTGGCATGGCATCGAAGATCCCTGGAACACCCACGGATATGCTGGATGCTCTGGGTTTTGGGCGACCTTACACGCATATCTGGCTCCCAATAACCTGCGGCGCAGCGCAAGGGGGGAGGTTCATCCACCTCTGCCATAACACTGTCTGATGGTGAAGTGCGAAAAGCTCCGGTGGCTATTCGAAGGGCTGTGTTATGGATGACATCAAGTCGGCGCTTGGAGGTATCACACGCTCCGTCATATATAAAACACCTGTAGTCGATTTTAGAACGTATGAGGGATCGGTACATGAGAAGTAAAATGATCTGTCAGCCCCATATGAACACCTGGAAACGGTACTCATGACCTGAAGACCTTTGGTACATTTGTTAATCAGGTCAGTGATGTGAGTTTTGTACGTAACATGGCAATCCATCCACACACCAAGGAACTTGACTGCCGACCTGAAAGGTATGGGGTGACCGTTCATCTTTATCGTTGGGTCTGCGCAACGGCGTTTGCGGCAGAAATGAACAGCGGAAGTCTTTGAGGTGGATAAAGTGAAGCCAGTTCTATCACACCAATCCATCAGTTTCGTTACAGTTAACTGGAGTTGTCTTTGCACCGTCCGCACCGTACGAGAGGAGAACCACACTGTAAAATCATCTCCAAATAGTGCTCGTCCTACCGATGTTGGCAGTGTATCACCCACATCATTTATGGCAATGGCAAACAATGTAACACTCAATACACTTCCCCGGGGAACACCATAAATCTGCTGGAAGATGTCAGAGAGGTAGCCACCTATTCTGACCTGAAACGTCCTATTAGTTAAAAAATTCGTCAAGAAAAACCCCATCGGGCCTCTTATGCCAATTCGGTGCAACTTCATGAGGATACCATGACGCCACGCGGTATCATAAGCGCCGTCAACATCGAAAAATATGGCAGCGGTATGACATCGTTTCATAAAACTCAGGCGTACAACTGAATCAAGAGCTAAGATATGGTCAAATGTGCTACGGTGTCTGCGGAAGCCACTTTGTATCGAGGTGAGTACCTGGTTGCGCTCTAAAAACCACATGAGTCGCAAGTTTACCATTTTTTCAAACAATTTGCAAAGAGAACATGTCAGTGAGATAGGTCGATAGTGAAGTGGGACCTTCCCCGTTTTGTTCGGCTTGCAGATAGGGACGACAATCGCTCTCTGCCATGTCAATGGAAATGTACCCGCTTCCCACATTTCATTGAACACTTGCAGAAGTGTATTTAAGGCTGTTGTCGGGAGATGTTTAATGATGTCATTGTGTAAGGTATCGGGTCCCTCTGCTACGTTCCTAAGAGTGCTTATCGCCGCAGTCAGTTCGGTAATAGAAAAAGGATTGTTGTAGTGGACAGAATCTGTTGTTGTGAAATCAAGGGGTAGTGCTTCGCACCGGGTTTTGTATGCCAGGAAACGTTGACTGTTTTTATTTTTTGATCGTTCGGAGAAGGCCCGTCCAATCTCGTGGGCGACATCCTTCGGGTTAATAATATCTTGACCACTTACGTGCAGTGTGGGGAGTGGGGTGCAGGTGAGTTTTCCGGAAATACGTTTGATGCGGGACCACACCGATGACAGGGAGGTGGAGCGATTCAATGTGCTGACGTATGCTTTCCACGATTGCCGTTTGGAATCGGCGATTGTGCGTCTCGCGTGTGCCCTTGCCTTGCGGAAAGCTACCAGATTCGCCATACAGCTGTCACGATTAAAAACACGGAATGCCTTCTTTCTAGCACGCAGTGCATCTCGGCACTTATCCGACCACCAAGGGACTGGTACGCGACGTGACATGCCCGACGAACGAGGAATATATTGCATGGCACTTTGCAGTGTTGCGGCTGTAAAAGCCTCCATGGAAAGAAATCCTTCGAAGCACTCACCGAGTCTCTCCTCGACGTCAGCCTGAAAGGAACTCCAGTCAGCTTTTGTAAGAATCCACTTGGGGGTCGTCGACCAGCTTCCACTACATCAATGAAAGATGTCCAAACTGGAAAATGGTCACTAGTGCCTGGATCATCATCCACCGACCACTCTAAACAGGGAGAAAGTTCAGGGCTGCAAAGCGTGAGGTCCAGCACGGAGGTCTGTCCTGTTGGCATTGTAAAATGTGTTGGAGTTCCAGAATTAAGAATACCAAGAGGAAAATTCCGGATAATTTGTTCCAATGCACGTCCGCGACTGGTAATATTCGCCGAGCCCCAAACATGGTGATGGGCGTTAAAATCTCCGCATAGAATCAGCGGGGGAGTGAGCTGATCTACCAATTGCGACAGTTCTGCAAGTGGAAAGATTGTTCCTGGAGGTAAGTATATGGAACATATGGTGGTAACACGTCGGTTAATTATTATCCGAGCAGCAACGGCCTGGATATTTGATATAAGGTGTACTTGTTGGAAGGGAACTGAGTGGTGGACGGCAAGAAGTACACCACCATGTGCCACAGTGTGGGTGATCACGTCCTTACGTAAAACAGAGTAGTTTCTTAGATAAAAGGGAGCTCCAGGAGAGAGCTTGGTCTCCTGTAGGCATACTACGGACGGTGTACGACGGTGCAAAATATGTTGTAATTCGTTATTACTAGTTCTCAAACCTCTACAGTTCCATTGTAAAATGTTACTCATTTGTCAGTATATGTAGAAGGAGTCCTAAGCTAAGAGCGTAAAAGCCCAAGAGTGACTAAGTCATGGTCTTGTAGTCGGGGGTCTTGGCTTCGTGGGCGTGAGCGCGGGCTCCCAAACTCACTTGGTGACACAGCACCGGGGAGGGCACGCTTCGTAGCGCGATTCGGGGATGGGGAGGATATTGGGGGGTGTGCGGTTCGACGGGAAGGTGTCTCCGGCGGTCTCATGGCTGCCGCGGGTAATGGTGAGGAGTGAGGAGTCGCCATTGGGCGCTGGCCCTCAGGCTTCGAGTTCGAGGAGGTTGGCATATGTCGGGCGGTGCGACCCTGTGCTCCTAAATCCGGGGCTCCAGAGCGCACCTGAACCGCAGCACGTCCGATATTTGGATCTGAGATGGTTGGTGGGGGTGGCGGTGGGGGGATTGAGGGAATGGGAGCATCAGGCAGGGAGGAGGTGGAGCGGCTGGGTTTGGAGGTAGTGGTGGGGCGTGTGGAAGGTGGGGGTAGGTTGGAGGGCGGATGGGGGATAGGAGGTGGGGATTTCGAGGTAGATGGGGAGGGGCTGGGCCTGGGCGGAAAGGACCGGGGGGGCCTCTTTGACCGTTGGACAAGCGTCCACGCCCCACCCTCGGGTGTTGGTCGGGAGGGGGCCTCTGGTGGTGGAACGGCGTCACTCGTGGACGGTGGAACCTCGGTCGCATCAGTGTCGCATTGGCTTGGGTGGCCTTGACTAGCTTGCGACGCAGGGGAGCTCCAAAGGAGCGAAGGAGGGCTGTTAATTGTGCGATCAGCTCAGAGGCCCTGTCGGGCTGTGCGTGTTGTGATACATACATGCTATTTTTGACTTTGGATGCGTAAGATATTTTAGGATGAGTCTGTTCGTAATGATCTCTTGCTTCCCGAAACGATACTTTTGTGTATGTTTGATAGAAATTATTTCTTTCTCTCTGATGTAAGTCGGACAAGTTCGGTCGAAAGAAGTATGCGGATCCTGACCTGCGCCACAGTTCGCACAATAGGGGGTCTCCGAGGTGCAGTTTTCGCTGGCATGTTCGTGCGAGGCGCAGTTGGCACACGCAGGGCGATTCCGGCAGAATTTGTTGGTATGACCGAACTTTTGGCACTTGAAACATCTCATGGGATTCGGGAGAAACACACGGACTTTTACACGGACGTAACCTATACGTATTTCAGGGGGAATGTCTGTGGTGTTAAATGTTAAAATCACGTTGTTTGTTGTGATCATTTCAGAGCCTCTCCTTGCTTTCATCTTCCTTGCCTCAGTCACTCCAAACTCCGACAAGCCATCCACAATCTCCTCCTCCGGCACTTCCCTCAAGTCAAAGCAGTTGATAATGCCTCGTGAACTATTTTTTGTTCTGTGGGGTTCAATGGTGATTGGAATAATCTCGTCGAATCTACTTTGATTTTTCCAGACGCTGTATCTAAACTCGGACATTTTTAATGCGCTCTCTGCCTCTCCTGCCCTTGCAAATTCTACCTCCAAGGCGCCATCCTTCAATTTTTCGCAGCGTACAATTTTTCCAAACCGGTCACACCCGTCTCGCCTCTGAAAGGGTGATAATGAGGCGAGACATATCGATTTTCCTCGAAAGATAAGTACACGTGGGGTAGAATAGTGTTTTGTCTGGTCTCCACGGGAGAGACCAGGGGTGTTGTTTTGTATAATGGTTGCCATGTGTTGTATGTTTTGTTTCGGCTCCTCGGGCGCCCCACCACGGAGGGGCCCAACGGGGGGACGCCTGGGCCCCGCGGACGGGAGGACGCCAGGCGCCCGAAGAGCTATACGGGGCGGGCGGCGCCTTCGCCCGGCCGGGAGAGAGAGACTCACCACCCCGACCGGGATCCAGCGCCGCCCACCACTTGACCCCAGCCGGCCGGGCCGGCAGACACTGGGGAGAACCCCAGGCCCCCGGCCCGAGGCGACCAGCCACTTGGCCCGCGTGAGGCCCCACGGGCCCGCCCGCCCCTCCGGGATATCGGGACCAAAGAGGCGTGTTGGTCCCCCGTCACAACTAGCACCGTGCGACGGGGGACCTCAGCCTCCAGGACTCCGTCAACCCCGGGGGACGGGCCGAGGGGGCGCGGCTACCCCGATAAAACTGAGCTGGAGGGCAGGACCGGGGAAGTTGTCCTACCTGCTCATGATAGGGAGAGTTGGTGTTGCAGGGCCAGGTGAAGGACATGGATGCTGAGATGAGATGGGCATTGGTGCCTCGTCGGGGGGGGTGACTGATGAGCTTGACAACCGACAGTGAACACGTGGCTGAACAAGCGTCTGAAGTCAGCATAGGCCGCTGGAGACAGAGAGTAGATAGGCATTGATCGTCGCTTCATCATTTGAAATCTGAACAATGATAGTAGCATTTGAACTTAGAGGTAAAATATTGTGATGCTGAGGGCTGTCTTGTTCTTCGCTGTGCCAGGTTTGACATGTTGCTTGATTTCAGTCGGGGCCAGTAGAGTGAGTCTAAATGTAATATGATTACGTATGTACAAATGTCCATTTGTAGCGAGGACGTTCAGGAACCCGCTCGTGTTCATTCCACACCTCTTCCTCCACTAGGGAGGAAGTTGGGGCTGCGTCAACGTAAGTTGAAGCTGTAGTTCGTGTGTTGGCCGCATGGCGGCGCTAGTGTCGAACATGCAAAAACTTCGCCGCTTCTGTGCAGGATGGGGATTGAAATATTTGGGAAATGAGTGGTCAAATATTATTCCCACATGAACAGAGCATGATAAAATCATAGGTTCACCTTGCACAGATTTGGATGATACACCCTACTGAATATGCTTCCATGTACCAGGCTTACGACAAATCCAAGATTATCGGCAAATTCAAAATCTTCGGCGCCGTGATGGAGGAGGCGATGAGAGCTGCCCCAAGAGGATGAAGAATGCGCCGAAAGAGTTCGAAGGATTCCCAGGCATGTCATGTTTGGCTGTTTTTCGAGATGGTTCATTTTTACTGATGTTTCATTTTTACTGATACACACGTTCAGCGAGCTTTACTTCAGTAGGTTCGGTGGAATATTGTTGGTCGAGCAACCTAGGGTAACCTGGCTTCGGTGTTCCGTCCGTTTTGGGCTCCTCCGCGGTCATGCCCCTTGTAGCTATTTGATTTGCATCACTAGAGCTGAACCAATTTTCAAATACTTCCGGACAGATTTAGATATCCAGCAATTTACTTTGGTGTGTTCATTTAGCTACTGAAGATAGTTACTTCAGTGAAGAAAAATAATTGTGGAGAAATGACATGGGAGGATCTGTGTTGCAGTACTCTGACAGTTGTGATTTATTTTGGTTTAGTTTGTGCAGCCTATGCGCCCGCGGTAGCTTAGTCAGTAGGTTGTCGGACTCTTGATTGCAAGATTGTGGGTTCGAATCTCGCAACCGGCGGCATTACCGAGTCCACCCGCGACCAACCGGCGTGAGAGGTTGGCGACGCTATATGACCTAGCGGTTGAATGCGTTGTAAAAGAACCCAAGATTCTTCTTCTTCATGTACAGCCTTCGTTTCTACATACTGTCAGGAGACCCACATGCTATCGTAATTTTACATCCCTCACCCTAGTGAGCTGTCATTCCTCCAAAGCTTTTCTCTTGCAATACTACAACTTTTTATGTTTGAGCAGTTATATTTGTGGTGAGGAGTGTGCTCCATTATTTCGAGATAAGTTGTATTCCGTGTTTGTCTCGCTTTGCACCACATTTATGTACTATGTAATACCGTGCGATCTGTTTGGGTAGGCTACTACATGCTCGGATGGCACAGTCAGAGGATAAAGTCTGATGTAATTTAAACGTTCTCTCCAGAGTACCTGCCGGAGCTGGTCCGCGATGAAGTGGACCAAATGATCGACCTGCACAGTTTGAAGGGCCTGGATCCCAACGACGGCGCATGTGCCGTTCTGATGAACACCACCTTCGCTCAGCGGCGTCATAGTATGGTCCAGCACGGCATGACTATGCGAAGGTTCAAAAAGCGGTATCTGCAACTTCTGAATCGCAGTGAGGTGGGTGATGGCGGCGTTTTTCTGCAACTGATATGCATTTCGCTGTATATTTTGACAAAGAGCAACTAACTAGGGGCGATCTTGATTGAGGTGGTCCATATTGAAGTTCTTTTTAAAGGATTCTCTTTTGTACATGGTGTGGCGTGGTGGTTCACAAATTCTCACCATTAAAATGATACTTTTCATTATGAGCATAAGTCTAAATGCTAATATCTAAACGCTAGAATATAATCATTTCAGTTTTTAAGTAACAGACCTCAGCCCATCAGGGTTGTTAAAGGAGCATTCGGACTGAGGGTGAAAGAGACTGCAAAGGAGGTGTAGGTGCTCCTCAGAACCCTCCCATTGATCACTGGGGACCTGGTACCCGAAGGTGAAGCGACTTGGCGTGTGCTCCTTGGTTTGTGTAAGATTGTGGAAAACGTGTTTGCTCATAGTTTTAAGGAAGGTGACATTGTTTTCTTGGAGTTGCTCATTTCTGATTGGCTTCAAGAGTTTAAGGTTGTGTTTCCAACCATTAAGATCAAGCCGAAGTTTGATTTCATGCTGCACTATGGGAGTCAAATTCGGCACCACGGACCTCTGCGGCATTTGTGGGCTATGCATTATGAATCAAAGCATTCCGTGCTGAAGAACATCGCATGCCGTTCAAAAAATCGTGTCAATGTCTGCAAAACACTGGCGAGAAAACTACAACGAAATGCTGCTATGGCATTGAATGATCCGGACATCATGGCTTCGTACAAAGTAGAGGATTTTAAGCCAGCAGCAAGCAATGTCGTCATCAATGATCGCGCTGTGCTTGCACATCTGGATGGAGGGCACGCCACTGCTGGATTTTCAGTCAGGGTGAACTGTGTGATGTATGCACAGAACGATGTTATCATATTGAACGGAGATGACGACGTCCTGACATTTGGTGCCATCAAACTCGTGATAAGGCGTTCAGATGATCGTGTTCCGTTATGTGTAAATATTCTGTCGTCCGAATTTGATGATCACGTCAATGCATTCACTGTGAAACCCACGAACACCGGCAAAGTGATCGCTGTCTGTGATCTGGCAGATTATCACCCGTTGAAGGTGTACTCGCGTGAAGGTCACAGCTATGCCATTATGTCGTGCTACGTACACTGAAATGGTTATCAGCATAAGTCATGCTTTGAGTGTGCGATGTGTTTCCTTTGCGCTGCAATCAAAATGTGGGTTTATTTTAATTGTGCAGTATGCCGAGTGTCAGCTTGCAAGGTGGTAGATACTCAGGGCGTTAGGCTTCGTGTTTCAGGAGTCATGTCAGACCCAGACGATGTTGCGCACACATACGTTGTGGCGTTCAAGCGTGAAAGTACAGTGAACAAACTCGTGCGTGTGGGAGACAAAGGCGACCTCCTTCAGAAGGCGAAGCTGGCATTCAACGTGATCGAAGATTGTTACATCGAGTATTATTACGAGCCGTGTGAGGTATATAGGGTAGGGTCGGCTAAAATGAGTATAGGAAAAAATGAGTATATTTTTGGGAAAAATGTATTATGCAGTAATTATATATTGAAATAAGTTTAAAAAAAGACATAATACGTCCAGATACGTTCCTCAACATCTCCAAATATTTTCATTGCTAAATGTTTCATGAATTTGGCTAAAAAAAAGTGTTAAAAACATTTTCAACAATGTCATTAAAAGTACATGTCAAAAAGTGAACCCTGGTAAAAAAATGTACAACTCTGACATTATTTTAGATTTCCATGTATTATCTTCATCAACTAAGCTTCCTGACACCGTTCAAATTAAAGCCGAAATCCAAAAGGGAATACTTAAATTTTGCTAATTGTGAATTTGCATAAAATGCGTATAGTTTAGAAAACTTGTTGCAAAAAATGGGTATAGTCTGAAAAGTACCAACTTGAACATGGCTACTCCCCTGTTCACTTTCATGTAGTCCCCGAAAACGTTTCTGAGATGTTTCCGATGTCGACTGCTCCAGTGTAATGACCATCTCCAGTGATTGTGTTGCAAACAAACTTCTGTACTTGTCAAAAATACACACATTTTTGTACCGCTTTTTCTGAGGTGACACCCGGCACCATGCCTAAATACTCGGTGGAAGACCGGGACAGAGCGAAGAAGCTGGTGACGGATGGAGCCAGCATCTACAAGGCGGCCAAGGACAACAGCGTACCGTACGAGACACTCCGCCGTCACATCAATGGCATCAATGTCACCGGCTCCACTGGCTCAGGGCGGCCGGCAGTACTGACGACGGCCGAGGAGCAGAAATTGGTCGAAGTGATTGCTTATCTCGCCCGCCAAGCGTTCCCACTCGACTCCAGCGACATCTGTGACCTGATCCAGCAATACCTGAACAACCTCGGCCGGGAGACGCAGTGGAATGACAACCGGCCCGGGAAGGACTGGCTGTCACGTTTCAAGGCCCGCCACGCCGGCATCCTCGCGTCGCGCAAGCCCGAGATTCTCACAATCGCCTGTGCAAAGTCTCTCACAGAGGAAGTGGTTGACGCCTTCTTCACAATGTACAACGAGGTGATCATCGACCTAGGCCTGGAGGCCAAGCCGGGCAACATCTACAACCTCGATGAGACCGGGCTTTCGACCGACCCGCGCTCGAAAAAGGTCATCGTGCCCAGCAAATCAAGTGACGCCTACCTCAAGACGGCCAGCGGCGGGAAAGCGATGTATAGCGTCCTCTTCTGCGTGAACGCCACGGGAAACTACTTTCCCCCCTTCGTTGTGTACAAAGCCAAGCGTGAGCCGTTTGACACGTGGATGCATGGCGGCCCGCCGGGAACGGCCTATGGAACCACACCGTCCGGCTGGATGGAGGGCGACATCTTCGAGAGCTGGTTCCAGACCATCTTTGTCCCACAGATCATCCAGACGCACGGTGGCGAGCCCACGGTGCTCGTCTACGACGGGCACGGCTCGCACGTGACATATCGGACAGCGGCGCTTGCGAAGGAAAACAACATCACAGTGGTGTGTCTGCCACCACACACCAGCCACGCCATCCAACCCCTCGACGTCGCGGTGTTCAAGCCGGTTAAGGTTGCCTGGGCTGCAATCCTGAAGCGGTGGCAGCGCGAGTCACGACTCGTCGCCGTTGACAAATCAGTGTTCCCGATGCTCATCTCCCAGCTGTGGAAGGAACTGGATTCGGCCCACGCCGTGGCCGGCTTCCGCGGATCGGGCCTCTACCCCGTCAACGCGGAGAAGGTCCGCAGCCGGATGGTCGGAGCCGGAAACACGGCACGCGATGACATCTCGTCCCCAGGCAAGGCACTCAAGGAAGCCGTGCTCAGTATCCTCAGCCCGGAACAGTCGGATGAGACTAAGGCGGCCCTCGCCAACAAGACAAAGCGCCGCAGCCGCGTTCAGAACAAGAGCGGCGAGGTTCTGACGGCCGAAACTTCTCTTCAGAGGCTCGAGCTGGAGGCGATGAAGGGCACCGGGAAGCGGAAGGAGCTGCCATTGGCACACAAGATCAAGAAGCCCTCCGTGAAGCGAACAATTATCGAGACTAGCGACGAGGACGAGATCGTCGAGCCGTTCCCGGATAGTGATTCGGAGCCAGAGGCACCACCGCCGCCGAAAAAGGAGGCACTTCAAACCGTACCATATTAGGAGATAAAAAAAACTCCGAATTCGTCATTGTCAAGCTGGACAAGAAGAAGTTCCTCGCCCAGGTTAACGAAATCCAGACGAACTCCACGGCGACTACCAGGACGGTGCATTTCCTGTTCTTGAAGAAGCTGCCGGGCTCGGACAAGAAGTTCTACTTCCCAGAGAAAGATGACAAGTCGATTGTCTACCCGCACGAGGTTCTCGGAAAGGTAGAGGTGACGCCAGACCGCCACGCCTCCGTGTTCGAGATCGTCGGCGACGTCCGTGATCTCAACTAGTAGTTTGCAGGGCATTCCCAACTGTTGTATTTTTCCGTTCGACCATTGTGTTTATTTGTTCCGACCTCAGCCAATATTGTGTCTTTAATAAAGTGTAATTACCAGGAAACAGCTGTCTCATATTTTGTTTTGATAATTGCATCGTCTGCAAAGTCAGTGACCTCAACTAGTGTTATGCAGGGCATTCCGAACCGTGTCTTTTCCGTTCCTACATCAGCCATAACTACGCCCTTGTTAAACTTGGAATTACCAGGAAATGGCTAGTCTCATTTTTTAATAATTGTATTTTTTAAAACACCCATAGTATACCCATTTTTGGCGTGAATTTCAGTGTCGCAAATCCAGTGGGTTGGGCACAATTGGCTGTCGAAATCACCATACTCATTTTTTGCGAAAGTGCAAAAAATGAGTATAGTCGACTTTTCTCGGAAGACATGCTTGCCAAAGAACACCAGTTGACGAAAAAATTTGTGCCACACTGGACATCATAGTCAGAAAACGTAATGTCAACATCCCATTAACCCAGTATTGATATCTTATTTGGTTTGGAAGATATTACACTGGAAAGGTAAAACTATACTCATTTTAGCCGACCCTGCCCTATCCAAGCGGATAAACAAGACGAGTTTCCAGACGGTGGGAAGGTGAGACTGGTGCCATGCATCGCGTGTCTGGAAACACGCAGCTCTATATCCACTGCCTCAACGGAACCGGTCCTCATCCTCAGCCAGGGAGATGATCCTGCTCCTGGTGGCGACCAGGCCATGATCAGCTCTGCCACTGCTCCTCCCGAGTAAGTGTCGGTTTATATCATAAACCAGTTGATAAAGGGACAAAAACAGCGCTATGGACATGTGTATTGCGAAGTACGTGTCCAAGTGCGGGTCAGGCACCTACTCACCTAATGCAATAGAGTACTGACAGATTTTTAAAAAAAACTGATGTAGCTAAAAATGAAACACCTTAGTAAAATGATTATAGTTAGTTCTTAAACCACTTCCAACTTGCAAAATTGTGTTTAATAACCACGCTAATTTTCATGTCAGATATTGCGGGCCTCTATAATTTCGTATTTGACGCTACTACTCAACATTCATTGTCTAGAATTTGCATTTTAAGCACCAAATTCTGATGAATAAAAGACTACTTGTTTACACGATCCCATGCCATAACCCTGCCAGAATGTGACGTTGACGTTGATGACTCACTAGCCCTTCTCCCCATTCCATAACCCATATACCCCATTCCATTACCCCCTCTTCCCACAGACACACACCCTCACCCTCAGCACGCGGTTAGCGACTAATTATATATCGCCAGTCAAATATCCGTATCTGAGATGTCGCGTTGGCATAACTCGTACGGGCGTACTTCTTCAGGCAACTGAAACACGCGCAGATGAGTACGATGGAGTCAGCTCTCTGCTCTGCTGGTACCAGCACATCGAAGTCGGTAGAACTGAGCAGCTCCAGCAAGGACACGGAGCTATGGATGGACTCGGAGACAGAAGGTTAGAAACCAGAGGTCAAAAGTTCCCGAAACAATTAACGCGAACGCAAACCATGTCTGGAAATGCCAACATAAACACAAACCAAACCAAACTGAAACACAAGTCTACACGAACACACGTTTTTAGAAGTTCACAAAGCAGCAAATTCGGACACCGAACATTATGGTTGAACATCAAACGTTACATTCCAATAAAGAACGGATATTTGTGGCAACAAACAGCAGCTTCTCAGCCTAAAACTTAAGTAATTTCCTGTAAGACCTCGGCCGATTCCGCACGGAAGCGTCTGATGACGCGCGGAGAACACAAGAATACACAATCTATATAACCAATGTGTTTGTGCTATTTGTGTTATTTGTTCAAATTTTGTTTACCTCTGTTAGAAAGCCCACTTTAATTGTTGGTCCCTACCCATCAGTGGTTCCTTTTGATGCTTTTAATTTTACACCAGCTGGTGTATCGTAGGGCCCGTTGTGTAATTGTGTGATTGTGTGTGTCGATGACACATATATGCAGAATATCCTCCGTGTGATGAGTATTTGCAATTTTTGTGCAAACATGTCCAACTTTATCGTTCCAAAAGTGCAACAAATAGAGGCAGCTACATGTAGCCATGACTGGCATGCCATGCTATTTTGAATCCCGTGTCATTGGCTCGTACGGTTTCTGAGACCGTATGGGCGGGTGGATGATGATCCCCACCATCCAGTTCGCGGTCGTACGGTTTCTGAGACCGTATGGGCGGATGGATGATGATCCCTACCATCCAGTTCGCGGTCGTACGGTTTCTGAGACCGTATGGGCGGGCGGATGATGATCCCCACCATCCAGTTCGCGGTCGTACGGTTTCTGAGACCGTATGGGCGGATGATGATCCCCACCATCCAGTTCGCGGTCGTTTTCAGAGGCTCCAATGCTATTGTTAACAAACTTGCATCTCAAATATCGGTTTTCGGTACCGAACCCTTAATATGTGATAGTGCACAGGCATGCATCTTCTTGCAGCCATATGTGTCGTTTATTAGCGAAAACGTCATCACAATTTGGAAGCCAATTTATGAGACATCTTGCAGCTCTGTAAGTTATTATGTGGACTCGTGCAATTTCACCCATATTCTGTATAGGCCAATTTCTAGTCCCAAACCAATCAAGCTCATGCCGTCCCCAATCTGCATCTGAGATGATCTGTTTACTGCATATCCACCTTGCAGGTCCTACCTCAACCCAGCCTGCCCTACGCGTCAGCTGCGCACCACTCTGGAGGCTGGCGGTGGCGGCACGAAGCTAAAGGTACATCACTACAGCCAGCTCATGGAGAACCTGTTTGACAACTTTACTGCGACTTCTGGAAGGTAAAGGCTTCTCCAGGTGTTCTTGTGTTATATTGGCCAACTCCCTGTTGCATGCTGTTTGCAGTACACAGCCACACATGTGTGGAGGCAGGGAAGGGTGTGTACGTGTGCGCTTGAAGTAATGTGCGCGTATCGTAAACTGTGTTTTATTAATAGTTCCGTGCAAATTGCGGACCATGCATGACAGAATAGTCGTGTGACTTGATCCATTGCTCTGCGAGTAAATGACGTACTCGGTTGCAATGTGGTACTGCATCAAACGAGGAAAATGTGAACCCAGTGCGTGAATGCTAACTCGCACCGCATGTCAATGTCCTGTAGCCCAAATGGGGTGAGGGGGTGTGGGGGGGGGGGGGGGGGGAGGCAGAATGAAACCACTCTTCATTTGGACCCTAATTGAGCTAGAGTTGCGGGACTAAAAACAACGCATTGCTTGGGATGATAATCATCCAACGGTACCCGAGTTATGTTCCTTGGTCACTTGGAGACCTTTCAAGTAGGGGAGAGTTGGGTAAGACGGGCAGGGTAGGTAAGACGGGCACCAGGCCTGTAGCCTAAACTAGTAACGACATCTATCCCCAACTTAGCGAAGCAATTAGCAAGCTGACTCTCTTTCGGCTAGCGAAGCCACGGGTATGGACATTCCGTCGTTTTCGAGATATTATTCATAGACTAAAACTGTACATTGCTTTCCGAACTGAAAAATATTGTTTTGTAGCGTCCTACGATCGTGTGTTTGAGACTTTTTCGCCCAACCTCTCACAGAGGCTTAATTTGAAGGGGTCTGATAAGCTGTGTATATCGGTGTTTTGTTCCGGAATGATGGCGGCGAAGGAACTCGTTTTGTATTTGGTGATGCTCGAATGGGGCAAGACGGGCAAATATGAAAAAATTGCCCGTCTTGCCCCATCACATTACTTTTGTACAAAATGTGTTGTAGTATGAGTCAATAAGATCAAATGTAACCCTTTCCTCATTAAATCCTAAAAGAAGAAAAAGTAGTAGTTAAAATCAGTGTTTCGGAGCCGGATGTTGGTTTTTTCGTCACCGGCTCCGAGGTGGTAACGGCTTCGGCAGTTGAGGGGGCCCATAGGGGTTGGCCGAGGGGCCCCAGGGGCTGGCCGAGGGGGACCACAGGGCCGAGATGGGGCCCATAGGGTCGAGAAGGGGGCCCATCACTGGACATCGCTTCTCCCACATCCCCCGGTCAACAAGATAACCGCTAGACAGGGCCAATTTGTGCATGGTGGCGGGCCCCCAGATATATCGCTTTCCACCCCCCCCCCGTCAGCGATATATCGGCTACATAGGCCAATTTCCATTTCCTTAGGTGGCGGGCCATTAGAAACGGGGGGGGGGGGGGCAGTCCAGGCACAGGACTTGTCGAACGGAGGGGGGGGGGAGCGATGTCGGCTATGAGTCCTGGGTTATCGTCTGGTAGTTTTAGGAAAATGCTGTGACCGGGGGGTAGGAAGCGATGTCGTCGTCGGCTTGGTATCCGGTGTTGTTTGTATTATTGACCGGTTGTTTTGGGGGGGTCGACCCCCTGATTTTCAAAGTGGGGGTCCGACCCCCCCCCCCCCCCCCCCCCCGGTGGCGACGCCCATGGTTTTAACTATTACTTTTTCCTTCTTTTCAGGTTTAATGGGGGAAAGGTTACATTTGACCTTATTCACTCTTTCTAGCATAATGACCCTCACATCCAGCCTTCAAAGATTAAAGTGGTTGTAGTATATTTGACGGCCAGTGACGGGGCCAGTGACGGCCCCGATCGCCATTTCCTTGGATCCGACTCTGCTAGCAATTTCCAATCCTTAAATTCCTAATCGAGCTTCCCTCTCTTCTTCAGAAACAATGACTCGAGTATACAAGCGGAAAACAACACGAGGTCAATGGACGAGGGACTCGATGCTAAGAGCGGTGGAAGCCGTGAATCGGGGCATGTCCGTCCTGAGTGCTGCAACCGCACACGGCGTGCCGAGGAGCACATTGCAGCGTCGGGTGTGGGGAAAGTGTGCGCTGAAAGCGCCATTGGGGCCCAAGAAAACTGTTTTCAATCCATCACAAGAAAGACAACTGAAAGAACATGTTCTCAAGATGGAAAGCATGTTCTTTGGTCTGACACCAACCGATGTTCGTCGGCTTACCTTCCAGTACGCTCAGAAGAACAACATTACCAACAACTTCAAGGATGGCATGGCAGGAAAGGATTGGCTGCGCGGTTTCCTGACTCGTCACAAGGACCTGACCCTAAGAACCCCGGAAGCGACATCAGCAGCACGCGCCAAAGGATTCAACAAGCCAGTTGTGTCCAAGTATTTTGACCTCCTGGAGGAAGCAAGCGAGCGAGTGAAGGGTCCACATGCCGTCTACAATGTGGACGAAACCGGTGTTACGACTGTTCAAAGCAAGCCAAGCAAGGTACTTGCGCAAAAGGGGGAGAAGCAGGTCGGCAGCTTGACTTCAGCGGAAAGAGGGGAGCTGACGACGGCAGTTGTATGCATGTCGGCAATGGGAAACTTCGTGCCACCCATGATGATACTCCCAAGGGCCAGAGTGAACAAAAATCTAGAGGAGGGTGCGCCACCTGGGACGGCGTTTGAGTACCACCAATCGGGATGGATGCAAACGGCCATTTTCACACGTTGGTTCGAGCACTTCTTGCGACACGCCAAGCCTAGTGCAGAAGAGCCAGTGCTTCTGATACTGGACGGTCATCTGACACACACCAGAATTCTGGACGTGATCCAACTCGCGAGAGCCAACCACGTGACTATTATAGTCATTCCGCCACACACGAGTCACCGGCTACAGCCACTCGACGTAGGCTTCATGAAACCGCTGAGTACGTTTTATGCGCAAGCGCTCGAGAAGTTCCTCCGGCAAAATCCTGGCCGAGTGGTCACACTGTACCAGATCGCGCGCCTGTTCTGTGAGGCCTACCTCAGGGCTGCAACGCCATCCACAGCAATCAACGCCTTCAAGAAATGCGGGGCCTATCCTGTGGACAGACACGTCTTTGGTGAGGAGGACTACGCTCCGTCTGAAGCAACCGACATGCCGCTTCCTGCTACCTCCAGCTCCGCATATAATGAGCCTTCAAGCATGGCGAGTGACACACGGGTCACGGCAGCGATCGGGTCACCGACCACGGCAGAGATCGGGTCACCGACCACGGCAGAGATCGGGTCACCGACCACGGCAGCGATTCGGTCACCGACCACGGCAGCGATTCGGTCACCGACCACGGCAGCGATCGGGTCACCGACCACGGCAGCGATTGGGTCACCGACCACGGCAGAGATCGGGTCACCGACCACGGCAGAGATCGGGTCACCGACCACGGCAGCGATTGGGTCACCGACCACGGCAGCGATTGGGTCACCGACCACGGCAGAGAGGGGCACGCTGGAGTACAGTCCCGCGGATATTTTGCCGCTTCCGAAGGCAAACCTCCCAGGACCCTCTGCTTCTTCAAGGAAGAAGAGGAAACCATCGGCGCCAGTCATTCTCACCAGCTCTACCAGCAAAAAGGACCTGGAAGCTAGCCTGGCACAATCATCATCATCAAAGAAGACAGGAGGCGCAAAGAAAAAGGCAAAACTAGTCGAAAAGCCGAAGACAAGGGGGCTGAAGAGCCGCAAAAAAGAAGACGAAACAATGGTTCCCTGCTTATACTGTGGAGGAGCCTTCGGTGATTCAGTCGCCGGTGAAGGATGGGCTTGCTGCTCTGGCTGCCAAAAAATGGGCTCATGATGAATGTGCTGGATTGGGTGACAACGACACCAGCTTCGAGTGCGAGTTTTGCTCCTCCTGAGCTGGCTTTATGAACTGATGTGCATATTGAGCCGATTGTCACATACGTCATGATGTGTTCTCTATTTGATCACATAAAATTTTCGAATAATCACAGCCAAAATCCGTTGATGATTCACATGTTTCTAATACACATTTGGCGTTCAAAATGTAGTGTTTATCGCCGAAGAAATATGTGATTTGTGGAAGTTCAGGCACCCATGTTTGGTTGTCTTCGATCTCATTTTGAATTTACGCTCCTGCCTGAGTTCAGTTTGGCAACTTGCGTAGCTTGTTCAGCTTGAGTCCTTTGGATTCTCAAGCTGTCTGTGTGCATTTGGCATTCACAAATCAGCCTGCATTTTCACAGGAGTTTCGTTTCGTAAAGCGTTTCTCTGAAATACAGATGCCGTTTTAAAATGAAATACAGCACGGAAGCTTACATATATATATATATATATATATATAAGATACAAAAAACGGGTCGAGGGTTCATGTCAGTAGTACAGCAACAAGGCTAATACAAAAGCAACAAGAGCTGTTCAGATACATACAATTTTCGTAATTTAGGCCCCCAAGTAGGTATGTATTATAATGAAAACCTATGTCGTTGAGAATGCACATTTATTCACCAAGGAACATTCGCCTATTATGCTATCATGATCGCTAACATATCGTCTTGCTTTTCAAGATTTAAAGCGCGCAAAAACACATATATGTGATCAGATAAATGCATGCCCGTTATGCCCAACATGGAAACCGCTAGTTACACAACACTACACTACACCAGTTGGACTCGCTAGACTGCGTCATAAGTTTTCTCACATTACGAGACGGGTCCTAATTGAGGCACTCGTATTCCCTCACATAAGATACTGTGTGTCTGTCTGGGGAAGCTGTAGCAGAGCCCAGAAACGACGCATTCAAAAATGCATCAACTTTGGTGCAAGGATTGTCGCCGGCTTGCACTACCGGGATCATGTGTCGCCCACGTTGAAAGAACTAGGATGGCTCAAATTCGAGGATTTCATATCAGAGGCAGATGCTCACTCAGTTTTCAACATTATGAAAGAGTTCACTGGCTCAGAACTCATTCGCGGTCAACTAAACTGTCGCTCAACTGTGTCGCAACGGAGCACCAGGGCCACGGCTAACGGTGACCTCCAGGTACCACGATGCCGCACAGAATTCGCGCGACGCTCCTTCATACCGAGAGCTTGCCGGACGTGGAACAATCTGCCTCCAGATGTGAGGAACTCAGGTGGCTACACTGTTTTCAGACGGAGGCTTTCGGCCATGCTGCGCATGTCCGGGCTCTAATTTCCGGCCTCCGGAACATCACTTACATCAGCACTGTGATGCCACTCGTTGTTATCGTGTATGCTCGTGATGATGGTTTGTGATGCACATTAGTGCACTTCTGTGACGGAAACTGAAAAACCCTGCTCGGGAGGATCCGAAATACATTACATTACTGGCCAGGCCCTGTCAAAGGCCGTGTGCGGTACCTGTCCCTGGCCGCAATTGACGCACCACACGCTTTCAGCTTCACATTTTTCGCTTGTGTGTTCTACCGTGCCACATCTACCACAGGACGGGCGACCACGGCAGTACAGAGTAGTACCGGCGACCGGGGTACCCATGGCGGAGGCGTCTGCATTATTTACCGTGACCTGATGCAGGCCGAGGTGCTGGATGTGCCCACCCTCAACTCTCCGCTGGAGGCCCTCTGGTTCCGGTTCTCTGAGAAATCACCGTTTATTACGGGTGTCCTCTACAAGCCACCCAAGGCTCCTGTCACTCCCGTCTTGGACGACCTGCACCATCAGCTCACCTTTCTGCTAGCGAAAAATCTGCCGCTGTACGCCCTGGGTGATATGAACTGGGATCTCCTGCGACCCGACGCGAACAACGGCGTCAAGCGCTACTTCGAAATGCTGCAGGAGCTGTCCGTCACTCAGCTCATCACGTCACCTACACGCACCACAGGGACGACCGCGACGCTAATTGACCACGTCCTCACCGGCAATCCGGATCTGACATCTGATCCTCCTGTCATCAAGTGCTCAATCAGCGACCACGACGTTGTCGCGGTAAATTTCACCGTGAAACGCGAACGACGGAAGCCTCGGATCATTACCGTCCGCTCAACCAGACGAGTCGACGCTGACGCCCTGTGTCTAGACATTAGGGTGTGTCGCCTGAACGGTTTTTCTTATGCATAGTGAAATTATCGTGCAGATCACCTAAAAAAACCCTGTGGTCGAAACCAAATCGAAATCAAACAATAAACAAAATATGCGACAGGCCGATAAAGAAACAAATTTGCCGGGCGCCCGGCGTTGAAGTCTCCAGTGATGGCGCTCCGTTGCGATTGGCATCTAACACCACGCGTCGGCCGCCGTCGGAGCGCCGCCGCGGCGCTGTGACGAAAAAGGCGGCAGTCGGTGCTGTGGATGACTTATGAATGGATTCTGGTAATTCCAAAACAGATCAGGGGAGCCGGGATATATCTGATTGTAAAGATTAAACTTCACTGAAGGACTGATCGCTCCACTTTCCTTTGTCTGTGCTCTACCTTTCACAGTGCCATGAATCATCATTCGAATAAATTGCGTACGCAATAACGACACAAAATAGCTTCGCATGCCATACATCCCTGTTTTATTAGTCAATCCAAGTCTCCTGTTCCTTTTCGTTACTCAAGTTTCAAGGGAAACTGGGATTATCAGCAGTAGAGACAACCTATTAACGAGGGCGACACGAGCCGGCGGCGATCGTCGCATGGCGCGGGGGAGGGGCTGGGATGGGGCGGGAGACGGCCGGCGCACGGTGAGGGTAGAGAACACAAAGAGCGAGACAGGGCAGGGGAGGGAGGGGGAGACAGGGGAGGGGAGGGCCGCCGAGACAAGGCAGTCGGCGGCGGAGACCCGGCGGGACGGCCCGAAAAAGGGTGGTTTGGTGTCTGCAAGTTGTGCCCACTGCCTGTGAAGTGTGATATTACCTGCGTCGGTGTGATCGGGGTAAGAGTTCGAACATGAAGACCCGCGCTTCCACCAAAGGGCTTTTGGTTCCTTCTGAACTAAAAACAAACCGACTGCCCACGAGAATTGACGTTCTGAATTACTTGAGTAAAGTGAATAGAGACTCATGCGTTGCGAACAAAAGGTTGAAAGAGAGGCTAGCACCCCATATAAAGTTTGTCGCGGAAAGTGTGATGAAAATGTGGTGCTGCGAAGGAATACCAATTGTTGGGAGGGCCCGAGTCGAACATATGGTTCGAGAATGCCGCGATCGCTACTTGCGATACATGAAAACTGCTGGAAAGAAGTCGGCATCACCAGGTGTACGTCCGTCCGGTGATGAGTGGTTTGGAAAATTGTTTGATATAGCCCGCTGCAAATGTGCTGATATCGATAGCTGCAAATGTGCGATGGCCGACAAAGTGCCACGAATGGAGTTTCCCTTTGTCCAAGACCAGAGAGGACCTCGCCAAATGCAAATCGGCACCGCAGATATCCGTGAAACCGCTCGTCGACGCGCCATGGACGAAAGGAGACGTCTGACCGCCGAGAGAGTCACATCACCACAACCGGGACCTTCTGGAATGGCCCAGCTAGATTCTAATTCAGACCAAGATTCCGCCACAGATTCATCATCGCTCACATCTGTAGTCAATGAGTCAGAGTATATGGTGAACAGTAACACAGACGAACTGCTAAATACGGCTCTAGCAGCAGATCGGTACGGAGTGTCTAATCGTGCGTGTGCTGCGATCATAAACGGTTTCCAAGTGGACATTGGTCGGATCACTTCTGACGATATGGACTGCATAGTGGATAGCAAAAAAGTATGGCGAGCAAGGGATCGGATTAGAAGAGAGGTAGTAGCCCAGAGCCATGAGGATCATGCAGGTCGTGTATCTGGTCTCTACTTCGACGGTAGAAAAGACGACACGCTTATGACAGCCAGTTCAAAGAAGACGGAAGAGCACATTGTGGTTGTATCCGAGCCAGACAGTGCATATTTAGGACATTTTACCCCACAGACTGGGAAAGCGGAGGACATTTTTCAGGACCTGAACGCCGTGGCATATGAGTTTGGTGCGGATGTTTCTGTGCTTGGCTGTGACGGCACGAGAGTTAATACTGGCCAAAAAGGTGGTGTTATCCGTTTGTTTGAGCTCGGACAAAAACGCCCCGTCCACTGGTTTGTGTGCCAACTTCATGCAAATGAACTTAATCTTCGTGCAGTATTTAGCCAGTTAGATGGAGTCACAACAGGACCTAAGTCGTTTAGTGGGCTGATTGGCCGGGCTGCTGCAGGCGCAGTAGAAACCTTGCCAGTGGTCGATTTTGAGCCAATCGATGGCGGAAATGTTTCAGAAATGACGCAGGAGATTCTCAGTGACCTAAGTTCAGATCAGGCTATTCTGTACAGTCTGGCGCGTAGTGTCCAGACAGAACTGCGAAAATGAAGATCGGTCCACTAAACCACTCCAGGTGGCTGACTCTGGCGGCGCGAATTCTCCGGCTCTACATATCAACCGAACAGCCATCAGACAGTCTGAGAATGCTAGCGGAGTTCATCGTGTGCCACTATACTCCCATGTGGTTCTGCATCAAGAAGAACTGGAAATGTTCTGACGGTCCTGGCAATGCGCTGCACAGCGTGCAACTTCTCAAAAGTTTGCGACCTGAGATAGCGGCCATGGTGCAGCCGGTAATACAGCGCAACAGCTACTGGTGTCACCCTGAGGCCCCACACCCCCGGGGGGGGGGGGTTTTGGGGGGCCCCCGTTTTGGGAAACAGGCCCCGACGAGGCACCACCTTTCCGTGGTGGGGGGGATTGAGAGCCCTAAGGACCCGGAATCCCAGTCCATCGGTGAGCCGGCGAGGGGTCAGACTAGGAGTGCCTCACTCGTCCTTCCATCCATACGCTCCCATTCCAATGC
Source organism: Ashinkailepas kermadecensis (assembly GCA_034440615.1). Lineage (NCBI taxonomy): Eukaryota > Metazoa > Arthropoda > Thecostraca > Neolepadidae > Ashinkailepas > Ashinkailepas kermadecensis. The sequence goes on along the minus strand of JAOTOM010004100.1, from coordinate 95,920 downwards.
CCATCTCATCTCAACATCCATGTCCTCCCTCTGGCCCTGCAACACCAACTCTCCCTATCATGAGCAGGTAGGACAACTTCCCCGGTCCTGCCCTCCAGCTCAGTTTTATCGGGGTAGCCGCGCCCCCTCGGCCCGCCCCCCGGGGTTGACGGAGTCCTGGAGGTTGAGGTCCCCCGTCGCACGGTGCTAGTTGTGACGGGGGACCAACACACCTCTTTGGTCCCGATATCCCGGAGGGGCGGGCGGGCCCGTGGGGCCTCACGCGGGCCAAGTGGCTGGTCGCCTCGGGCCGGGGGCCTGGGGTTCTCCCCAGTGTCTGCCGGCCCGGCCGGCTGGGGTCAAGTGGTGGGCGGCGCTGGATCCCGGTCGGGGTGGTGAGTCTCTCTCTCCTGGCCGGGTGATGGCGTCGCCCGCCCCGTATAGCTTCGCGGACGTCTGGCGTCCTCCCATTCCCGGGACCCAGGCGTCCCCCCAGTTGGGCCCCAGCGTGGTGGGACGTCCGCGAGGCAGAAACCAAAACACACTACATGGCAACCAGAATAACCAAAAACGCCCCTGGCCCCTCTCGTAGGGGCCAGACCAGCCCCCCACTCGCGACGGGTGGGGGCTCCCCTAACACAGACAGCGGTGCTAACGTTCCCCCTGCACCTCGTGTCCTCATTTTCAGAGGACTAACGAGGAGTCTTGCCTCTCTATCTCCATTTCAACGACGAAACGGATGTGACAGGTTTGGGAAGATTGCTAGATGTGAGAGGTTGAAGGATGGTGCTTTGGAGGTGGAGTTTGTGGTGTCTAAGGAGGCGGAGATTGCCTTGAGGGTATCTGAGTTTGTGTACAGTGTACGGAGAGGTGACACGAGAGTGGATGAGAGTATTGGAATTAAAGTAGAACCCCATCAAACAAAAAACACATCTCGAGGAATAATAAACTGCTATGACCTGAGCGGCGTACCAGAGGACGAGATAGTTGATGGACTGTCCGAGTTTGGAGTCACGGAAGCGAGAAGGATGAGGGTGAGAAGAGGTGCGGATACAGTTCCGACAAATAACATAATTTTGACTTTCAACAGAACAGACATACCATCAGAAATACGTGTGGGGTACGTGCGTGTGAAGGTGCGTCTCTTCCTCCCCAACCCAATGCGTTGTTTTAGGTGCCAGAGATATGGGCATACGACTCAATTTTGTAGAAATCGCCCAGCGTGTGGTAAGTGTGCCTCGAATGACCATATTTTCGAGCATTGTACTTCCTCGACCCCCATTGTGTGAACTGTGGGAGAGAACAAAGCCACCACACTTCTTCCGACCGATCTTGCCCGTCCTACTTGAAAGAAAAAGAAATCATAGCAATCAAACACACACAAAAATAACCTTTCGGGAAGCAAGAGACTTATACGACCAATCCCATCCCAAAATGTCCTACGCTTCGAAATTAAAATATACACCAGGCCTTAGTCTGACACCTCCGCAACACTTACAGCCCGAAAAGGCCTCGGATCTCATCTTTCAACTGACTGCCCTCCTTCGAGCCTTTGGTGTGCCTCTTGCGTCTCCGGTGAGGCAAGGCCGGTCCACCCAAAGCGTTGTCGAGGGAACCATAGCGCCACCCACCACCAGTGAAGGCGCTGACGAACCATCTGAGGCCTCATCCCGAACAACACCTAGGGGTGGGGAGTGGACACAGGTCCAGCGGTCTAAGAGACCTGCTAGATCCCCTCCACCCATGCCCAGCCCCTGCCCATCCACCAGGAATCCCCCGCCTCCCACTCCACGTCCTCCCTCCAATCCCCCCTCGCCTCCTCCACGTACCGCCACCACCTCCAAATCCTTCCTCTCCACCTCCTCCCTCCCCGAACCCTCCGCCCTTCCCCCGAGTCAGACCTCGCCCTCACACTCAACCTCTACTTCCGCACCTCCATCGCCGTCTCGTAGTACAAACCGACCCTTTCAAATACCCGAGGCTAGGCTTACTCATCAAGAAGCTGAAAGGCGAGCTCGTGAAGCGAAGCGAGCGCGGCTCATCGATATGGAGAAGGCCCGAGCGATGAGCCGCCAAGGGGCTGACAAGGCTCCACCCCAAAGGCCGGCCACCCCGTCGCCACGACGGCGAGTGGAGGGACCGGCTTCCTACAGCATGGGTCCTCCCCCACCCCCCACCCCGACTGGGCTCCCAGAAGCGGGGCCTGCCGACGTCTGGCTCTCCGCCGGACCAAGGATCGCCGAGCTCCCGCCCTAGGACGCAGTCCCTTGGACCGAGTGCCGGTGTGCCCTCTGATGCACCGGCTAGTTCGTGGGCTCCGTTAAGCTCGTCGTGAACTGTCCTGTCTACCTCCCTTTTCGAAATACACACATTTTACATACGCTACACGCTGTCAACCCATCCACTCACTGTTGCTACAATGGACCCTTAGGTCTGTGCGATTGTTCTGTGATTGTAACTGTGATATCTCTACATACCTACTCTAACTCGTTTTAAATGGATCCGCCTCGGTCCATTTTACAGTGGAACTGTAGGGGGTTGAGGACCAGCATCGAAGAGCTGCAGGCGCTTTTAAATCGCCACTCCCCGGCGGCTATCTGCCTGCAGGAAACGAAGGTGACACCAGACTACTTGTTCAACCTCAAATGCTACTCTGTTTTTCGAAAAGATACCCCCTCCGACACAATTGCACACGGTGGTGTGCTGCTGGCTGTCCACCACAGCGTCGCAGCGCGGGGCTTAGTGCTCCACGCCAAATTGCAGGCCGTTGCAGCAAGAGTGCATTTTAACCACCGGGTTATATCTATTTGCTCGCTTTATCTGCCGCCTGGTTCTAGGTTCCCATCCAGTGAGCTTCGACACCTGATGTCTGAGCTCCCCCCACCGGTCTTACTGCTAGGCGACTTCAACGCCCACCACACGGCATGGGGATGTGATGACATTAATACACGTGGACAGCTATTAGAATCATTGATGCATGATGAATCGTTATGCATTTTAAATACCGGAACCCCGACCCATTTTACCCTGCCCTCCGGCCGTACCTCGGCGTTGGACCTGAGTCTATGCAGTCCACAACTCACCCAACTTTTTGACTGGACCGTGGCCGATGACCCCCTCGGCAGCGATCATTTCCCACTGTGGTTGAACTACGAAGATGGTGTTGTACTCGGAACGCGACCACGCCGATGGAATTTTAGGAAGGCTGACTGGTCAAAATATGAAACACAACTGGAGGATATTTTTTCCGTATCGCCTGGCGATGCACCTGTGTCGATGGAGGAATTTACGAACGTTCTGGTCCAAACCGCCACTGACTCCATTCCTCTTACTTCTGGCGCTCCTCGTCGCACACCCGTCCCGTGGTGGACGGAGGAGTGTCGTAAGGCAATCAGGGCAAGACGCCGCGCCTTCAGAGCTTTTGACAAGTCTTGTAACACGGTCAACCTCATCGCCTTCCGGCAGGCTAGGGCCTTCGCACGGCGAACTATTCGAGAGGCAAAGCGTACCTCGTGGAGGGACTACGTTAGCACGCTAAATCGCACCACACCCGTCTCAAAAGTGTGGTCTAGAATCAAGCGAATCGCTGGCAAATTCAGCTCTTCCCCTCTGCCAGCACTACGGGTTGGCGGTCGTGACGTCACCAACGCGGTCGACGTGGCCAATGAGATGGCCCACACAATATCTAGTCGATGTCGGTGCAACAGTGGAAACGATGTATTCGCACGCCGCAAAGCAGACTGTGAGAGAAAGCCATTGAACTTTTCCACTCCTAAAAGGTTATGCTATAACGAACCATTCACCATGGATGAGTTGCTTTCTGCCATTAGAACCCTTCGAAGCGTTTCTGAAGGTCCCGACCAAATACATAACGACATGCTGAAGCACATTCCATCACGTGCACTTACTACTCTGCTGAAAACCCTGAACTCCCTCTGGGTCAATGGCGACTTTCCACCAACCTGGCGTGAAGCTATTATGATCCCAATCTTAAAGCCCGGCAAGGATAGCCTAGACCCGATGAGCTACCGACCAATATCATTAACATCCTCACTCTGCAAACTGATGGAGAAAATGGTTAATGTACGTCTGACGTGGTTTCTGGAACGATATGGCATTTTAAATAATGCACAGTGTGGTTTTAGGAAAAACCGCAGTACTGTTGACCATCTTCTAACTCTTGACACCGTGGTACGAGCAGCCTTCCATCAAAATCGTCACGTTGGTGCAGTGCTCTTTGATATTCAAGGAGCATATGACACCACTTGGCGTTGCGGCATTCTCATGAAAGCATTCAGGTATGGAATCCGTGGCTCCATGGGCCTCTTCCTCCAAAACTTTCTGTCAAGACGAGTTTTCCGTGTACGTATCGGAAACCACCTGTCGGAGAGATATCCGCAGACGGAGGGGGTACCCCAGGGCAGTGTACTAAGTGTTGCACTGTTTGCCATCATGATTAATGATATATGCGAGTCCCTTCCTCGACAGATTGGCAGGTCTCTTTTCGTGGATGATGTTGCAATTTGGTGCTGCACATCCAGTGCACCATCGATGGCCCGGCAGTTGCAGCTAGCAGTAACCCACTTAGAAAACTGGAGCTCTGAGAACGGGTTTCGGTTCTCGGTCGAAAAAACCGTTGGGATACATTTTTGTCGGCGTCGTCGAAGCTGTCCAGACCCAACTATCCAGCTGTATGGGGAACCCATTCCCTTCCAGCGCGCTGCCCGGTTTTTAGGGGTGATTTTTGACACTCGTCTTACTTACAAGGAACATTTTAAAGCACTTCGGGAGAAGTGCTTTACATCGCTAAACCTACTGAAGATGGTTGCACGCACGTCCTACGGAGGAGACAGAAAAACCATGCTGCTGTTATATCGTTCCCTCATCCGAGCAAAACTGGACTATGCATGTTTTGTGTATGACAGTGCATGTACAACAAACAAACGCACACTGGACACTGTACACCACTCGTCCCTCCGCATTGTGACCGGCGCTTTTCGCACTTCGCCTTCTGTTAGCCTTCTGGCTGAAGCGGACGAACCGCCACTCTCGCTCCGACGTGAAATGCTCGGGATGCGCTACGCTTGCAAGCTGCGTCAATTCCCCGACCATCCTACATATGCGCACGTTTTCTCTCGTCGCCTAATCTCATCATTCTATCGAGGACGTACTATGCATTCCACCCCCTTTTGCGTTAGGATACGTAGGATCTGTGAGGACAGTGGAATTCGACTGAAGGGAATCATGCAGTCCAATTTTACGCAGACGCCGCCATGGCAAGTGACTGCTCCGATAATAGACATATCGCTATCTTCGGTAAAGAAGGCGGATGCTACACCACAAGACCGTCTGTCACGTGCCCTAGAACATATAGCCTCATTCGAGGGATACGTCCCGATATATACAGACGGATCTAAGACTGACGCTGGTGTGGGCAGTGCATTTGTTTCGGGGTCTCTGTCAAGATCTTTTTCCCTACCACCACATGCGACGGTCTACACATCCGAGCTGGTTGCGATCACGAAGGCCCTCAGTTTTATCGAAGTGGGGCGGGAGGCCTCGCATGTCATTTTTACCGATTCCCTCAGCAGTCTCTGGGCGCTAAGACAGTTCAACCCATCTGACCCCATTGTACAAGATGTTTTACGACGTCTTAGACTGCTGGCTAAAGCCGGAAAGGCTGCTGTCTTCTGTTGGATCCCGAGCCATGTCGGCATCGTGGGGAACGAGGCAGCAGATGCTGCTGCGAAACGAGCAGCCCAAGCCCCATACCTACGATCTATGCCGCTCCCAGCGAGAGAATATTACCGCTCTGTCGGGATCTTTGTTTTAAAAAAATGGCAGTTAAACTGGGATACGTTGCAGGACAACAAATTACGAGCAATCAAGCCATGTCTTGGAGAGTGGCCCTCGTCCTACCGTAGGACGAGGCGAGACGAGGTTGTACTCTGCCGCCTTCGGCTGGGGCACACCCACCCAACACACCACCATCTGCTTTGTGGGGAGGACAGGCCTAGCTGTCCTCGATGTCATGCACCGCTGTCGGTGCGCCACGTTCTTATTGCATGCCCCATGCTTGCAAATGATCGAAGACGTATTTTTGGAGGAACGCAGTCGATGTCACTCCGCGATCTCCTGGGTGACAAATCGCCCATGGTAACTTCAGGACAACTTTTTCGCTTTATCTCTGATGTCGACTTCAGAGCAATTTACACCCCCCACTGACATGCAATACTAGAAGTTGTCTCACGTGACACATGAAATGATCTGCTTTTATTGTGAAGGCTCGTGTGTTACCGTTACTATCGGAACCAATCCTCTCAAGCTGCTCATCTAATATCGTTATGGGCGCTGTATGACCAACGCAGTCGATGCGCCTCTAAACCCAAATAACTAACTAAACACAGGTCAGCAATGCCAGTGCTCAGCAGCAAAAAGGATTTCATGTCGGGTTTTCTGTCGAGCATGTAGACAAGTAGTACAGTTATAAAATGATAGTTCGTACAAAAAATGTGGCCGCTCGTACAAAAGGTGACGTCGCTGTATGCCCGTCTCCTTCGGTTGTAGTGGAACGGAGCATGATGCCGATTTCGCCTGGTCTATTTGTCATAACAATAAGATATCAAGTGTCTCAGAATGATTTAATTGGTCTTCGATGTAAACAGACGAGGAATTTTGAAGATGTTCAAGCTTTCAAAAGTGAAAATATTAGCATTATACGCCGATAGATCTACTGATTGAAAATGGAACGAACAAGCGACGTAAAGTGAACCTTTCTTTCATGCGTCAGATATCCAGGCAACTTATTAAGCGACTGGTGCTTATCAAAAGCCTTTTACCCCACTAAACACTTTCATTGAGTTTTATTAATGAGCTTCATCACCAGAATCCATTCATCAGTCATCCACAGCACCGACTGCCGCCTTTTTCGTCACAGCGTCGCGGCGGCGCTCCGACGGTGGCCGGACGCGTGGTGTTAGATGCCAATCGCAACGGAGCGCCATCACTGGAGACTTCAACGCCGGGCGCCCGGCAAATTTGTTTCTTTATCGGCCTGTCGCATATTTTGTTTATTGTTTGATTTCGATTTGGTTTCGACCACAGGTTTTTTTTTAGGTGATCTGCACGATAATTTCACTAAGCAAAGTGCAATTTCCAAAAAAAGGTCCTTCGTGACACACCCTACTAGACATGCTACTAGCAGACTGGGACCATGTCTACAGCGCTGAGTCCACCGCGGAGAAGTGGCAAGCGTGACAAGCGACATGGGGGCCCATCATCGACGCGCACATGCCGCTTCGAACCGTGAAGCTGACTCACCCACCTCTGCCCTGGCTAGAAAACAACGAAGTGCTCCGGGAGTGCATGGCCAACCGAGACAGAGCCCGGGAGGAGCGTGACCAGGACAGGGGTGATGACACCAAACAGCAAGCCTTCAGGGACGCGAGAAACGCCGTGAAGAGAGCTCAGTGCAAGGCCAGCACCGAGTTCTTCGCCACGTCCTACCGGAACAGCAGATCGATGACGTGGCGGGACATCCGCAAGTCTCTCGTGGCCTCGAAGAAACCGGAACCCAGAACCGCATCACCACCTCATAGTAATCCGACATGGGCATCTGAACTGAACTCATTCTTTGTCCGTGCGGGAGCAGATGTCGCTTGTGATCTGGCTCAGCGAGAGCAGGGGGCGCCACTGTACCCACGTCCACCGCTGGTGTGTGCGGATTCTTTTCAGGTGCGGACGGTGAGGCTACCAGAATTGTCGCTGGCGCTTAGTAGTGTAAAGTCACGCGCGTGCGGTAGTGATGGCATCACGATCGATATGCTGAGGTTGACATTCCCTGTCATAGGACCGCACCTTTTACATGTGGTAAACAGCTCGCTAAGATCTGGAGGTGCCGGCTGAGTGGAAGGAAGCGATTGTGTTACCTTTGCACAAAAAAGGAGATCGCACTGACCCAGCTAACTTTAGGCCCATTTCAATTCTCAATGTCGTTGGCAAACTATGTGAAAAACTGGTAAATGTGCAGTTGTCGGCTTATTTGGATAGAAATCATGTATTTGTTAGAAACCAACACGGCTTTCGCTCCGGCCACTCAACCGAAACCGCCATGTTGGAGACAATGTCGTACTTGACGTCAAACCGCGATCGTGGTCAGATTTCCGTCTTGTTGACCGCTGATACGTCCCGTGCCTTTGACTCGGTGGAGCACGACCGTCTTCTGGACAAACTCGGTTGGTACGGGATCAGTGACCACTGGTTCAGGGACTGGCTGAGTGACCGCACCCAAAGAATTAAGGACAGTTCCGCTGGACCCCTGCCGGTGACGCACGGCGTCGTCCAGGGGTCCCAGCCGGGACCAAAATTATTTTTGATTTTCACAAATGATCTGGTCTCACATCTAAATTGTGGTAAGCAAGTTTCTTATGCAGATGACCTTCAATTTTTGGACTCTGATTCGGATATTTCTAGGCTTATACAGCGTGTCGAAGACACACTCAGCGTCGCCCAAAATTGGTTCACTCAGAGCCGACTCAAAATTAACCCAAGCAAAACTGAGCTCTTGATCATTAAACCCCTGCGCAAAAAGTCAGCCCCGTTCAGCATCCAGTTCGGAAACAACAAAATTGAGGCTTCGCCTCACGCTAAGATTCTAGGGGTATTCGTGGATTCGGCTCTTACATGGGAAAAGCAAGTGTCGCAGGTCACTCGGCGGTGTTATTTTGTTCTCGTCGGGCTTTCAAAATTACGTCACAAAATTCCGCGTGAGACAAAGAAACTTCTTGTTCAGGCTCTCGTTTTCCCACACCTTCAGTATTGTTTGACAGTTTGGGGAGGTTGTAACAAATCGCAGAAATACAGAATTCAAAAGATCATAAATTTCGGCGCTCGTATCGTTTCCGGCCAGCACAGACGAGAACACATAACGCCCACCCTTGAGGCGCTGGGATGGCCGAGGGTCGAGAGTATGGTCGAAGAGCGGGATGTGGCCATGGTCGAGAGGCTCTTGTCTACATCCGTCCCTCCTAGCTTGGCAGAGTGTCTCACCCGTCGTGACGAAGTCTCCAGTAGGCGGACACGAGGTACAGACGCAGATATGCTCGAGCTACCTAGGATTAGGACTGAATTCGCCAGACACAACTTCCCATACAGGGCAATCGCGGCATGGAACGAGAAGTTGAGGAAGGATGCTGGCCACCCGTGATATAGTGCTGCATACGCTCATCTCAAATGTGCTTTATTATTGTTAGATTTTAAATCAGGAGACGGTCAGTAGGCATTTTATCTTATATTTTCAACTGTGATTTGACGAGAGGGCTGAAAAGCCATGACGTACATGCCTTGTTTCTACATTGCCTGGACTATGGAGACCTCAATATATGATTGATTGATTGATTGATTGTATGGCCGTATTTCTGGCACCGGAAACACCGCATGGGGTTTGGAATAAAAACATGCACCTTCACCTTGACATAGCCTACGTGTATTGCCGAGGGGAGGTCTGTAGAATTAAAAGTCAAAACAATGTTGTTCGTCGCCTGTAGTTCATTTCCTCTCCTCACCTTGATCCTACGCGCTTCAATGACACCGAATTCCGCCAGGCCGTCGACAATGTCAGAGTCCGATACGTCCCTCAAATCGAAACAGTTTATCACACCTTTGGAGTGGTTCTTTGTCTTATGTGGCTGAACTAAAATAGGTATAGTGACATCCCTCATCCTGCCCTGGTCTCTCACATAGTAAGTAAATTCTGTTGCCTCTAGGGTTTTCTTGGCGCCATCAACGCCCGAAATTCCACCTCGATTCTCCACCTCGTAGTTTTTCGCATCTGGCGACGTCTCCAAATCTGTCACACCCACGCTTCCGCTCAAAGGGCGAAAGAGCAGACAAACTTCTTCCAGGGTCACTCGATTTCAGTATTAGTATTCGCGGCGATGTCAACCGAGGTTCCGAACTCATACTCAGATCTACATTCCCGCTATGGGAAGCAGTGGTAGTCACAACGCGACGGGGAGAGAGACGTGCAGGGCGGTATGCCTCTGCAGGTGTTGGGTTAGTAGTCTGGCCCCTACGAGGGGGACCAGGAGAGTTTTTTGTGTTTGATGTTGCCCTGGAAGTGTGATTTGTTTCGGCTCCTCGGGCGCCCCACCACATAGGAGCCCAACAGGGGGACGCCTGGGCCCCGCGGACGGGAGCAGGCCAGGCGCCCGAGGAGTTATACGGGGCAGGCGGCGCCTTCGCCCGGCCGGGAGAGAGGGACTCACCACCCCGACCGGGATCCAGCGCCGCCCACCCCTTGACCCCAGCCGGCCGGGCCGGCAGACACTGGAACGAATCCCAGGTCCCCGGCCCGAGGCGACCGGCCACTTGGCCCGCGTGAGGCCCCACGGGCCCGCCCGTCCCTCCAGGATATCGGGACCAAAGAGGTGTGTTGGTCCCCCGTCACAACTAGCACCGTGCGACGGGGGACCTCAACCTCCAGGACTCCGTCAACCCCGGGGGGTGGGCCGAGGGGGCGCGGCTACCCCGATAAAACTGAGCTGGAGGGCAGGACCGGGGAAGTTGTCCTACCTGCTCATGATAGGGAGAGTTGGTGTTGCAGGGCCAGGGGAAGGACATGGATGTTGAGATGAGATGGGCATTGGAATGGGAGCGTATGGATGGAAGGACGAGTGAGGCACTCCTAGGCTGGCCCCTCGCCGGCTCACCGATGGACTGTGAATCCGGGTCCTTAGGGCACTCAATCCCCCCCCCCCCCACCACGAAAAGGTGGTGCCTCGTCGGGGGGGGAGGGCAGTATATCGTGAAAAAAGAACAAACTGTCCTGATGTGATACAAAACTTCTTTGACGGCAGCTGCCACTTCGATGTGAAATCTGGTGTTGTTAACCTGGCGTTCTACTATGATGAATTTGGAGTGGTAGACCCTCTCGGGAACAAGTTAGCAAGCTTTATGATAGGTGGACTTTATTTCAGTATCTTAATCACTCCGTGTTATCTCAGATCTAGACTAAATAGTATTTTTCTCAGTATTTTTTCACTCTTCCAAAGTAATGATGTTGCATGTTTTGGTTCGCAGCATGTTCTGCAGAAACTATTGGATGACCTACATGATCTGAAAGCTAACGGAATTCCAATCTGTCATCCGGTTCTTTTAACAGTTAACGTTAGTATGAATCTCAGCTGCTTCGTGGGTGACAACTTGGCGTTACATAGCATCCGTGGCTTTACAGTGTTTTTCCTCTGGCTTATGCTGCCGCTTTTGTCTGTTTTCCGTGGAAGAGCAACAATCTGTATGTGCTGAAACTGAGGTGTCATTGAGAGATCGAGAGTCGTTCCTGGCTCAATCTGCTGAACTTGCGCGACAGGAGTTTCCCGGATATTTGGTGCAGAAATATGGCATAAAGGCTAGATCTGCGCTGTGTGACATTGCTGACTGCTTTCCAATAGAGCGATTTCCACCAGACATATGTCATGACCTACTTGGGGGCGTAGTTCAATACTCGCTTACATCTGTTATATCAGAGCTTGTGAAGAGGGCTTACTTTACATTCGAAACACTTAATGTTCGGAAAGAAGCATTTCAGTTTCAGGACGCTAACAGACCTCGGTCTGTGAAGCGGTTGAAGGGAAAATTGAAGTTGAAGGTCAGAAAAACTGCTAAAGAAGCATGAATTTGTCTTAGAACACTACCATTGATTGCTGGTGATTTGGTTCCTGAGGGTGATGTTCGGCAGCTACTCCTTGACCTGTGCAAACTAGTGCAGAACGGATTATCTGACCGTTACACAGAAGGCGATATCCAATATCTGGAGTATTTGATTTCTAATTCGTTGCGTAGCTTCAAGAAGACATTCCCAGCATTTAGAATTAGACCGAAGTTTCATTTTAGGATTCATTATGGCACTCAGATTCGAAGGCATGGACCACTTCGGTACTTCTGGACCATGCGATACGAATCTAAGCATTCTGTGTTGAAAACCATTGCAGGTAGGGCTAAAAAAACGGATAGATGTATACAAGACATAAAGCATTAAAGCACCAGCGAGCTCTCGCACTAGCCCTGCAGGATCCAACATTCATGGTACCGAGTAGAGTGGAACACTTTAAGCCAGCGATCTCTGGTGCTTACTTCACGACAGCACTGTCTTGTCTCAGCTCGATGAGACATGCGATAATGCAGGAATTTTTGTGTTTGTAACTGGCTGTGTTGTGTAAGTGTTGTGTTAATGCTGTGTAAAAGTGTTTGTAAATTGTACGAGGACTGCTTTTCGCCAAAGTACAGCTTAGGATTTTATGGCGTGGTAGGTCAGAGTTTTTTTCAATCTGTTCATACCAAGAAGCCATTTTTTGGCAACAATTATGTGACGGTGAAACCCCTCCCAGGGCCAAGATTATACCGGTGTCACCAGTAATTTAATTCATTTTAGAATTCGTTCTGAAGCAATTTTTTATCACAAGATCGTACACCTACGCCTGCGGATGATTGCAGTTAACCAACTTTTTTTACTGTGAATGCTCGTATTGGGAATCTATTGTGGAGGAATCGCGGTTGCCGCATTATTATTTCTCCTTTTAGTCAGCCCATGAGCGATCACAAGCGGTTTGAGACCATGTTAATGGTCTCAAACCGCTTGCCATATCAATTGCTTGCTGCAAACGGCTCTAATTTTAGGACGGTATATGAGGAAATCATAGTGACATGTCTTAGTGGCAGACTGTTCAGTGTATGTTCACTCCGAGTATAACCGAACATAATTATGATACTATGCATGGTGTTGATGTAAGGATTATTTTCTACATAATATGTTGAACTGTGTAGCTTTCTCCTCTGCACGCACGCCAAGAGAGCACCCGTGTCACTAACGCTCTAGCCTTTGGACTACTCACTGCTGATTGGGCGAGCCGATGCACACCCATTCAGGCATAGTCCAGGAGCCTATTTATCCAAGGAACGAGCCTGTCAGCGATAGCATGAAAGCTGGTGATTTGTACCCCGCTATTAAGCAGCAATTATTGTATATATCCGAATGTCTTTCATGTTTTGAAATCACGTATGTTGTTACATATGTATGGTTTACACGGTAGGCTTTCATGGCGCAATTATACGCCATGCCGAGTTATTATTCATCCTTTTAACCCCATCCCCTGAAAAGAATAAAATGAACCCATTTCATTAATACATTAAAGCTTTATGCTCGATCAAGTTCTTTTGCAATCATATTTATCTTATGCTGTTTTGTGCATCTTCAGATCAATCGCTTCATCAAGTGATCCGCCCGCTGGGTGTGCGAATTGAGGATGTCTTCGCTGCTCCAGAGGATAGTGTGGTGCCAAGCATAAACAACTTGGTAATACAAGTGGGCGGTATACCACTGATAATAGCTGCTAATGAGCTGGAAGCGCTTGTTGCGCTCACGCTCACTTTCTCAGTGTTTCACCTCGCCTTTCCGCGGAAGGTTTCTTCACTGTTGTTTTTCGTTCAACGGTATGGCCTAGACATTGACGATGGAGTACGCCTTTCCATGAAATGTCTCAGGTTCATTCAGCAGCTATGATACATGAAGGACTGCCAGCAGAACGTGTCAGAGGGATAATTTATTTGTTTAGGGCGGTGAACCGTCCTTGGAGGTTAAGATTCAACCTTCAGCATCTGTGATTAAAACACAAGTGGTATGTTTTATTCATCATGGGGTGCATCGTCTGGGGTGAGGCGGGGGCTGATTTAAGGTGATCTGGAGAAGTGTTTTGTTTTAGGTTGCACGAGTGATGAATACTCTGTGATAACTTGTGATTTTCTGTGAAGTGCATTAGGGCTATGTGAACCTTATAATACAGAGTTGTTCACATGACTGCCTGGGCTGTATGTGGTCGTGTTGAAGGAGTTCCAGGCGGCCAAGCGTCTGCTGAACTGTGAATCAAGCCTTGGAAATGTGACCACATGAAGGGTTGTCACAAATTATCACATTGTAATCAGGCGGCTGAGTTTCCCAGTGGTTTCTCTAGAGGTCAGGGTGTCGTTTTAAATACATATTTGTTTGCAATGTCTCGTTAAACACGCGGCGGCCATTAAACATCAGCACTTGTGCTTTGCTTGCTTGTTTTGCCGTGTTTGTGTATGAAAATGGTACTAATCGTGGCACTATGGAAGATGCATGAATACTAATTGTAGAATCCATTTGGTTCTTCGAAACGATAAGTCGTTTAGAAGTATCCAATAGATTCTACAACTAGTATATGTGCATTTGTCAAGGGTTCTACGATAAGTAGTATTGTCGTTTTCCTGAGATGCTTGGATTAGCGTCAAGGTACTAGAAAAAAGTACCTAAGCATTTCAGTACCTTGGAAGTACTACCATCAGAGCCATTGCTGGTGTTTATTTAGCACCCATGATACTAATTGGGTGCTAGTCTTACCCTAGTACCCTACGGGTACTGAAATATGTGGTTAGCATGATACGGGTACTAGGATATTAGCACCATGTTAGCATCAAGGTACTAGCTACATCGTACTACAGGTTAGTGCCATGGGAACTGTGATAAGAATCTAAATTTTACAGGGGCGGTACTGGTAGAACCATCTAGGGTGTTTAAAAAGCACCTTACGGGTGCTGGTTTTTGCTGCACCGATTAGCACCCAAGGGGTTCTATATTTTTTTTGAGTGTATAGGGAACTGAAATCTGGCTTTTTGGGCTGGCTAGGGTGCTGAAGTGCTAGGATGCTAAGGATAGCACCCGAGGATAGCACCAGCCTGAGAGTTGGATGCTACGATTAGCACGAATGTGCTAAATGTGATGTACACAAGGAACCATTTGGAGCGTTAACTTAGCATAATTAAGGAGCTAAAATCGGGCTTTTCGTTTATCATTCACAGGGTGCTAAACATTTTTTACAGTGTGAAATGGAATGTACGCAACTCCAGGTACCCAGAAGCCTCAGGGTGAACGCTAAAGTGTCGGGGACCGGTAATGCTGTGGTACAGCTAATCAGTTAATTAGTGTAGATGCTATTAGGCTGGTAGGGTGCACCAGGTGAGGTAACACTATGCTAATAAGTGCTATATATTGTTAATAGGGCGATATAGCTGACTGGGTTTGGTGGCAAAATGGTGGTAGACAGTATCAAGAGTGATGGTACTTACACTGAAAGAAAATCTTGACTACCCCACCCCACGACGAGGTTATGACTACCTCATTTATGACCTTATTATCAAGACATGACTACCTTCACTTGGTAAATACTACCCTCTGACCACCACTGGATCACTTATTGACCATGACCAATAATTGGTTTACCCTGAAATGTCATTGATCTCCTTATGACCACATCATGACAAGCTTTAAACGTAAGTTTTTTTTTCGGTAGTGCAAATGTTGTCACAAGGTAGTTTGTTGAGGATCCTGACTACCCTGTGACTACCTTTAACAGCGTGGACGATGTCATGTGCGCGCGCCGGTCGCCATTTTTGTTCAGTGGCTCTGTGCGTTGCAGAGTGGTGTCCAGTAATTTGATGGCTGTAGACTGTAGCACAGGACAACAAGGCGCTTTTGGTAAGTTTTCGTTTTGACGATGTTCTTTTGCCTCTTGGTTCCTTTGACAGACATTTGAAACCTGAAATATATCATTACAGAAAGTTTGGACAAAGCTGTCAGTTTATAAATGAAGACCTTTGGAATCCTTTAACAAAGTTCATACCTAAAATATAAAGCCTATATGATATTTTGACAAACTTTCCAAGTGGAATATTCAATCTTCAACACATTTTGAATCCACTTTGGATATTGAATCATCATTATACATAACAGCTACCTCCATCATAGACTGAAATATTGGTATCTTGCTAGAAACTCAAGGTGGTATAATTGGCTTCGTAAACCAATGTGAGATAAGTTTATGAAGAGTATCCATACCTAGTTTTATATGATGTAATAAGCAAGAAATTGAACACTCTTGACATCAGAAAAGCATATATTTCCAGGACGACTCTGGGCAGGCTGGGGAATTTTGAGAGAGCTCCACGCCCTGCTCTCAGGTTTTTCTGGGATAGTGGCACAATGAGTAGATACAGAGGCATGCAGTCTTCAGTGTATTTGTGTGTAGTGTAGCCCAATATGGCATTTCAAAAAGAAGATATTGCAGAAACATATCTGAACATGATTAAGATGATGATGATGATACACACTCATAAAGTATAATCTTTATCGATACTTTTGATGTCAACTCAGCACCTCCTGGTATATGAAGGTCGTATATTTTCTTTACACGCAATGTCTAAAACCCAGGAGCATCTAAGAGCCATTCTTCGTTGTATTAAACAATGTTATAACATTTTTTTTTGCCAAAACGAATTCAATTAAAAACCTAACCTTACCTAAGGTTAGGTTTTTGATGTTTTTAGCTGTTTTTGTAAAGAAAAAACTTTTGGGAAAAATTATCCTGCCCTCTCCCTCAATAAAAAATTATAACTCACCACAAAACCCTAACCTAATTTTGATTGATTGCTTGGGCTTAAGGGCGCATCAATTGCTACTGGTTATGTAGCGCCCATAACTGGTTTTTTTTTCACATTACACTAGCGGCAGGAGTCTATTTTCGGAAGGGATAGATTACGTCGAACTGAGCGGTCGATATATATCGGTATATTTGTCCTGTCTGGATGATCTCCGAATTGTCACCTAAAACGTCACAGTAAGACCATTCGTGGCAATTGGAACCGAAGTGACGTCTTCGTTCTACCGTGAAGTTGGGGCATGAAAACAGTATATGTCGAACTGTCATCGGTGAGCCACATCGGGAACAGCGTGGCTTTGCCTCCCTTCTCAAAAGGTAGCCGTGCGTTGCATACGTGTGCCCTATTCTCAAGCGTGCCAGAATCACCTCTTCTCTCCTACATTTTCTTAGCGATGATGTCCACGGTGCCAGAACTGGTTTGATGGTACGGAGTTTGTTTAAAATTTGGGAATTCCAGCTTTCTTGCCACTTTCCTTGGAGGAAAGCATTTACATTGCTTACAGCCGAAATCCCGCTACTTCTGGCCAGACATGGAACGCAGCATCCGCCGGTGGGTCACAGAGTGCACTGCTTGCCAATCCGCCAAGATCCACCGCCACACCAAGACCGCACCCGGCGTGTTTGAGGTTCCCTGCTCTCGCTTCGAGACAGTGCACCTCGACCTCGTCGGCCCACTTCCTCCCTCAGTTCCGCACGGTCAAACCTTCTCCTCGCCATTCCGCTATCTCCTGACCTGCATCGACCGCGCCACCCGCTGGATCGAGGCAGCCCCTCTCGCGGACATCACTGCCGCCAGTGTAGCTGCCGCCTTCCTGGAGACGTGGGTCAGCAGGTTCGGTGTACCGCTCCAGGTGGTGACAGACCGAGGTGCGCAGTTTGAGGCCGAGCTCTTCACCCAGCTGTCAACGATGATCGGCTTCAACCGCGTGCGCACGACGGCGTACCACCCGAAGTCGAACGGCATGCTCGAGCGGCAGCATCGCACCCTGAAGACGCCATCACCGCACGAGGCCAGGAGTGGTTGCAGTCGTTGCCGGTCGTGCTGCTGGGCATCCGCACCCTGCCCAACGACAGCGGCTACTCGCCGTTCACCGCAGTGACCGGCAGTCAGCTGCTGTACCCACGCATCTGCATCGACCAGCAGTCGACCTCGTCCCAGCACCGGTTCATCAAGGACCTCGCCCGGCACATGAACGAGATCGACTTCATGTCGCTGTCCCAGGGCAGCGACCAGTGTCCCGCGCCCGCACGTGCCGATGGACCTCGCGCACTGCACGCACGTGTGGGTACGAGTGGACCGCGTCCGTCGCCCGCTCGAGTCGCCGTACATCGGCCCGCTCAAGGTCCGGGCCCGGTCGGACCGCTGGTTCCGCGTGGAACTTCCCTCCGGTGAGACCGACACAGTGTCAGTGGAGCGGTTGAAGCCGGCTCGTCTGCCGACCGACACGCCTGAGGGTACTGCACCCGATACCGCGAGTGACAGTGCCACTCCTGACGTTGAGGCGTCCGCCGCCGCGTTTGATGGTGCGCGGTCGTCGCCGGAGACACCAGTGTCGCCGCCTGCGACGCCGCGGGCCTCGGTGTCGCCGACGTCCTCAGACACATCAGACTCTCCCTTCGAGCCTGCAGCGCCAGTTCCCGAGCGCCGGACAAGAGCTGGTCGCACAGTGCGGTTCAGGCCGCGCCCGGACTACGTGTATTTATAAGTTCTAACATTGTATGTAGTTGACTAAATCTGTATATCTCGTCGCTCCGCGCTAAAGGGGGGAGTACTGTGGTGCCCCACATCCGAACGTATTGTTTGTTTATGCTGCGCCAGGTATGTCCGTGGCGCGTCACCTTCACCGATAGTTCAAGGTTGCCATGCTACCAAGTTACGCCCACAATATCATACGATTGTTAAAACGCTTGTTGACCACCACTTGGAAGAGTGGGTCACGATGCGCCGCGCATGAATATAGTTCCCTGAAACTGGTGTATTTCTCAATAACTAGTAATGGAAATAATTGATTAATTATTGTTTTGTTTACCAAATCATGACCTAATTTCGTAGTTAGTTAGTTATTAGGGCTTTAGGGCGCATCGACTACATCGGTCATGTAGCGCCCAACCTAATTTCGTAGAAGAACACGCATTCTATTGTGTCTTTGAATGTATTCTGAATATTCTGATTACGTGTATGAAAACAGAGAATAGATCTCACTCGGCAGACATCTTGTGTGGTGAGCACCGTTCCGCCTTTGTTGAGCCGTATATTGGACCTAGGGAAAGCTAGCACGCCCACAGCCCCACCCACACCATATATTCTACTCCACACTTCACATGTTTTGTTTGGGGAATGAGGGAACATGTATCTGCATTGTTACAAATGTGTTCTTCTGGTGTGTCGAAATGCTAATTGAGTGAGTTTGATGCATTGTTGGTGAACTGACTACTTATTGACATATGAGTACTTCAATTTCAACTGCTTTGTCTTGAAAACTTCTTATTTCCAAAATGAACATCAAATGCATTCAAATCACATCAGAAACACATTTTTGACCAAAATTGGTGTTCGGGCTTTTGCTATCTTATACCTTATCTGTTGACACTGACAATGTACATCTGATCTGGAAATTGTTAACTGGGAAAATGGTTCCATCACCCCAGGATTCCATTCCTGAAAATATGGCACCTTGAAGATGTTATAGTCCTTTGTGAAGCAATAAGTGCAAGGACCTCATTCAGCATACAGCTATGATGTTTAGTACTCCTAATAATGGTTCCTAACATTCTCATTGACCTGTTCCTAGCTAAGTTACATTGTTCTTCTGTTTTAACACGCGCCCTGGAGGGCCTCTGAAAATTACGCGCACTGGAGGGGGGCGGATTCCGCCTCTCCCACCCCCCACCCTAAGAACTCGGCTTCTATTAAAGCTGGAGGAGATAAATTCGCCGGGTGGATGGGTACGGTAGTGAACTCTATTGTGTTCAAATTTCATGACCTTAGGTCAATATCTTCAAGGTCAAATGAGGTCGCATTTGTCAAAATGTTCTTGTTTTGCGTGGCTTGGCTTGTCATTGTTACGGAGCGCTGTGATTGTGTTTAAATGCTCCAAAATTGGCATCAATGATGTTTTGGACATTACTAATGATGCAATACAGATGCTAGACCCGAGACATTTGACCTCAGGTCACCTATATAGCAGCACTTTATCATGTCAGTTACCTGTTCCAGTTATCGGAACCGGGCCGCCCGCCCGACTGCTCCGTCGGGCAGCTCGGTGCAATCGGCTTCGCGAAGAAAGGAGTGAAGTACATGAATAAAGTAAGGAAACGCAATGAAAAACAGTGCATTATAACAAACAGTAGTGCATACATTCCAGTTGACCAAGTTTGGTTCCATTAACCTGTCATGAACTTGACCTGACTTGACCTCGGTGACGTAACATGACCTTGAAACTATATAGCATATCAATATACATCAAACAAGTCGCTAATGTTGCCAAGAACACTTCCCTTTTGCGGAACTACGGGAAGCGCATCAGCGCCGATTTTTGTGGTCTGGCGCTACAATTTTTTTATAACTTTAACGGTCCCCAACTCGAAATTTTGTGGCCGATTTCCAATTTTTTGTCTTGCTTTAAACGACGCGCCGGTCATTTCTATGCAGGTACGCAAAAATGGCGTATATCGACCGGTAAAATATGGAGTTATGTACAAAAACCGGAGGGGTGGGCGGATTTCGCCCCCCCCCCTTCAGTGCGCGTGCTAAGGTTTCTTGTTTTAACTTTTCCCTAATTTTCTCCCCTCTTCAATGACATTCAGTTCACTACCTCCCACTACATATCAATGTTCCACTTGAAGATCCCATTTGCATTTATTATTGCATATGGATATACATTTTATATGCCTTTATAAATGCATATTATTGCATTTATTATTGTATATTGCATATGCGCATCCTACATTTATTATTGTTGAAAGATGTCTGCCAGTTTGATGCCAGTTGTCTGCCAGATGTCAAACTGGCTGCCAGTCATGCCAGTTTGATATCAGTAAATATAAGCACCATAATCCTAAGTCCAACATCAATGTTGTTCACAAAGATGATAAAGAGAAGTGGACCCATCCTGGAGCCTGTGATATCCCACTAGAACATCCTTCCATTCAGATTGACATTCATTTAATACTACCCTTTATTTCCTTTTGTAGAAAAGCTGGTTGTGGGGATACTTTAATTTCAGAAATGTAGCCTACCCTTTCAATTCATGTCGCGACAGTTCCCGGCAGATGCCATGCCACGGGTCGGCCGAGCTGCCTCACAGCTTACGTAGGCAAGCCACCGTTGCAGTCGAGGCCAAACAGTGGACTGTACCCACTCCATGTCCCCCATTTCCGGCACAGGTGCGTAGCTATCCGACACCCTACCACCGCCGCGTGACCTCGATGCAAGCCGACGCCTCTGGTCTGATGAAATATCTGACGTGAGTGTGAATGCCAGTGAGGTGATGTGACCGTCAGTGGGTGATGTATGTCAGTGATTCCATTATGGGAACAGTCGGGCAGGTGGGTGTAAGTACATGAATGGTATGACAGTAGTGTGACTGTGATGTGACAGGTTCTGTCACTGTGACAACAATATGTAAGGTATGTGTCGAGTGCTGTGCGTGTATGTGTGGGATGACAGATAACAAATGTCATAGTTCGTGGCCAATGTGAATGTGTCTATGCCGTCAGAGGTACGTTAAGACAGATGTACGTATGGTCTATGCATGTGTGCAAGGATGACGAATGATTGGTTGATTGCTGGATGAATGTTACTATGAAATGTCGGATGACAGATGGGCTGTAACGCCCCGATCTGCCGGCTGCCTGCGTGCAGCTGGCTTAGCAGTCTGGTAACATGTTACTGGATCACTATTATCTTGTATGTGCTGAGGTTAGCCAACAGGTGCGGACGGCACGCTGACTCAGCCTCGGAGAGCTCTGAGAATATCTCTGAGGTCTGAGGGCCGGCGCGACCCGCCGGCGTGCGGTAGAGTTCGTCGGGTTCGTTGCAAGCCTTTGTTCTCGGATGCGACACGGAGATCACGTGCACTTTAGGAGATGAGCAACCCCCCCCTGGATAGGGGGCATAGTCCGTCGCGTGACCATGACGTGTCATGGGGGGTGGCCGCCGGGTTCTCCTGGTAGAGTCGCCAGGGCACTCTCTCACTTGTCACTGGGACTCGCGACCGAGCGGTCGTCAGAAGCGGGCGGCTGGCCGCCGCCGGCCAGTCGCCAGGGCTCACCACATCGATACGTGAGGTATGTCTGAGGACTCTGATCGAGAGACGCTGTGTGACTGCTGAAACGTAGTCCTTTGAGGTGAAAGTTGTAGAGCGAATGAAGACCGGTCAGTATGTTAGTTGAAATATATGTTGCCACTGCTGCCTCTTTGAATGTTTGAACGCTGGAACTAGTTAATGAGATGGGAGGCTGAGAATACGTGACTGAGGCGTTGTATGAAGACGCAAGTACTGGTATGCGTGGCGGCCTACTGAAGCGTCGTATGTGGAGCAGTTGGAGCTGTTGGTCGTTTAAACGCACTATTGCAATAATTCGCCTATCACGCTGCACTATTGAAACTTGAATAACTATCGCCATTGAATTGCTAATGAAATACGCCAATATAAGTGCTGGATTCGTGGTGCCTGTCAAGATGTTTTGACCGGAGATCTGAGATCGAAACACAGAGCCATTGAACATATACCCGGGAGTTTATCGTCAACGTTGAGGTCCATAGTACATTCACGTAGCCCAAAGAAGTTTCCTCCCCCCGACATAAATCGGAATACCAAGTAGGGGCATGTAAGAACTCTGTTACACTTTCCCTCAATCATGCTTCAATCCTGACTAGACCATCAATCCTGTGTTGATCCAACTGATGAGTTACACACTGGCGTATAAATTTGCTTTGCTAAGGTCTAAGTATACTACATCTATCCTGCTTTCATTGCCAGCTTCCATAGTTGTATACTTGTGAATTATAGGTTAGTTAAGCATGATCTCTATATTAAAATTAATGCTGGGTACCCTTTAAATGTTATGCCAAGGGGTGTTGATCATACGCTTTTGAATGGGGAAATGCCCCCTTAATCTTGTATTTGCCCGAATAATTTCAGCTTTTAATATGGTACCCTATGAAGTGTGCCCGCACCCCCAATGATGTTAAGAAGTCAACACCTGTGGTTATGCCTATCAAGATGAATCTGCACATTTTCCCACATTCTTCTTAACAAGTTTTGTTCTGATACTTTGCAGACTAGTGAAGCTAGGCTAACTGATCTCTAATTTCCCATAGTGTTTTGGTTGGACATTTAGATATACAGTGGGAGGTAGTGAATTTGACGTCATTGAAGAGGAAATATATGTTGGTGTGGTAATTTCAAGTGACCTTAAAGCAGAAATACAATATAATTCAGCTAGGAGCAGTGCATTATGAATGCTAGGAATCATAAATAGGAGTATGAAATATAACAGCAAGGAAGTTATGGCAAAATTGTACCTAGCCTATGTGTGACCCACTTGGAATATTGTGTACTGGCATGGGGACCCTACTTACAAAGAGATACAGGTGTGCTAGAAAGGGTGCAGCACAAAGCTACTAGACTTACCAGTGGATTATGGAATGTAGATTATGAACAGGCTTATGGCATTGGGTAAGTACCCACTCAAGTATGGAAGTAGGGGTGATACGATTCAAATGCTTAAAATTATAAAATTGTTACATATTGTCAATCTGGATAATGCTCTTCTATTTAGGGTATCACATAGAGGTCATCAATTCACGTTGGGCAAGTCACAGTGTAGGACTGTTAGATGCCAACAAGTTGTCAGTTCAAGGTGGGTGGCTGATCAATGGAATAAGCTGCCTGCTGATGTAGTGGGAAGTCCCTCATTGAATGCATAAAATAGAGTGAATATTTTTCTTAATTGGAGGATCTTGTTTTTTCACCTCTAATTTGTGTAGTAAGACCATGAGAACTGGGGTGATTGGAATGGGACTTATTCTATGTATTCACTGTGCAGGCCCCTTGAGGTGGGCCCTGTGGTTTTGTTGGACCTTGGAGGCTTATGTTTTAGACCATGCTGATAAATCGATGATGATGATGATGAATTGGTGTTTAGGGGCGCGTCGACTGCAAAGGTCATTTTGCGCCCATAACTGTGTTGATAGCTAATCTATTATGCTCCTATAGTAGTCAGTAATTAATAGTCTTCAGGGGCGCGATATACTACATCAAAACGTGCTTGTTGAAGAAAAGTAAAAATGTATCCAGACGATACAACCTCAGAGTCATTGTTTAGTAGCATTTGTAAAGTGTCGATGTTTACCCGTCCTAAAATATGGCGTCGGAGAGGGTCCAGTAGTACACAATCTACTAAAACATGATACACGGTAAGCGGGTCCGAACAGCGTGGGCATAAAGGTTGGTCATCACCGGTCAGTATATAGCTATGTGTTGCGAATGTATGGCCAATCCTCAATCGGCAGAGCGTTACTTATAACGCTCAACTTACTAGGTTTGGAGTTCCAGGTTCGTTGCCATTCGGACCGTATATGTGATAGAATGGAGGGGTATATATCACTTGGAGGAAGACGCAGACGAACTTCACGGCCATTACTGATTGCGTGCTTAGCGGTTATATCGGCAGCTTCATTACCTGCGAGTCCAACATGGCTGGGGATCCAGCAGAATACGACGTTTTTCCGATAGTAGTTAGGGATTTGACGACACAAAGAATCCTGTGCACAAGCCTGTTATCCGGGTTATAAGACTTCATTGCCCAGAGACTACTCAGGGAGTCAGTAAAAACGACGTGATTTATGGACTGGTGATACTGAATATGATAAAGAGATTGCAAAATGGCGTAAAGTTCAGCGGCAAATATTGACGCCTGCTTCGGTAAACAGAAGGAACCAATACCACGTCGACCAACATACGCGCATCCCACGCCGGAAGGAGACTTTGAGCCGTCTGTGTAGATGCGGGAGAACTCACGGTACTGGTGTAGTTTTTATAACGCAAGCATGCGGAATTCTTCGGAGGTTATGCTGCTGATAAATCGAATATTGTATTAGCAACAGGTGTACCTGACACTTTATGGCTTTGCCTAGTGCTTAAAAATGAGAAACATTTTCGTCACAATGCAAATATAGGAGAGACATCAGATAATGGGATGATATTATAGGTGCTTCCTTATATGCTTGAAATGTTGGGAACAATAGGACAATAGGAGTACAAATTGTGATCAAGGGAACTATGATCAGTTCAGGATCTTCCTGGGTGAAATTCAGTGAGAAGCTGTCAGGTTATTGTCAGGCATAGATGCATATACCTACCATCAGGGCCTATTTTAACATGTTAACTGGGGTGGAAGCTTCCACCCTAGTCGCCCAGATTTCCACCCCAGCCGTCGAGACTTTCCACCCCAGTGAGGGCCCATGCTGAAGGATCTTTCTGAGAACCTGGCTGCCTCAGAAGTCGTTGGAACCATCAGAAACCTACATTTTTTTTGTACTTGATCCGTACAATCAATGAGCCATCCAACGCTCACTGTGATATTTTTTATCACTTTGATGTATTAAACCACAGTAGGTACCTACACCATTGTGTATGCACTTACACTCGCAACGCTGTAGATACCCGTAAGTTTTGCACGGTACCACGCCGAGCCTCGCCGAGCATGGTATTTTATTACAAAATCCTTCGCGAGGAGGTGCGTAATAAAAACAAGCGCATGCCTCTCAAATTCATCCGTGCGGCGTGCCGCTGTGATGCTGCGAGTGAATTATCTGCGCGCCCTATGCTCATTCATTTGTGTTGCCGGTGCCGCCAGAGAGGTGTCGGTGGCTGCTAGCTGCTACGTTTGCTGTGGAATCAAATACAGCAACGAAAGTAGTGTGTGGAAGTTTCCATTGAAATTATTTCACTTACAAGTTACATAAAGACTGCATATACAAGTACTAACAATGGAAGGATCGGGGCCCGTTAAAAGGAAACGTAAGACGTCAGGGGCGCAGGTCCAAAAACAGTGGGAGTCGGCAGCCCGGTCTTGTTCTACTCCATCAATTCTTCAATTTTTCAAGTAAGTACCAGTCGACGATGCCCTGGGTCTAGCAAATAAGTTCACAGTCCAGTTCTGCGGGGGAGGGGATCCAAGAGAATTCTCAACATTCGGGACAAATTCACCCTGTGGCGCCTGAAAGCTACCGGTAACATTGGGCAAGTACCTAAGTATTTCGTTCCTGAAATGACAATACTGACACAAAATTAAAATCATTTCCTTCACTGCACTGAAATACAAAGCAAATGTCATGGATCTCTCACATTTCGTTGATCGCTAATTGACTCGTTTGTAGGCCTGCATCCTCCGGCTCCCAGCAGCCGTCAGCCTCTGCCCGTCCTGCTGGTGACGGCTCCCAGCAGCGGTCAGCCTCTGTCCGTCCTGCTGGTGCCGGCTCCCAGCAGCCGTCAGCCTCTGCCCGTCCTGCTGGTGACAGCTCCCAGCAGCCGTCAGCCTCTGTCCGTCCTGCTGGTGCCGGCTCCCAGCAGCCGTCAGCCTCTGCCCGTCCTGCTGGTGACGGCTCCCAGCAGCCGTCAGCCTCTGTCCGTCCTGCTGGTGACGGCTCCCAGCAGCCGTCAGCCTCTGCCCGTCCTGCTGGTGACGGCTCCCAGCAGCCGTCAGCCTCTGTCCGTCCTGCTGGTGACGGCTCCCAGCAGCCGTCAGCCTCTGCCCGTCCTGCTGGTGACGGCTCCACGCCCGCTCTCAGTCACTGTACTGGTAAGTACACACCTATATACCATATAACTGTACCGTTGCGGCGCTCTTAAACCAAAAGCATAATCATCATAAGCAAGGGTGTCGTCACGAGGCGGAAACAGGTGAGGGGGAGGTGAAGGACTTTTGAAGTCAATTCTTTCTATGCAACGCCCATAGGCGTAATGCTTAAAATCCGAAAACCTGGGAGGGGCCGGGGGGCTGTGGCAACGCCCATACATACAACAATGTTATCGGTAGTCGGTTCCATATCATAACAATAAGTAACACTAAGATAAATGTTTAATGTCAGGGGATGCTGTTTGCCGCCTGATAGCCTGACCTGGGCACCTACATATTTTTTTCTTCAAAGTATTCAAAATACGAAAATAATTAATTGCGGACTTGTGCTGACCTGCTGATTGTAGGTGCGACATATAAGGTCAATGGTTTTCGTATCTTAGGTACCTACCTACTTATAGCACAAAAATGCCCAACATACCTATTTATAACGTAAATTATCCTCCATAAATTAAGAGTTTGGCTAGTTCCGCAAAAACTGTCATTGATCTATCTCCTGCAGGATCGAACTGGTACAAAGGGTACAAACTCGACCTGCAATGGCTGATATCCAACTGCAAGTCACTGCAAAGGGAGAGCAGAAGGGGACCAAACGGCGGTAAAAACAGGGCCTACATCGTTTGTGAAGTTTGTCAGAGCCAGCAGGATGCGGCAAACAAAGCGTCTGCCAACGGAGTCGTCGGTGCGGCCTCAGGCATGCTTGCAGAAGGTGTGGAGAAACTCCGCCGTGCTGTGGACCACCTTCTTGGTCGTCCTCACCACGCAGCTGCTGAGGCTCAGAAGCTGGAAGAGATGTGGAACAGACAAACCGACAAACACCCGTGGCTCAGCATCATCAAGCGGCACAAGTCAACCACCATAGAGACCCTCATTAAGCTGGCTGTAGACGTTTACAGCGATTCCATGATCGAGACTCCGTCGGCGTGGTCATGGCCGTGTCGTTCGCTGGCCACAATGCACAGTAGTCGACTCCTGTCCGCCATGTCAGACCATGGGTGGGAGTGGGAGTTCACACCCACAACTCCCTCTGGAACAGAGCTACACTACCTCTATCCAGCCGTGTACCGGGATATGCTAGAGTCAGTTGCAGCTGTGGAGGCAGAAAAGCTAGCAGACACCATCAACGCAGGCATCTGTTTCAGTATCCAGGTGGATCGAAGCGTGGATCGGATGCAGCTGGACACCAAGTTCGTCACGGCCCGCACAGTCTCAGAGAGCGGCAGGCTCACCTCTCTCTTTCTAGGCGTAGTCGAGTCTGAGAGCGGGGGTGCAGAGGGCTTGCTGGAAGCCACTACGCTCGCCCTGAACCATGCCCAGGCGGACACCGAAAAGCTGGTCGGCATAACGACAGATGGGGAAGCCGCCAACGCTGGCCGGTCCAGTGGCCTCTGGAAACGCCTGGAAAACCATGTCAAGCACAAGCTGCTGGTGATGTGGTGTGTCTGCCACTGCTCCGATCTGGCTGTTGAGAGCACTGAAAACTCTGTCCCGGAGCTTCGGCTGTGGAAGTCTGACTTGCTGAGCGTGGCCACATACTTTCGCTCATCGAAGTCCAGGACGAAGATGCTAAAGAAAGCGGGAGCAAAGTATGCATTTCCAGCATACTTCGAGGTGCGGTTCGCTGAGCATCTTCTCAGTCTGGTCAACGCCGTGCTGGCAAACCTTCCAGCGTGTCGAGAAGTTTGGAGAGAAATCGCTGCCTCGCAAGAGAAGAAAGCCAAGTCGGAGGCACGAGGGTACCTGGCGAAGTGGGAGGACGGAGGGAGATCCCACTACCTGACTGCGGTCATGGCGGACGCGATGACGTCAGTCCGCCATCTGCAGAAGCGCCTTCAGCAGGACAGCCTGACAATCCCCGACGTCTTGGAAGCACGTGATGGAACGAAAAACTATCTGGAGCTGATGGAGGCCGCTCCCGTGCCAGGTGGCAAAGAGGAGGCTCTCTTGGCGTCTACCGCGGGAGAAGCCGGGACCAGCCAGACCGACGGGGAAGACAAAGGTCATCGGAACGTAAAAAACAAGTACGTGACAATCTCGAACCGATCGATAGCAGCAGTTCGCACAGAGATCGTGGCAGCAACCAAAAACTTCCTGTGTGAGCGACTCAACATTGACCAAGAGGAACAAGTAAAAGTGCTGATGACGCTCCTCACAGCCGAGTCCGTGACGGAGTTTATAAAGGAAGGTCGAGGCCTGGTGTCGATGCTGTTCGGAGAAGAAGCTGTGGCCGAATTCGCAGTCGCTGTGGCTGACAACTGGCGACGCATGTGTGGCGCTCGTGATGGCTGTGTGTCGAACGGGGCAAAGCTGCAAGCTATGGTGGCTACCAGCTCCGGTGTCTGCCAGAAACTCCTGGCTGCATTCATGTGTCTCACCCCTCACAGCATGGGAACTGAACGAGCCGTATCACACTATAACCAGATAAAGTCAAGTCATCGTCTCAACACTATGATGGACACAGTTCTCGGCCGTATGCTTGTGTCAATGAATGGAACAGGAGTTGGCCGCTATGACGCGAGACCTGCCGTCGCTCACTTCCTGCAGAAGAAAGAACGCCGTTGGGGAAACCCGACGCCTGAAGTGTACATGAAGCAGGAGCTCGCAAAGGGCTTCTATCGCTCTGGGGCCGTGTGAAGTAGAGCTGCAGAGATGTGTGCTTGCCACCGCTCCGATCGGCTTGCTGTTCGGCATCCGATCGGCATTGTGTCGATTCATATACTTTTCAGTGGGCCCTCGCCTCCCCCTCCCGGACAGTCCTCCCGAGTCGTCTCCCTTCCGGTCAGCCCCAGAGCCGTTTTTTTTAATTTTGTATTATAAAATATCAAAATAAAAATAAATATCAAATTTTGGTAGATCGAAAATAAAGTGGCCTAAATCCGTGGAGAAAATTGAAAATTGGGGTAGGTTGGGTTCAGCTGGGGCCGCAAGTGCGTCCCCCAACCTCAGACTTGTGGCGGACCACATATGTTCCACCCCAGTGAAATTCTCTTAAAATAGGCCCTGCCTACCATGTGTGTGTGTGTTTCGTTCATGTTTATGCACGAGGAAGCAAAGAGACGTGTATTTCTTTATGCATTCATGGTATGGACAGTACATGTGCAGAATGAACATGTATATGTGTGTGTGTATATTTATATATGTGTGTGTGTATATGTACACACACACATACATATGTGTGTACATATACACACACACACACATATATATATATATATATATATATATATATATATATATATATATGTGTGTGTGTGTGTGTGTATATATATAAAGAGCGAGAGAGAGATAGACAGAGATAGAGACCGATACAGAGACAGAGACAGAGACAGAGACAGAGACAGAGACAGAGACAGAGACAGAGACAGAGACAGAGACAGAGACAGAGACAGAGACAGAGACAGAGAGAGAGAGAGAGAGAGAGAGAGAATCACAAATTACATCTTTGACACTGCAAGCAGCTGACCAATTTTTTTGGAAGTGTTGATTCAAGAATCTTGTAGTGCTAGTGAAGCAGACCGTATGGTTCTGCTCATAATCTATTTTCCTGTCCTTTGTCTTATTATTTCCCTTTATGTGGTGAAATAGGCTTTGCATTGATGTTCCTATTTACTGGTGGCTGTACAGGTGGAAGAAAAGGAGCAAACACTTTTTAATAATTGACATTCACATTTTGGCCAACAATGTACCAGTGCCAATATTTTGCCTACCATGTGTCTTCGGCACGACATTTTGCCAAGCATCTCAGACAACATGAGAGATCTGAGCCGTTCTTCTCGATCAGATGTGGTGATTGCCTGAGACTGTTTATGGATGTTCGATCATGAAATCGACACCGTTGTCAACGATGTCATTTCCGTGCATCTTTCCAATCCACCTACCTGTCTCCACGATTAGGAGGCGGCAAGAAGGTGCCACACGCAAGTGGAAGCAGTAGTGCACATATGGAAGTGCTAGAACCATTAAGTCCACAACCTGATACACCACCGCCAGATTTGCCTGATTCTGGTCCTGAAAGGAACCACCCGTTACCAGAATCAGATCACTGTGAACCAAACCCACCGGTCGGTTGCATGACGTCTCATCGGTTTGTAGACTTTGTATTGGGTTTAAAAGTGTTGAATTGTGGTCATTTGCTGCAGGTGAAGCAGCAGAGACGCTGCTTGGTCTTTTGGACGACGGAAGTAATGTCCTGTGCGAGACCCCTATGAATAATTCGCCGTGCATAGTGCGGGATGAAGCAGGTTACACCGTGTTGGTGGAGCAGACACAAGTGGCTCAAGTGGGTGATCTGGCCGAAACGCTTCTGATAGCCGGGATGTGTTAATACATTTTTCATCAGAAGGTAGTCAAACGAAACAAATCATTCATGTGGTTTATGTCCTCGAAGGTGTTAGAGATAGGAAACGAGTCGGCGGCATCCCCTAGAGCCATGAGCAACATAGGTAAACTAATTCAGTGAACCTGTAAGCTGACGTGATGAATGTTTGAGGCTAGCTCAACCCATCACTTGTAACTCGTTGAGTAAACAAGTAGTGAGACAATCCGTGGAAAGTATCGTCCGTTGATACGTGGTGCACGTGTTGCAGTGTATGTTGTCATTGAAATGGCCAATACACGATGTGAGTCTACCAAAATATGACTGACGCGTGACCTGTGTTGCCGTTAAGCTAGCTGGAGGCTGGTGATGTATTGTGGGAGACTGTGCGTGGTGTGCACTCTCATCGACATACTTGTTACGGTACTAGCATATTTTAATACTTGCGAAGCGTTTCAACTGCGAGCGACGCGGCGATAACCAGCATATGTACGAATTATGCATCACTGCAATTCTGTGTAATGCCATATACAGTGGAATACTGATGTAACGATCACTGGATGTAACGATCAGACGGATGTAACGATCAATATGCCAAGAACCAAATCAAATAGCCATTTTGCTACATACATTCCGACGGGTGTAATGATCATATCCGACGTATATAACGATGACTAGCGTGCGCGGTTCTTAATCGAATTGTGACGAAAGATGTTCTTTCCATTTTCGGTAGGAACCAATCTCTGATGGCTTCGAAGAGGAAAGTTCTGTCCCTTGCGGACAAGAAGGCTCTCCTGGCCTCATTCGATAGCTTGCCCAAGATGAGCCAGAGGGAGAAGGCGACCAAGCTGAACATCCCCCAATCGACGCTCAATGAGATTTTGAAAAAGAGGGTCGACATTGAAGGCTCAAATGTCAACATCGGGGAGAGAAAGAGCCAAAACGGGACATTTTCCTGAGGTCGATTCTGCAGTGATAAAGTGGATTCGTGATTGCCGGGAGAAAAGTGCCATGCTCTCGGGACCTTTGGCCAAGGCTGATGGCTAAGGCTGATGAATTCGCTGCGATGCTCAACTGTGCGGACTTCAAAGCCAACGAGGGGTGGTTCAATCGTCTCAAGAAGCGAGAGGGGCTTGTCCACAAGAAGCTGCATGGCGAGGGGAAGTCCGCCGATCTTCCATCTCGTGACCAATGGCTTCAGGAGGTCTGGCCTCAGCTTCGCCAAGGATACGCTGATGAGGTTGTGTGGAATGCAGATGAAACCGGTCTTTGCTACCGCGCACTGCCGGATGGAACTGTCACGTTCAAGGACGACTTATCCAAGGGAGGGAAAAGATCCAAGGACCGAGTCACTGCACTCCTGACGTGCAGCATGATGGGAGAGAAGAAGAAGATCCTCATCATCGGAAAGTCCAAGGCTCCACGCTGTTTCAAGGGCTTGGCACTCCCCGTCGACTACGAGGCCAACAAGTCGGCGTGGATGACCTCCAAGATCTTCTCCGAGTGGGTACACAAGTGGGACAGAGAGCTCCGCAGTGCCAAGCGCAAGATTCTCCTCCTCGTGGATAATTTTCCGGCGCATCCTGAGGTGGAGGAGTTGACGAACATCAAGTTGGCGTTCTTGCCGCCGAACACAACAGCTGTACTCCAGCCCTGCGACCAAGGGATAATAAATGCCGTGAAGGCCCACTACAGGCGACGGATATGTCAAACGACTCTCCACTGTCTCGAGAAGGAGGACAGAGCTTCTGCAATGGACGTCGCAAAGAAAATCAGTATCGCGGAAGGAGTTTTCATGCTTCATGCTTCCTGGGGCGATCTCACTGCGGCGTCGATTAAGAACTGCTGGGTCAAGTGTGCTCTTGGACCGATTGAGGGCAACGAAAATCGCGATGGAAGCAGTGACGACAGCATCGACGTTTTCCTTCAGGAGCAATGGCAAGATGTTGATGCAAACCTGCCCACTTGTCGCCCGGTTTCTGACGAAGACATTGCCGCCGAAGTTCGAGAGGAAATGGGCCTCGATGGTGTTGGCGATGGCGGCGAGGAAGAAGAGGAAGATCATGAACAAGTGCAAGAAGAAGCCCCTCCGTCGAGCAGTGACATGAGGAAGGCGCTCAACACCCTTAGAAAATGATTGCTTCACCGTGGCTTCAATCGTTTTGCTATGCTGAATGAGTTTGAGGCTGCTGTCCATGACACAATTGTTCAAACGTGTACTCAGTCTCGCATCGATCGTTTCTTCAAGATGACAACCAAGAATGATTCAAGTGCCATCCTTCGTTTCAGTATGTTGCACAGTACCTTATGTATCTTCGATAGTTGATTTACTATGTTTCACAACCTTCTATAATTCTGATTGTGTGCCGATGGATGTAACGATCAGACGGATGTAACGATCAAAAACCATCGCCCCAACGTGATCGTTACATCAGTATTCCACTGTACGCCTAATTGGGATGGTTTGGGATTATTCGCGAGTGGTTGTGAGGTGGTTTAGTAGCGGTCACAAAGATGGTGATGGTGGTCATGGGGTAGTTCAGTAGTGGTCACAAGGCAGTCCGATAGTGGTTATGAGGTGGTTTAGTAGTGGTCACGAGGTGGTCCGATAGTGGCCATGGGGTGATCCAAACGTGGTCATAGAGTGGTCCAGGGGCGGTCAAGAGGTAGTCCGTGGTAATATATGAGTGGTCTCGACCGGATCAGGAAGTGAATTTATTGTGGGTTATGGTTGCCACGAGGTGGTACATAAGTGGTCATAATGATATCCAATGTAGTCAGAAGGTGGTTAAGCATGATCACCAATTGGTCCGCGGTAGTCACAAGGTGGTCACCATGTAGTTCGGATGATGTAAAAACGTAGTAAAAAGGTAGTAAATGTGATCAATGACGTTGTTCAAAGATAGTCATCGTAGTCACTATGTCGTAAAAAAGTGGTTCAGGTGTAGTAAGGTAGTAGTCAAGATGTCGTCAAGATGTAGTAAATGTCGTAAAATGGTGGTGAAAGGTAGTTCAAATGAGGGACAAATGGTACCACCACCTCATTACTACATTTTTACCATTTTAAATGTGGTAAGAATTTTGCAGTGTACCATGTCAACAATTACTAGGGCCAGAAATGGGGTGGTATGAATGATGAGGGTTGGTTGTAAAAGGGTGGTAGACGGTACTAGGAGAGGTGTTACTACATTGTTAACTAATACTGGGACTGACATTGGGGTGCTTTGGTGGACTACGATAAGTGGTATTGGGGTAGTAGGCTGTGCCAGGTTAGATATTCTTACTGTGGTAAGCATTACCAGAAGCCGTGATAATTTGATGGTAAATGTTACCAGCTTACCATAGTAAAGCACTAGTACTTGGGTCGTTTTGATGACCATGGGGGGTGGTACATCGTGGTAAAAATTGACTAACGCAAAGCGAGGTAGCCCTGGTAATTTTTTTAAGTTCATGCAATTTGGTTAAAATATATAAGAAACCCTTAGGTCACTTTTGTTTTGTTTTTTAAAAGTGCTTCCCAGTGTCTTCATGTAATTTGAAAGAATTTTAAATTCATATCTTTGGGAAATGAAAACTTTTTGACAAAAGCACTTCGAGTTGTCGTTATATCTCAATAAGCAGTCACTTCACCAAGAAAAGGTATAATTGTGCTTTTAGGTGATAACAATGAAGTTTTTACACACATTTCCGCCATAAAACAAACAAATGGGTTAGGTTTAGTTAAGTTAGGTTATTTTAAGCTTTTTAAGTTGGAAAAGCTTTGTAACAATTTTCACACAAAAATAGATTAAAACTTAGTTTTCTTCAAAAGCAGTTAGGTTAGGTTAGGCTGGTCTGTTTTTTTTATTTCAACAGTTTTCAGAAAATAGCTTGCTTACAATGTTTCTGTTTTGTTAGTCGAAAGTGAGATTAGTCTAGGTTAGGTTATGTAATGTTGCAATTTTAATTCATCTCTTAAACATTTCTTTTCATGCTATGCTACCTAACTCAAAGCCCCCTTTTTGGTTTATTTTGCTCACAACCTGAAAAGCTAGCATTTGCACATAAAATGAGTGGTCCCATCATCTTAGTCACCTTCATAAACATTGTATTGGAATGGTCAATCCCAAGTATTCAGAAAACACCCTGAAGCACATATTTACCGAAAAGAACACCAAAATCAATCAAAAAAAACATTTCAAACAACCACAGAAAAAACATATTTTGCGACAATGCAGATGTAGGCTATATCCCTCACTTCTAACAAAATATGGGAAGTATACAGAAAACGTTTTTGTGTGGGGCAGCATCTATTGAAGAATAATGTAATATTACAATAAAAGCATAACCTAACCTAACTTGACATAATCTAGGGGAGACCGGGGCCATTTGTCACACGGGTTAGTTGTCACAGAGCTTATATCTCGGCCGCTAGATCCCAGAGAGATCGAAGCTCGTGCCACACGGAAGCTTTTGTTTACGCGGGGCCGCCATTGTTATTGCGTCACCGTTCGCCGACAAGTACGGACCTGAGGGTGAGTTGAACGATTTTTACATAGATTTCATGGATTTTTTTTTGCGTCACTTGTGATCTCCCTGGTGTTTACATTTTTCATTTGAAATCAATCATTGTTTGATTACTTTGAAGAGTGGTGTATCCGTGTTTTATGATGAAAACTACGAAGCAATTCGATGCGTTGACGATGGGCTGGGAACATGATACGACAAGAAGTGGGTGTGGGGTGTGTTGTCACAAACCGGTGCGGGTCATGTTGTCACACTGTGACAACATGCCCCACACGTTGCGGCCCCCATAAACTGGTGGGCATTTGAGAGCCCTGCCGGTTTCCCCACCAGCAGTGGCGTAGCCAGCACTGGCGGATCCAGGGGGAGGGGGCAAAAGGGGCTTTAGCCCCCCCAATCAAATCTGGGGGGCTAACAGTATGTTTTAGCCCCCCCCCCAACAAACACAAAAACTAGCTAATCCAGCAACTTTTCGCGAAAAAAAATTCGAGGGGGGTGAGAAGCAGCAACTTTTCATCGCGAAAATTTTGAGGGGGGTGGTAAGCAGCAACTTTTCGCGAAAATTTCGAGGGGGGTGGGAAGCAGCAACTTTTCTTCGCGAAAATTTCGAGGGGGGTGGGAAGCAGCAACTTTTCTTCGCGAAAAGTCCTGGAGACCCGGTTTAGCCCCCCCAAACCGAGTGTCTAGATCCGCCAGTGGTAGCCAGGGGGTGCCAATGCCATTGGGCCATGCCACCCCCTTTGGCCGAAATTATTCGATAATGACCTCTTGAGCGGCGTAGGCATGGCCCCCCTTGGGCCGAAAATTTCGAGGAGGGTAGGAAGCAACAACTTTTCTTGAAAATTTCGAGGGGGTGGGAAAGAGCAACTTTTTTTCGTTAAAATTTCGAGGGGGTTGGGAAGCAGCAACTTTTCTTGAAAATTTATAGGGGGGTGGGAAGCAGCAACTTTCTAGAAAAATTGGAGGGGGCAGGAAGCGACATTTCGGAAGGGCCGCGGAATGGAAAAAATCGTCTCATGGCCCCCCTTGACGGATTTCTGGCTATGTCACTGCTCACCAGTCATCGATACTGTGCCCACCAATGCCAAAAATTGAACTAGTCGTTTTCTCAGCTTATGTATTATTTCTTCCCATCTACCTGCCCTTGCCCAGCCTTAGTCTGCCTCTACCTTGTCTTTCCCTACCCTGTCTTGTCTTGTTCTGTCCTTCCCCTGACCTGTCCCTGCCTGCCTCCGCCCTGCCCCTGCCATGTCCCTGCCCTGCCCTTGCCATGTCCCTGCCCTGCCCCGCCCCTGCCCTGCCCTGTCCTGCCCCTGCCTTGCCCTTGCCCCTGCTCTGTTCGTGCCCTGCCACTGTCCTACCACTGTCCTACCCCTACCCTGCCCCTGCTCTGTCCCTGCCCTGCCTCAGATTTCAATGGGATATCCCGTGATTGATATTTGGAAATACCGGAATCCTGGGATTGACCGGAAATACCGGAACCCCTCAAGTAAACCTAAAATATGTCTGTTTCAGCCTGACCAAGATGGTGCGATCGAGAAAAAGAAAAACGGACAGAGGCCAAACTCCATATGACGTAATTCTGAGGGCTGTGCGTCAGGTGAAGTTGAAGAGTAAAACAATACGAAAGACAGCCTCAGATTTCAACATAAACTATCGTACCCTCTCAAGATACTGTCATAAGATGTCATGGAACGAAATTGCTGGCACTTCGGGAGCGACTCCGTCACCACAACGTCAAAGAGTTGGATACGCTCAACCACGAAGGGTTTTCACAGATGAAAGTGAACGTCAGCTTGTCCAGTACATTACGTTTGCTGCTGACATCTACTTCGGTTTGTCTCCACGCGAAGTCCGAAAACTAGCCAATAGTGTAGCGGTAGCAAACCAACTCAAAGTACCTCAATCATGGACGGACACTGAAGCAGCGGGAGCTGACTGGTTTGCTTCATTTATTAAACGTCACCCAACACTGTCGATCAGGAAGTCGGAGGCTACAAGCCTGGCTCGGGCAAGCGCCTTCAACAAGACGACAGTCGGTGCCTTCTTTGATAATCTGTCCAAAGTCATGGAAAGGCACAGATACGGACCTGAAAGCATGTGGAACATGGACGAAACAGGAATTACCACTGTACAAAAACCTGATCACGTGGTTGCACGGAAAGGAGCAAAGCAAGTTGGAAGCGTCACGTCCGCCGAGAGGGGAGAACTTGTCACTGTGGCGGGATGTGTTTCTGCAACAGGAACCACAATTCCCCCCTACTTGGTGTTCCCACGGGTGCATTTCAAAGAGTACATGTTGCGTGGTGCACCTGTCGGATCGTCTGGCGGAACCAATTCTTCCGGATGGATGAACGAAGAGAACTTTGTTTCGTTCTTGAAACACTTCGTTCGACACACACAGTGCAGTATCGAGCACCCGTGTTTACTGGTTCTCGATAACCACGGTTCTCATCTCAACATAGATGGTCTTGACTATGCCAAAGCTCACGGCGTGACGATGCTAAGCTTTCCGCCGCACACTAGCCATCGCTTACAGCCGCTGGACAGATCGGTGTACGGCCCGCTCAAGCACTATGTGAATGTTGCATGCGATGCCTGGATGTTAAACCACCCTGGAGCAACAATGACAATCTACGACATCCCAGATATCGTAGCAACAGCATGGCCTAAGGCTACAACGCCAACAAACATCCAGGCCGGCTTCAAGGCCACAGGAATCTTCCCCTTCGATCGGGAAATTTTCGCAGATGCCGATTTCCGACCGACGTACGCAACAGACCGACCAGAGCCGAGCCCTGCGGCTCAGGTCACGGGAGACCCAGCTCCAACTGCTACAGCAGAGGCCACGGGAGACCAAGATCAAAGTGCTACAGGAGAAGGTACGGCGGGACCAGCTGCAAGTGCTGAAGCAGAGGGCATGGGGGCTCTCTGTCAAAGTCCTGCTGCTCCAGCAGATGGTCCCAGCACATCAAGCCAGGGTCTATCTCAGGCCCCGGAGAGTGTTCGCCCTTTTCCGAAAGCAGGGAAGCGCAAAACGAGCGCAAGGAGGAAGGCAACATCCCAGATCCTGACAGATACTCCAGTCAAAAAAGCTCTGGAGAACCAGAAGGCCTCTGGTAAAAGTACAAAGGGCGGCAAGCGGCTCTTTACGGAGAAGAAACCTGCAGGGAAGAAAACAGAAAATAAGAAGAGAAGAGTCTCTGTATATTCCGATTCGTCGGAAGACTCTACCTTCTGCCTGGTCTGCACAGAGTCATTCTCGAACTCGAAGGCAAAATAAAAATGGGTTCAGTGCATGACATGTGACATGTGGGCGCATGATGCGTGCACACAGGGTGACATGATGTATATATGTCACAATTGTGAGTCGGAATAGAAACCGCTGTGAGTCATCTGACTCAGATTTAAGTGACTGAAGTTTAAGTCATAACTTAAATACCTACTGCTGTCTCACCCAGCATGTACTGCTGTCTCACCCAGCATGTACCGCTGTCTCACACAGCATGTAACACTGTCTTTCATTATGTACTGCTGTCTCACCCAGCATGTACTGATGCCTGGCCCAGCATGTACTGCTGTCTCATCCAACATGTACAGCTGTCTCATCCAACATGTACTGATCTCTCATCCAACATGTACTGCTGTCTCATCCAACATGTATTGCTGTCTCACATGGCATGTACTGAGGTACATCTTGATTTTTTATTTGATTTGATTCAGAAATACATTTTTATTTTTGTACACAGAATTCATCTTTGCAAAATTTGAAAGCTTTAATATCGTTTGAAATTGATTGATGTAGCGGAAATGACTCACCAAGCTTTGGAAAGTACTTGAAGGACACATGTGTCAGATTTCGCCATCCTAACCGTAATAATAGCTGATATGGCTGGCGTGGGGGGGGCCATTTAACTTCCATTCTGCTCGTTCTGCTTGTTCTGCTCAGACACCCCTCCATGGCCCATGTTAAGATATTGTCATCAGAAGACAGAAATTTGAAAATTGCATACGCGCCGATTAACGTGAAAGGAGTAAACGTCCTCAGACTTAATAAAATAGGAAAACAAAACACATCAAATATCAATATTCGTCCATAGGAATAACCCGTGACAACTAACCCAGGGGTAAGTGACAACTTACCCAGACACGGGGCACATTGTCACACTTTTCTTTGGTCTCTTTGCTCGTTTATAGCAAAGCCAAAATGCAACGTGGAGCAATACAAATTGTTATCCGCACAGACAAATCTCCAACCTTTTGTGTCATACTTAAAGAAATCAAATTGGGTGAGACATTTAGGCGTAAGAAATTGACAAATGAAAACTGAGACAATATGCCCCGGTCTCCCCTACAAGGTAAACATAATTATCAGAAACTCCATTTGGATTATTTGTTCTGCAAAAGCTTTATGCTGCTTTATTTTGTTTTGTTGTCTTGTCAAGGGCTTTTGTCAGACAGCAGAAACGGAATTCGATACCGTTTTGTTATAGAACGTCCTCTAGACGCACAGAGTAATGGAGAACGGCCAACTCAGCCTGGGGCCAGCCAAGCGCCTTCTGATGGGCCAGTGTTATCAGCGTCAGAGATCATGGGGAAAGTGAAGGTAAGTGACCGGTCTACCGATTTGCTTCGATCGCTACGACTTATTACGGCATGCTAGGTGTATTTCGCGAACTACCTTAATGTTCATTTGACGGAGTTGTAACAGGCCCCTGATATTGCGCAACGCCTAGATTCCGGGGCATTTGCGCATGCGCACTCCGGCCGCCCGCCGGCTACCAGGAGGTTGTTGTTTGCGGGACTTGGTGCAGGACAGGTGCGTGGAGTGGTGACCGAGCGAGTGGAATACACGTGGAGTGTACAGCTGACCGATAACACTGGGGACTCGTCCGCTGCGTCCCTGCGCCAGCGAGACATTGACTACCGGGTACGTGTGTGGCAAATGTCTGTTTGCCGCCAGTTGTCAAGGTGGAAACACGTCGGTGTGGAGCTCCTACTTTCCAGGTAAGTCGTTGCAGAACCGGGCAGTATACTAGGCTTAACTGTAGATAGGTATTTAGCAATTACTTCTGTGCATATATTTGCATGGTTTTATCTCAGGTAAGTTTCTTTTTTTAACAAGCAGATTAGAATATTTACACCTAGCGACGCTGCCCAGCGCCATTTTGTCCGTAGATTAATGTCTCTCTTTGTCTAGTGTGTCAGTGTTTTCAGCTATTTATTTATTTTTGGCAGTTGTTCAGCAAGTGATTTCTTCTTTCTTTAACACGCGCACTGGAGGGGGGGGGGCGAAATCCGCCCACCCCTCCGGTTTTTCGCAAATAACTGCACATTTTACCGGTCGATA
Organism: Ashinkailepas kermadecensis; assembly: GCA_034440615.1. Classification (NCBI taxonomy): domain Eukaryota; kingdom Metazoa; phylum Arthropoda; class Thecostraca; family Neolepadidae; genus Ashinkailepas; species Ashinkailepas kermadecensis. Next base: position 55,395 of record JAOTOM010004100.1, on the reverse strand, counting down.
TACACAATTTTCGGTGTACCTGCCTAGAAATGAACGGCACGTCGTTTAAAGCAAGAAAAATTGAAATCGGCCGAAAATATTTCAAGTTAGGGGCCGCTAAAGTCAAAAAATGTTTTAGCGCCAGACCACCAAAATCGGCGCTGATGCGCTTCCAGTATACTGACAAAAGGGAAGTGTTCTAGGCAACACTAGCGACTTGTTTGATGCATATTGATATGCTGTATAGTTTCAAGGTCATGTTAGGTCACCAAGGTGAAGTCAGGTCAAGTTCATGACAGGTTAATGGAACCAAACTTGATCAACTGGAATGTTGCCATAAATGCACTACTGGTTGTCATTTGTACTGTTTGTCATTGCGTTTCCATACTTTATTCATGTACTTCACTCCCTTCTTCACGAAGCCGATTGCTCCGAGCTGCCCGACGGAGCAGTCGGGCGGGCGGCCGGTTCCGGTAACTGGAATAGGTAACTGACCTGATAAAGTGGTGCTATATAGGTGACCTGAGGTCAAATGTTGGGTCTAGCATCTGCATTGCATCATTAGTAATGTCCAAGACATCATTCATGCCCATTTTTGAGCATTTAAACACAATCACAGCGATCCATAACGATGACAAGCCAAGCCACGCAAAACCGGAAAATTTTGCCAATCTGACCTCATTTGACCTTGAAGATATTGACCTAAGGTCACGAAAATTGCACACAATAGAGTTCACTACCGTGCCCATCCACCCTGCGAATTTCGTTCCTCCAGCTTTACTAGGAGCCGAGATCTTAGGGGGGGCGGAATCCCCCCCCCCTCCAGTGCGCGTAATTCTCAGAGGCCCTCCAGGGCGCGTGTTAAAACCACAGTCAACTTTCTTGTAATTACCTTGTAAGTGCTGCATAGTTAGGAACTAGCATAAACCTAAGCTTTGTCGGTTATTTAGCTCTGCTCTGTTATTTGGTAAATCATTTTGCAGCAAGTTACTTTTCAATATAAATCTAGGAATAAGCTGCAGCCTTTAGGATGGTTACTACCAGGATGCAGGCACTAGAGGATGAGGTTAGGGCCCTTAAAGCAGAGCTTTCCAAGCTCAAAGCTTCCCTTGCTTCACAGGGCAGGCCAGAAAGGAAGGGGCAGTCTGTAGCAGGGGCATCCTATGCCCAGGTGGTCACAGGCCACCAGGTAACTGTAGCTTCCCCTGCTGTGGAGGTGGCAGGGAGATCTGAAGAGAGAAGTGTTCCTAGTGAACAGAATATTTATAGTTGTAGCTCACAGGAGGGGCAGTGGTTTAAAGTCAGGGGGTGGAGGATTTGGAGGCGTGAGCCTAAGCAAGGGGGCAGTGAGTGGCAGGTGGTAGGTGGTAGGAGTGGGAAGTAACCTAGTCAAGCAGCTCAACAGGCAGGAGTAGTAACATCCAATAGGTTCCAGGTATTGGAGGACTGCCCCCAGGATAGTGATAGCAGCAAGGAGAAAGTGTTAGTCGTAGGAGATTCTCGTGTGCGGCATTTAGATAGGGTATTCTGTAAAGGTCGGAGGGGTAGGAGGTGCATCACCAGGCCTGGTGCCAAGGTTAGAGACCTGGTCCCAGTGGTGGCACAGGCCACCAGTGAAAACCAGTTTAGTACAGTTATAGTGCAGGTAGAAGTGAACAACATAGGTCCTGCTAGGAGTGAGGAACTGATGCAGGACTACAGGGCCCTTCTGGCCACCCTGAAGCAAAGCAATAGCAGAGTTATTGTGACAGCTATTCTGCCTGGGGCTGGAGTCTCCCCTGAGTGGAGCTCTAGGGCACTGGCAGCTAATTCCAGGGTAGGTAGGCTCTGCAATGAGTTAGGTTTGACCTTTGTGGACAAGTGGTGCAGGTTGTATGGCTCATCTGACCTCTATCAGAGGGATGGCCTGCACTTCTCCGAGAAGGGGGTACAAGTGTTAGGCAAAGTATATGAACATGTCCTTCAGGGAAACTAGATAATGGGGTGGGGAGGGAAGAATTGGCATTGCCATCTCAGGGATATGCCAATAGTGACAGCATAGGCAATAGAACCTCACAGTCAGCAAATAGGGGTAGCTGTAGATCAAGGGGGCAGAGTGGTAGCTCATCCAGAGATGATAGAGCTACTCAACATGAAAAAGCCAAAGAGGGTTATGGAACTTTTGTTAAGTGTATGATGCTTAATGCTCAGAGCATTCGATCCAAATTTGATGAGTGTTATGTTGCTGAGGAGAAACCAGATTTTGTTTGCATCACTGAGGCATGGGCCAGTGAGGGATATTTTGGGGATAACTTACAGGACTATGAGATCCAGGGATACAATATGTTTTCATGCAATAGGGGTCAAGCAGTGAAAGGGGGTGGTGTAATGCTCTATGTGAATAGCTTATAGGGGAGACTGGGGTCAAATGTAACACGGGGCAATTGTAACAGTAGCCATGGTTCCGAAACCCGCTGATGGATGGCGCTGGCGGCAGTACTGGATATGCACAGTCAGCTGTTTCCTTTCCTCACGGGGTTTCACGCCGTTGCGACAAGTGAGTCGAGTGCTGTTCACAATTATGTGTTTTTGAGGGTGTGTTGTAAATTTGATGATTTTGTTTAATTATTAGCTCATTCACGTATCTCACTAGATATGGATCTAAGAGTTTGATTGAGCGGAGTGGGGCTAATTAGCCAAAAATGTAGCGCCGTAGCTGCCGCCCACGCTGCCGTGTTTTGCATCAGTTTCGTCTCTAAGATGGCGCGGCTTGGCGGGGTCAATTGTAACATTTTTGCTGGGGTCAATTGTAACAGTGTTACAATTGACCCCTATGGCCATACTATTAAGTATGCATTTACTACAGAATGTCGTTGGGCGCTGGTCAATGAATGTTTCCGATTTTCAGACGATGCCTCGCTCTCGAGAACGAACTTCTGACCGCGGGACTCGCCTGGAGACAGCCCAGGAAGCTGTTGCCGCGGTTATGGAAGGCGGGTTGACGGTGAGAAAAGCCTCAGCCCAGTATGGAATGTGTCATGTGACGTTGTCTCGTTACGTGAAACAGAAGAAAGAAGGAATGGATATCACAGTCGGCTACAACCCGCACAACAAGGTCTTTTCACCAGGCGATGAGAAGATACTCACTGACTATCTACTCAAATCATCGGAGGCGTTTTTTGGTCTGACGCCGATGGAGGTCAGGGTTCTCGCCTACCAGTGCGCGATGTCCCGAGATATGAAAGTTCCCAGTTCCTGGACGGATCAGAGACGAGCAGGAGTCGACTGGTTCAACTCCTTTCTGAAGCGGAACCCGCAGCTCGCCATTAGGTCACCGCAGGCCACCAGTTTGGCACGTGCAACCAGCTTCAATCGTGAGAACGTGAAGAACTTCTTCGATAAGCTGGGGATCGTCCTCGCAAGACACGAACTTGATCCGTCAAAGATATGGAACCTTGATGAAACTGGCTGTACGACAGTGCAGAAGCCGACGGCAGTGGTGGCTGGGAAAGGCGTGAAACAGGTGGGAGGACTCACCTCGGGAGAGCGGGGACATCTCGTTACCATGTGTGCTGCTACTAGCGCAATGGGCAACACTGTGCCACCGATGTTCGTGTTTCCAAGAGTCCGATACCACGAATGGTTTGTTCGTGGTGGACCGGTGGGTTGTATTGGCACTGCAAACAAGTCTGGTTGGATGACTTCGGAGCACTTCGTGACCTTCATGAAGCACTTCATCCTACATGTGAAGTCGACGCCCGAGTCACCGGTGTTGCTGCTGCTCGACAACCACGTGTCCCATCTCAGTGTGGAAGTCCTAGACCTGGCCAAGGACAGCGGAGTAATTATGCTCTCCTTTCCTCCTCACTACTCCCACCGCCTCCAGCCCCTGGACAGAAGCGTGTACGGCCCGTTTAAGAGAAGCATATCTACTCACATGGATGCGTGGATGAGAAGCAATCCAGGAAAAACTGCCAGCATCTACGACATCCCACAGATCGCTGCGGAGGCCTGGGTATCGGCGTTTACCCCAAAGAACATCCAGAGTGGCTTCCGGACAACAGGCATCAGTCCGTACAATCCAGACATATTCACCAACGAAGACTTTGCACCAAGCAACGTTACAGACCGACCCAGAACGGAACTGACTGCACTCTCCGCCAGCCATACATCCGAAGGCGAGACCACAGATGACATAGCACATCCTGCAGATTCTGAGCCATCGGGTATCGGACAGGCTGATCCACCGGTGATCGGACATCCTGGTCCATCGGGAATCGAACACCCTGGTCCATCGGCGATGGAACAGCCTGGTGCATCGGAGATCGAACAGCCTGGTCCATCGGGAATCCAACAGCCTGGTCCATCGGAGAGCCAACAGCCTGGTCCATCAGCGATCGAACAGCCTGGTCTATCAGGGATCGCTTCGACACCGCTCACCCCTGAAGACATTCGGCCTCTGCCCAAGGCAGGCCCAAGGAAAAGCATCAGTACGGGACGGAGGAAGCGAAAGGCTGCAATTCTGACAGATACGCCAGAGAAGAGAGCGATCGAGCTAGAACAGAGTCGAAAGAAACGCAAACAAGCACCGAAAAAGCTCAACCTCAGCATGGACAAGCACGAAGAGAAGAAGACGAAGAAGGCCGGTGGCAAGAGGGCTCGGAAGTCCACCCGCAGGGCAAGCAGTAGTGATGACGCTGAAGAAGTTTTCTGCCTTGTGTGCGTCGAGAGTTTTAATACCAGTCGATCTAAAGAAAGGTGGATCCGGTGCGAGATGTGCGCGATGTGGGCCCACGAGGCGTGTACCGCTGTCGAAAAGTATGAGGCGTACATATGTGAAAACTGTGAATCGGACACCGAGTAGGCGACCACAGACCGAGCGTCACAGATATTGGAAATGTTTCGAGTTGTGATGTTTGATGTTTTGCCCTACTTCAGTACAAATAGTCAAGAAGTGTTTTAGGTCTCAGAGCCCTGCTAGTTAGTTTGTTTAGCCTGAGAAGCTGTGCTTTTGAATCCAGAAAGACCTACGGGTGCAAGAGCTTTGATCCGTTACGTAATCGCATTTTTATGATGTGGTGTTGGTTTTTGTCCTGAGAAAGGTGGAGCTGTGATTTGTATTCCAGGAAGAGCTCAGAGAGTAAGATACAATTGTTTTTCAATACAAGTTGTTTTCGATAAAAGTGGCTTTCACCGCAGCATTCGTTAACATGGTACAATTGACCCCGGGTGCTGTTACAATTGCCCCGTACATGGGGTCAATTGTAACACCTGAAGTGACTTTTTTAAACCAAAAGTTCGACACCTTAGGGTATGTATTTAGAAATATTTTCACATACGCAGCAAGGGCAAAACATCAAGGTTTGTGAAAATCCAACAGTGTTCTCCAGCGCAAAACGTTTTCGCTCCTGACTCGAAAATGTAAAAACTGTTACATTTGACCCCGGTCTCCACTACAGTTCTAAAAAAATAGCAGATGGGGTAAAAAATGTGTCTGTGGAGTTCATTTGGCTTGATGTTGCTGTGGGAGTTCATTTGGCTTGATGTTGCTGTGGGAAAAAGCAACAGCAATAAACTGAGGATAGGAGCTTTGTATCGATCAGGAACCTTGCCACATTCTCAGCAACTGAAGCTCGATAAGGTAATTTGCGAGGAAATCAGTAGAAACTTTCAGAGGAAATGCCTTATTCTTGGTGACTTTAATCTAAAAGGATAAGAAAATGTTGGTGTTGGCTCCCCATCATGTAAACTGTTTAGGAAATGCCTTGAAGAGGACTTGTTCTTACACCAGTTTGTAACGGAACCAACCAGACAGGGCTCATTCTTGGACCTTGTCTTCTCAGATTTAAGTGATTTAGTTCAAGACTTGACTGTAGGAGAAACTCTAGGAAAAAGTGACCATAACATAGTGCGATTTAAGGTACAAATAGCGGGGACAATCAAGGATAATTTGGCAAATATTCCAAATTTTAACAGGGCAGACTTTGACTGCATGAGAGAGGCTTTAAGTGCCATAAAATGGGAAGAATAATTTTTGTATTTAAATGCCTGTGAAATGTGGGAAAAATTCAAATCTTACTTAAGGGAACTTCAGATTAGACATGTCCCCCAAAAGCAAAGGCGCAAAACAAGGGTAGGAAAGCCAGCCAGTAAAAAGTTTTTTAGTTTCTACAAGCTAAGTAAAGTTTCAAGCACAATTGGTCCACTGGAAGTAAATGCGACTATATTGAGTGAGGATGGTGAGATGGTTGAGGAGCTGAGCAAGCAGTTTAAATCAGTGTTTACAGTGGAGGATGTGACAAATCTGCCAACCGTGAACCACAGTTCAGTGACAGGTAATCAGATACACGATATTGATTTCATTGATAGTGATGTTGTTTTCAATTACATCATAAAAATAAAGCGAAACAAGGCAGCAGGACCTGATGGAATTTATGCTAGGGTATTGCGGGAAGCTGAAAAGAAACTGGCAATTCCACTTAGTATAATATTTTGTAGATCAGTTTCACAAAATGAAATTCCAACAGATTGGAACAGGGCAAATGTAGTTCCTATTTTCAAGAAAGGAGAAAAAGGGAAAGTTTAAAATTATAGGCCAGTAAGCCTCACATCCCTAGTCTGCAAGGTACTCGAATCAATTATCAAGGATAGAATGGTTAGTTTTCTGGAAGGAAACAGATTGATTCAAGATACTCAACATGGGTTTAGAAAAGGGAGATCGTGTCTCACAAATCTCTTGGACTTTTTGAATTTTGCCACAAAACAATTTGATCAGAGGAAATCAGGTTGATATAGCATATCTAGACTTTAGGGCTTTGAAAAGGTACCCCATAAAGGTAAGGTGCAGCTTCAGGTCCATGGCATTGCAGGTAGCATCCTAAAATGGATAGAGTTGTGGCTTTCAGATAGGCAGCAGAGAGTAATGCTAAATGGTACAAAGTCATCATGGCAAAATGTTCTTAGTGGAGTCCTTCAGGGGTCGGTACTGGGGCCACTATTGTTCATTATATTTGTGAATAGCATTGAATGTGGCCTAAGCAGTAAGGTTTTGAAATTTGCGGATGATTTGAAGATCTTTAGGGCAATAACAGGGCACAATGAGCAGGTTTTGCCGCAGAACGACTTAGACGAGCTTGTGAAGTGGTCCGAAAAATGGCAAATGAAGTTTAATTTTGATAAGTGCAAGGTCATGCATGTAGGTAGGCAGAATATGAAGGTGCCATACTTGATGGGTGGCCAAGTATTATTTGTGACTCAGCAGGAGAAAGACTTAGGTGTTATTTTGAACACAAAATTGGGGGCATCAGAACAGACCAAAGAAGCCAGGAAAAAGGCACAAAGAATGCTTGGGGCAATACAGAGGAATGTGTCATACAAAAGTGAGGAGGTCATCAGGAAGCTTTACTGTGCATATGTCAGGCCACATTTAGAATACTGTGTCCAAGCTTGGTCCCCTAGTTATGAAAAAGATTGTTGGCTTTTAGAGAGAGTACAAAAGAGGGCAACAAAAATGGTTAATGGTATAGGCAACCTGGCATATGAGGAAAGATTGAAGAAATTGAATATGTTTTCACTTAGATATAGAAGGCTGAGAGGAGATCTCATAGAGGTTTTTAAATTTGTTCATGGTCAGGAACAGGGATATCTCAGGGAAATGTTTGAATTTAACAGAAATGATGCAATTAGAGGTCATCAGTTCAAAATTAAAGTTAATAACAGCAGGACAAGGTTAAGACAGTCTTTCTTCACCAACAGGGTAGTCGAACACTGGAACCACCTGCCAGGAACCATTGTCAGTAGCAACACACTGAACATCTTTAAAAACGGCATGGACAATCATTATCAGAATAGGGGGCTTGTCTTTCTGTATTCCAGGGAGGGCTGATATACAGATTTGGTGGGTAACTGGTTCAGTGTCCAAAAGTGCAACCAAGAAGGGCCCTTGTGGCTCATAGTTGCACTGATCTTTTATGTCTTTATGTCTTTATGTCTGATTCGGACTCGGCGCCTGTCGGTGAGCCGCAGCGGCGGTCGGCCGGAGTTGTGACCCCGCCGCCTGCTGATGTGGCCGCGTTCATGCAGGAGATGCGGACACATATGCGTGCTCAACAAGAACCGGCCGAGCGTCAGTAAAGTGAAATTACTGAGCTGCAGTACGCTCATCATCCAGCGCGGCTGCCCGTCCGGTGCGTGCCCAAATAGCGCACGGGCGTATCGAGTCTACTGTGGCCGTACCAGCTACCGACGCCAATGCTGACCGGCGGCCCAGGAGTGCTGGCTCGGCCCCGTGCCACGCGCCGCGCTCGCACCAGCTGTTACCTTACAATGCAGACGCTGCAGAGACGATGACTTAATTTTTAGATCGGTTTGAAAGGCACTGTCCGGTGGAATATCGCGGCACCGTGGACGACGCGCTACCTTTGTTGCGTTCTCAGTTTTCTGGTCGTGTTCTCGACATTGTTGATGCCAATGGTGTCCGCAGCTCTTACCCGGTCATACGACGCAGGATGCTGGAGTGGTCGTCGCGCCGGAGTACGTGCGAGGAGTTGGCGCTGGAATCCTACCGCAGTGGTGCGCGCCGACCTGGATAATCGTGAGCGGTGTATGCATTTCGGCTCAGTGTCCTGTTCGAAGACGCTTACCCGACGGCTGATAAACAGGTGAGCAACGATTTGCTAGTCTGCACCGCTCCACCTGGTGGAGAAGCCTACGCCAGGCGAGTGGCGTCCGTGTGGCGACTACCGCGCCCTGAACAAGGTAACGGTGCCGGACCGCTACCCACTACCCTACCTGCAGGAATGCGACCAACCTCCACGGATGCCATGTGTTCTCAACGCTGGACCTTGTCTGCGCATACACACACATTCCGGTGGAGCCGAGCGACGTGCACAAGACGAACATCACGACGTCGTTCGGAGCATACGAAGCCATCCGTATGCCGTTCGGTCTGAAGAATGCCGCACAAACATTCCAGAGGTTCATGGACCAGGTACTGCGAGGTCTCCCGGCTTGCTTCGTCTATATAGACGATATCCTCGTGGCCAGCCCGACACATAGCGACAATCGCAAGCACTTGCGGCTCATTTGCAAGCGGCTACAGGACTACGGCCTGGTCGTCAATCGCCAGAAGTCTGTGGTGGGCGCTCCCCGGATTCGTTTCCTGGGGCACGAGGTGTTGGCAGATGGCATCGCGCCACTGTCTGACAAGGTGGCTGCGATCCTTGACTTCCCGTCGCCGCAGACCACCGACCAGCTGTGCCGATTCCTGGGCATGGCAGCATACTATCATCGATTCATCCTGGACGCCGCCACCATCACGCAGCCCCTGCACCGGCTGTTGAGCAAGTGCCCCGGGGGCAGACGTGGCCGGGCACTGGCCGTGCCCTGGACGGACGAGGCCACAGCCGCCTTTCGACATGTCAAGGCTGCACTGGGAGACGCCGTCCGCCTGGCAAATTCGGTGCCCCACGCCCCGCTCAGTGTGCAGGTGGACGCCTCCAGCACTGGTCTCGGGCGTTTCACTCGCGCACACTGACCCCGGCGGAGACACGCTACAGCACGTTCGGCAGGGAGCTCCTGGCGATCTACGCGGCACTCCAAAAGTTCCGCTATGCCGTGGAAGGTCGGTCACTCATCGTGTTCACCGACCATAAGCCTCTTGTGCACGCTGTTGGTACAGCTGGTGCCGTCCACCATATCTCGAACATGGCCAAACACCCTACTGTCACAGATTTTGATGAAAATTGGTATACAGGGTTATCTGAGGCCCTGAAACGATTTCTGAGCTTTTTAGCTCAATCGGACCAGCGGTTCACGAGTTATTGCCTGCGGCGTTTTTCTGAGTTCGCACTGAAGGCCAAACTTCCAGAGCCAATATCTTAGTGTTATGTGGAGATAAATTATGAAAATTATATATCGTTGGAATCGCAATGAGCTCATCTTTCGATTCCTGAAGTCAGTTTTTATTTGTGCAAATTTTGAAAATATGACCCCGTGACCTCGGATAACGTGACCTGTGGTGACCCCTAGTACAATGATATTGAAATAATTATTTATGTAGAACGAAAGCCTCATCATTTATCTTTCTGATGAAAAAATAAAAACCATGTATATTAAGCGCCTAATACCAGTTTCTGTAACAAATATTGCCTGACTTATGCGAAAAATGCCGCTTAAATAGGCCTGCTGTTCAGTAAGCTTTGTTTTCCGGTTCTTCGAAAGAGTGCAACATCGTAGTGTGCTGCGGATGTGTTTGGCAAATTTTGCTAAGCCTCTTAATCTTATTTGCAACACTAAACTCACATTTAGACCAGGCTGGGATACGATTAAATGTCAGATGTGCAACATTACCTGATGCACACCGGTAAGTACGCACGGGCTTCACAGGACAGTGGACGTTCGGCAGTCGACATCCACGCAGACCCCAGTTGGTACGAAACTGGATAGCGTTATCTGTGAACTTCGATCCCAGTTTACGCTGCCTTGTCGTTTATCCCCGCTGTCTATGGGGAGGGGGGGTCTAGTTACGCCGCGTAAACCGACCGGGCTGACTCGAGCGGAGCGATAAGATAAGGGATCCCCTCATGAAATCGTGAGCGTGGAATCGGAATCGTGTGCTCAGTCGACGCCAGGCACGAGGTGAAGAGGTCTGGTTCTTAACAAAGTGAAACGGTGCTGGCTAATCCTGGTATTTCGCAAGGCCGGAGCAATGGTACGGCGCTGCTGTTCTGATCCGTATAAGTGCCATAAATATCATATAACTAAAGGTGTGAGGCCACCATCTGAGCAACTGGTCGAACTGGTGAATGACAGTCGAATTCAGAAGGACGTTTTCCTGTGCACGAACTGCATTGGAAGGTTGCTTAAGGATCCTAAAAGTCTACCATTGCAAGAGGTATCGCCGGTTCAGTTAAGTGACACCAGCAGCTAAACTTTCAGCGGAAATGCGTCAAGTCCTGTGTCTGGCGAGAACTACGCACCCTAGGATGAAACCGACCATGCAGCAAGCCATCTTGACGCCGACGTGACCTTACCCATCCTAGGCGTATCGCCGTTGAGGACAAGTGAGTTTTCCATTGGCTTCTTATATATATAATGAATTACCTGCTTGTTGTGTGCATTGACTAATAATTGGCGGTCAGATGTTCGAGTGAAGATACATCAACCTCTATACCTCTTTGGTGTATCAGACGCAACACTCACGGGCGAACGGTTTTTCTTCTGAAAAAGGTCTTACGATCCCCCCCCCCTCTCAGGGGGGGAATGGAGCCATAGCTAATGTCTTTGAATAGGTATATTTTGATCACAGACATTTCGTTGTATTCTATCCTGGGACACACATCAACGTTCGATTTTTTCGCAGAGGGTCTGAGCCACGCTCAAAGGCGCTCGCTCGCAACATCGAAGCCGTCACGAGCTACCCGGTCCCTGAAGAGGAAGCTGGAGCAGTCTCTGGAGCTAGAATTTCCTACTCCTGAAAGCACGCCTGCGAAGAAACGGAAAGCTGAGGAGGCCGAATGATTCGTTGAGGTAAATGGACGATAATATCAATGATATTCACAACCTGATTGTACATCATGAAATTATCATAATTGCATCATTGTGATTCAAATATCGCACTTGCCTGAAACCGTGCTTTGTCAGTCAATTTCAACAGGCGCTATTTACGTTTTCGCTCATGTAGCTGACAAAACGTGCATTTTGAAACAGGCTAATATATATATGACATGGGCTTTCACCTGCAGGTTAAGGCAGATGATTGACGACCTGAAGGAGGCATTCCAGAAGAGCTCAAGCCGGAGCTCCCGGCTGTCGATACTGGCATTATCACCATATCCACAGCAGGAGACGGCTGCTTTCTTCAGGACATCGAAGTACATGGTGAGAGGGCCAGAAGTTCAAGGAGCAGAATGGTGCGTTTTCGGAAGTCCCGCGAATGAAGAGAGGCAGGCGTGTAAGTGACGAGGACAAAGTGAAAGTGAAGGCGTTCTTCGAATCGGACAACGTGAGCAGGATCTGCCCTGGAAAGAACGACTGCGTAACAGTTCGAAACCCCGACGGGACTAAAGTCAAAGCTCAGAAAAGACTTATTCTTGGCAATTTGCGTGAACTATATGCGCAATATAAAGAGGATCTTGAAAATCCCCGGATCGGGTTCTCTACTTTCGCATCGCTACGTCCAAAGAACTGCGTCCTCGCCGGCAGCAGTGGAACGCACTCCGTCTGCGTGTGCACTTACCATCAGAACCCCAAGCTGCTGGTATCCGTGCTGGGACTGGGTGACCTGACGTATCATGACCTGTTGGACCATGCAGTGTGTGACACAAACAATCGTGACTGTATGATGCAGGCCTGTGGCAACTGTCCAGGAGAGGAGGGTGTTAGGTCGTTCCTCGAACTGCTCATGACGGAAGACACGGCCGATCAGTTCGAAGAGAGTGCTGACGAGGTGCGTTACACGCAATGGGTGACCACTGATCGCTGTACCGTGAAAGTCATCGTCGAAACGAAGGCGGAATGTCTGGAAACACTTAGCAAACAAATCGTGCACCTCACCAAACACCATTACATCGCCAAAGAACAAGGAAAATACTTCTCAGACATGAAAACATCAACCGATCAAGGGGAAGTCGTGGTCCACGGCGACTTCTCAGAAAACTTCTCCTTTGTGGTCCAAGATGCGGCTCAAGGGTTTCACTGGGATGCTTCTCAGTGCACACTGTATCCGTTCGTTGTGTACTGGCGGGAAGAGGACAAGCCTGTCCACCAGAGCTATTGTTTCGTTTCCGATAGTTCGAAACATGATACGGCGATGGTTTACGCCTTCCAGAGGAAACTTATCCCAGAGATCCGTTCGCATGTCCCAAGTCTCAAAAAGGTGCGCTATTTCAGCGATGGGGCCACTCACCGAGAGAGACTCGCCGCCTGGACTTTATCGCCCAGTTTACGACCGACGTGGTCATGTTCCCGGCCGTCACAACACAGCGGCCGACGTGCTGTCGCAAACGGTGGCGATCATCTCGCTCCCCCAGCCCCCGCTGGATGACTTCAACGCCATGGCCGACGCCCAGCGAGAGGATCCAGACCTGCCAGCCTTCCGCAGGTCGGAGCACTCTCTCCAGCTGCGAGACGCCCGTCTCGACATGGGGCGCACCCTACTGGTCGACGAGTCAACTGGAGTCACCCGGCCGTGGGTGCCGACACCCCTGCGCCGCCACGTGTTCCGGCTGCTGCACGACCTGGCGCGGTAGCCGCGTTCAGGACACCCGACGACCGGTTCAGCGTCGTTCATGTGGACCTGGTCACGAGGTCCGCCTGCCGGGGGAATTTGTCACGAGGTCACCTGCGGCAGCGGACCTCACCCCAATGTCATACGCCGCGGACCTGCGCCGCGCCATGCGGCAACTACGCGCCATCCCGCCCCGCGCCCCCGCCTCGCGGTCGTACGTGCCGCGCACGTTACAACACGCCACACACCTCTTCCTCCGTCGTGACGCCACAAGACCGTCCCTCTCCTGTCGGTACGACGGACCTTACAGGGTCCTCACCCGCACGGACACGACGATGACCCTGGACCTTGGTCACCGCCAGGACGTGGTCTCTATAGACCGCGTCAAGCCAGCGCATCTGGAACCGGAGCCGGAGGCGTCGCCGGCGACCGCTGTGCCACCGCACACCTCGCGGTGTCAGCCGCTGCCGCTGCTGGGACCACAGCCACTGCTGCCCGCGCCCTCGTTACACGTTCGACGCGCGCCAGCCCCTGGACCGGTAGCGTCCCCAGTCGCGCCCCGACCCCACTCCGGTCCTGCTCCGGTCGTGCCGTGCGTCCGGTTCTTCGGTACGGTGTACAGTTTGTACAGTGTCATCCTGTTGCCTTCCCAGTGTAAACGTGCCCTCTGCGCTTCAGGGCATCGCTACTCCTATCGTTTTTTCCCAGACTCGGCTTCACGCGCCGGTCTGGGGGGGGGGGGGCTTGTAGTAATTGCTTGTAGTAACTCGAGCTCTGGCGCACGCGCCGCCGAGCCGACGCGCCGAGCGGTGCAATACGAGACACCCGGAAACTGGCTTTCTTTCTTCTTCTTTTAAAAATATTTAGCAGTGGCAGAGTGCCATCCGCTAGATAATTGCTACGTTAAAGAAAGGGTTATGTTAATCCGGTTTATGTGGCATCCGGTTATATCAAAGAAGCAAGAAAGGAAAGATGAGACGCCGGCAAACAAAGAACGTGGCGTAAAGGGCCGATGCATACATAACATACAGCTTCATATACGGACATACATACATACATACATACATGCATACATACATACATGCATAACAATGAGAAGGACATTTGGAGGGTGGGCAGCTTCACAGCCTACGAAGAGGCTCCACTGCCCACCTGCGACCTGAAACAAAGCGGAGGCCCGACGCCCAGGGCGAGTCGTGGGCGTCAGGCCTGACCTTGTATGTGTAGGTGTATGTTTAAGCTAAAGCTTGGAAAAACCTGAGAAGGGGAAAAACCAAGCTGCTTGGAATACCCGTAGGTAAAAACCAAGCGCAATGTTAGAATGAAAACCGTCCGTTTTGGCCAAATTGGATAGGTCCCTGCCTACCTAGTGTGAAATAACCTATATGTATGTGTTTTACGACGACGGAGAGGATGATAGCGTTTGACTTCAAATTACTTGCTCAAGTTTGGTGCTGTACAGAAAGGCAAAAAGAGTAGCTCAAGGAGCTCCGGGTGCTTGTCACCGAGAAGGCTTTGCAGCGAAAGTGGAATCCGATGTTGGGCAATGTAAAAAAGGGGGGGGGCGACGTTGTAATTGGTATGTAGGGCAGATAAGCAAAAAATGTTCAACAAAGTTATGCACGTCATACATTTGGCACGGCGGAGCGCGGCAAAATCGTGGGTGAGTGTTGTATGTCCGAGTCGGAGCCGAGCGAGAAGGATTTCGTGTGCGCGTGAGTTGTCGAGAGGAGGGCCATTTGGCGAGAAAGGGTTTAATGTCGTGCAAAGGTGTGGTGTTGTGGTTCCAGCATGCCTGGAGATATTTTATAAATCACTGATTTGTGAGGGACGAAAGGTCACCGGGGGGCAACGGGAGGTTGGGGGCGGGTGGGAGGTCGATCGCCCGACGAGCGAGCTCATCCGCCCGCTCGTTGCCTGATATCCCCATGTGGCCAGGGTTCCAGAGCAGTGTGAGTTGGAGGTAAGCATGATGGGTGTGGTTGAGTTGTCGGATAGCGTGGAGTGTGGGGTGTGAGGTGTTGTGTATGGCTGCGAGAACGTCAATCGATGAACGTGAGTCAGTGCAGATGATGGTGGGTGTGGTGATGTTGTGTTGAATAATGTGTTGTAGACAGGTTAGGATTACCACTAACTCTGCCGTGTAAACCGAGTGGTGTGGTGTTAATTTTGTTTGGCCAAAGTTGGGTCCACCGCACCAGCGGTTCCCGTACCGTCTATTGTACAGGAGCCGTCCGTTTAGAAGTATGTGTACTGGGGGTGGACTGCTGGATCCTCGAAAAAAATGCTAGCTGAGTTTCCATGGGGGAGTTTTTGCCGGAAGAGATATTCAAGCTTGGGGTGTTTCATGTGCCAAAACTGGAGTAGGGGAGGCAACTTGCCGGGGGTTACCTCGGGGAATTTGAGTGCGAAAGAAAGGATATGGTTCAAATGTATTGCAATATTGTGCTTGGCCGCTCGCCAGTATCCCCGTGACCACGTTCTGATTTGCCCCAGCGCGTGCGTTGCTGCTGCCGAGCCGCACTCGGGCACGGGGGGCAGTTGCAGTGTGTTGCTCTGCCATCTCTCTCTCTCGCCGATACACATATCGCCACGTCACGGATATTTGAAGCCCTACGAACACGTCATAAGAACAAACAACGTAGCCACTCAAGCCGCTACATGCGTACCGGCTGCCTTACGGTGCAGTACGATGCGTTTGGTTAATGGACCTAACGTATCGTATTTCGCATCCCTCCTGGAGCGCTGATATAACACCATGTGTGTACCGGCTGCCTTACGGTGTAGTACGATACGGTTGATTAATGGACTTAACGTATCACTTCGCATCCCTCTTGGGGACATTGATGTAACACTATATTTGTACCGGCTGCCTTATGGTGCAGTATGGCGCGTTTGGCCAACGACCTAGCGTATCATACAAACGTACAAAAGGTGCAAATGTATTCATACGAGATGGCCCCGGTGCCCGCACAATGGTATGCGCATATCGGACGTACTTACATATAACATATAACAAATAAATGCATAAGCAAGCAAACGTCCAAGCAGGTAGTAGCAGATTTACCACGGAAGTAGCATTCGCCACAAGATAGCAAATATCCCACATGCCACCGAAAGCAATTTCAACCTCCTCTACCCCTACCCATAGCATACTGATGCAATTTTGTAAATCATAACAGGATCCATAGCAGGCAGTATGCATCGTATTGCTTAGTCACACCCAACATCCACTCGTTCTGAATTAATCTCCAAACGCAGCAGATATATCATCTAATTTAGCTCCAAATGTTACTAGAGTTGACACCTCTACTACCTCCGAAGGTAGAGTGTTCCAGTTATTAACGACCCCTGATAAAAAAAAATACTACGGATAAGTAGTCTTCATGAATTTGTCTTTACACTAAATTGATGGCCTCTTGTGAAGCAAGTTCCATCAATATATCGAATTGATATTGATACAAATTAATACAAATGTATTCATACGAGGCCGCGGTGCCCGCACAATGATATGCGCATAGCGGACGTACTTGCATATAACATATAACAAATCAATGCATAAGCAAGCAAACGTCCAAGCAGGCAGCAATGTAGCAGATCAGACGCTTGCCACAGAAGTAACATTCGCCACAAGATAGCAAACATCCCCCCAGCCACCGAAAGCCATTCCACCCACCCCTCACCCGCCGATAGCATAGTGATGTAATTTTGTAAATCATAACAGGATCGATAACAGGCAGTATGCATTATATGATAACAGGCAGTATGAAGTAGAAGTATTCGAAACTAATGTCATCAAATCCTTGTAATAATATGGGAAAAGTTTGATGACATGCCTCCCCCGAATTTAAGTTGGTGGGCACACTCTTGGTCGCTTGGTCACGTGGTGGGACTGGGTTTCGTTGTACTTAGGGAGACGACGCCATACATGCGCTGCCGCGTCTCAGGGCTACCAGCAGCACCTGGCCCCGCCGGTGGGAAATCCTGGTGACGCCCCTGCCCTATAGCTGCTTGATAATATTGGCCCATGAGGACCCCAACACTCGACGTTTGGTTCCAAACGATAAAATTAGCACTAAAAAAAACGCACATCTGCTTTAACCCTGATAGCGCCATGATGTCTTCGATATTGCCTTGGCATTTCTTAACTTATTAGCTTATTAACATCAACGGATTAAAACTGATTAAGATGCATACATCCCATAACTTTATTTTTCCATTTGACGTTGATGCAAAATGACATCATTTACTAGCTTTTCATTTTAGACTTAGCGTTGTTTTCAGCATGTTCGACGTTCTGATGATGCAAACAACGAACCGTACACTCACGATATTTCATGATATTTCAGTCAACTGCTGTCTGTTGATAATGGCCCACGGTTCAAATAAATTCAGTAATTTTGTCCAAGTTTCGTGTTCATGCACTTGAAATATCAGCATAAGGTTAATTCTTTACACAATCACATCATATACTAGTGTCTGATCAGGCATGATATCACTTCTTACGGAATACGCCATGATTAAAACTGGTTCGGTTGTCTTGGTCCGATCGTCAGCTGACTGCCGCCGTCAGCTGACGATCATCAACTGTCGAGGATCATCAGCCGGTGAAGGGAGCACTCACCGCCAGCTGGCAGGTGGCGGCCGCCGCACACTAGGCCCAAATGAGTCTACGCATCTCTTCGATGGAGACGACCTTCTCCCTCGGCTTGTCGACGCGGCGGCCCCGCTCCACCTCGACGGCATCCAGTCGGAGCCAGTCGTCGAACCCGACGGGCCGCGCGCCTGCGACACACGACACTGGTGAGCCGACCCGCCATCACCTCACCACCACATTCACCATGTCTGGTGGCCGGGTCCCACGGTGCCCG
This sequence comes from Ashinkailepas kermadecensis, assembly GCA_034440615.1. Classification (NCBI taxonomy): domain Eukaryota; kingdom Metazoa; phylum Arthropoda; class Thecostraca; family Neolepadidae; genus Ashinkailepas; species Ashinkailepas kermadecensis. Next base: position 37,338 of record JAOTOM010004100.1, on the reverse strand, counting down.
CACCCCGGGGACGGATGGCAACAGTCCTCTGACGTCTTCCTCATGACTAATATCTGCCATAGCCGTAATCATCTCCGCTCCGATTTCGACACCCAGCCATATTACTGCTTGCCAAGACTTTCTCCACGAGAATATGATCTGGGGGCAGGAATTAAAAGATCCTACCGCACAAAAAAAAACTTTTGCCAGCCTACAGCGGAGGGGTGCAGAGTCGCGATAGGAAACTGAGGCCAGATATTTGTGGCAGAGGGAAGCCATTTTGCACATTATTTCAGTTTCCGGTCATGATTCGGAGAATACACGTGAGGACTGCAATTTTGAAGTGCTAGTGTGAAAGGATCGGGTTTCGTTGCTCTCCCACTTGCCAACAGGCTGAGAAAATGATAGTGTTTCTTCCGATATCCTCAGAGATTATTCAACCATATTCGAAACTACAATTTCAATGGATATCACGGACGACGTACCATTCGGGAGAAAGCTTGGTGACCCTCATAATCATGCTACTGGTTGCTTGCGAGGTCAAGAAAGAATTGGACACATTTTGTGGCACCTGCCTCAGCCCATTTGTGGCTTTCAAGCAACAATCGCATGGCCAAGTCTTCTGTCTCACCTCTATGCTCGTGAAGCACGCCAACCAGGAACGGAAAGTATATATTCCACCCTCTTTTGCAAAATATACATCGTATTTCTTAGTCAGTCATCACAAATGATTCCAATGTATCGTTACTAATCCTGCAGTGCAAATCCTCATCATCCTCTGCTCCTAGTGTATGTTTGACGATGATAGAAAGAAATCGAATAAATATTGGACATAAATAACTGTTTAAACTTATTACAATCCCGTAATTTTTAAACGTTTCTTTTCTCACATTCAAAATAGCGCACCACCCGAAGAACATGTGTTGGCTATTCGTAAACTTCCACTATTGAAGGACCGATGCCTTCGAAACGGGCTCTGTATATGCTAGGAGTCCGAGGTACGTGCAACGGAATCACAATATTACAGAGTAGGCCCGGTCTCATGGACGGATCCGGGATCATATCTGCGATTTAGCCAAGAAAATGCAAACCGGACCAAATATCAGAAAACAACAAAAATAGGAGCTGAAACCTTAAAAACACACAATTGTGCCCGCCTATGTGATATTTATTGTATTAAAACGCCCACGACCGGCTGGTCAGCTATGGCCATTATTGCTAGTAACTTAGTGAATATTGCTCATTCAGGGGGCCACAGGGGCTCCTCATTACCGTGCTCTATGTCGGACCATGCAGATGAGGCTCCGCCATTGTCTGCACACACAATCGTAGTCGCGCATAAACCAAGTACCGCCATCTCCTAGATAGGACGATAGAACCTATCCAAGGACAGGTGCACACATGTCCTCGACTAACCTGTCGATGGGCAACATGCTGGCAATAAGTTGACGGCCTGTCGATAGGGAACATGAGCCGATGGATTTGCGTACTGGAAAAAAAATATATATTGCCAAACTGCGTCTCCGATATAAACTTACTTAGTGAATTAGCATATGCAAAACATATATTCCCTATGGTTATGCAAGCTTTTGCCGCTGCTTGCAAGTGATGGTGTAAAAATGGAACTTTCTTTTTTTAACCACCGGTTTGGGCCGTTTTGGCAATTCCCGCCTACCTTGGCCGCTTCCCCCACCTAGTCATTGTTAGAAACTAAGAAGCACTTCGTACTGAAAAGCACAGCTTCGCTGAAACGTTTCTTTGTTTGGTTTTCGTTAACACCTGCAGCTGCCCAACTATTTTCAACGTGAAGAACCCTCCAGGAGGGGGAGGGGCACATCATGGGAGATCTTGTCATTTACTGACAGCGATACAAGCAGTCATACCTCACTGTGTATCTGTACTTCATCCGCATACATCTCACTACCCGTTATGTGCACCAGTCCTCCCCTCCATAATACTGCATATCCCATATCAACTGCCTTCCCACACTACACTGTTGGTCCGCACTGGACCCACATCCAGCTCCTTACCTACCATGTGCACCAGTCCTCCCCTCCATAGTACTGCATAGCCCATATCAACCGTCTTCCCCACTGTTGGTCTGTAACCGTACATCTGAACATCTGCACATGTGTTGGTCTACCGACCCTCCCCACCACCCATCCCTGACGGTGTGTAGCAGTCATCGCCGCTACAGGTGGTCCACATCGGACCGCGTGCTTGTCTGAGCCAGTTCTCACCCCTCTGCCTGACGGCGTGTGGCAGCCATCGCCGCTACAGGTGGTCCACATCGGACCGCGTGCTTGTCTGAGCCAGTTCTCACCCCTCTGCCTGATGGTGTGCACTAGTTGGTCCGGGTGCTGGTCGGGACTGCCGGCCGCACCTGCCGCCAGGTCGTCGGCCACGTGCTTCCCCACGGAGAAGCTGTTCGTCATGGTGTTGATGATGACGCCAACCGGACCCGTGCCGATCCAGCCCGTCGCATACACCCCTGGGAAAGATACAGAACAGCATATACAATCCTGAGGCAGATCCAGCCGGTCCCAGACTCTTCAGGCAGATACAGGGTATCACACCCGTGTGGAACATTCGGGGCATCATACACAAATCTGAGACAGACCCATGCTACCTTGTACGGTTATGAAGAAAACTGCACAACACTGAGGAAGATCCTGGCCACCACATAACACCTTGGATAGGATCGGTAACAGACGGCGGAAATTAACCACGTCGGTGTTTAGCCAGAGCATGACTATGGTGTAAGCTGCGTCAGTTTCCCGATGAGAACTTTCCAAGACATGAACCCCAAATCACAGTCCATTGCGCACCTTGCGTAGACTTTTCAGAGGACGTCCATCTACCCAGGCCGGTATAGATTATTGGGTTCACATTAAAAACTTCCTGATGTTATCAGAGTGAAAAACAAACAAACAAAAACAAACAAGGCACCTAAAATAGGGAACCTCTGGATACAAGGACATGTTTATGATTCAGCTGTCCACCGACTGTCTGTTTGAACGAAAGAAAAAACTTCGTTTTCTTGTGGTAATCAAAACGATTCGCTGTGATTCACGCCATCAATTTTGAACTTGACATCAATAAAAAAAACATCAGTACGTTCAGACATCCAAAACTTCGGCTTCGGGGTATTGTATTTATAATTAGAATGATATTGCACAGTCACGTATTAATCAAGCAATTTCTCCTTGATGCATAGCTCCTAGCTTGGAACATGGTGTTTCCAAGATCGTCAGGGGAAAACAAGGTTCAAAGAATTGAATGACGATATTCAGAAGCAAAACGAAAGAAGACGTGAGTTTAATGCGCATATATGTAGCTCGCTCTAACTATCAAACATGCAAGCTAACTAAACACACATGCATGTTTTCACAGGACGAAAAAAGTACCTTTGAATATGTTTCATGCGCTTGATACCGGCATTCCGCAGCACGGTCTTGCATCCACCATTGCTGCAGCTTTATACGCAAGGAATAAAGCTGCAGACTAGGAATAAAGCTGCCACCATTGCTAGAATAATAATTGCTAGGAATAAAGCGCAAGGAATAAAGCTGCCACCATTGCTGCAGCTTTATACGCAAGGGTCGGAGGAGGGTCGATGAATGGATGCGGTGTGTCAATGGGGCCATCCCACAAAGCGGCTGCATCCGAGTGGAAAATGCAATTATGTGTGGTATAAACTGTGACTGGATCCAGACAATAATGATGTCTTCCCATTAGTCTCGTGTTTTTCAGAGACGCTGTTTTTTTCCAGAATTGATCACACTATTTTTTTCGGCCACACCACTTGGTTGCACCCCCCCCCCACACACACACACACACGCCTTACATGGTCAACTGGATGCTCCTTGGACAAGAGCCAAGCATCAACGTGGGGGCTTGTTTTTGTTCTGCACTTTCATTTGTATTTAGTGTCAATTTGGGAACACCAGACGAAAACGTCTAGTGACCATTACCACTGCGCTTAATTAGCCCAGCCAGCCAGGTACACATCGAAGCAGAACCAGCTCAACACCCCTGGTGCGGACAAAGCCACAGATGCCGGCAAAGGTTACAGCAGGACGTCTGGCTCGTATTGATGCCGTCACACAGATCGCCAGACGCTGGCGGCGTCACCCACCGGCCAGTCCGTGGACGCGCCCGCCCGTGTTGGGAATCACACCGCGCGCTGAGTCGAACGGCAGGTCGGGGTCGATCGGCCGGCCCCTGTACCTGCCCAAAGCAGACGTAGCGGGTCAGCGACGTGCCTCCATCTCAGGTGGACGGCTACAGACAGGCGACCGTGATACCGGGTACAGGCACACACTACACAACAAGAGGTCGGAATGTGGCACACACCGGGAGAGAAGTGGCAGGTACACAGCAGGGGTCACGACCGTGATGCCGGGTACAGGCCTACACTACACAGCTCGAGGTCAAGATGTAGCACACATCAGGAGAGAAGTGGCAGGTACACAGCAGGGGTCACAACCGTGATGCCGAGTACAGGCATACACTACACAGCTCGAGGTCAAGGTGTGGCACACACCGGGAGAGAAGTGGCAGGTGGACAAAGCAGGGATACGACTGTCATGCCGGGTATAAGCACACACTACACAGCTCGAGGTCAAGATGTGGCCCACGCCGGAAAAAAGTGACAGGGGGACACAGCAGGGATGACTACCGTGATGCCGGGTATAGGCACACACTACATAGCTCGAGGTCAAGATGTGGCACACATCAGGAGAAAAGTGGCAGGTACACAGCAGGGATGACTACCGTGATGCCGGGTATAGGCACACATACAAGCCTGAGGTCATGAACATCAGGGAAGTGCAGGTGGACACGATAGGGGTCACAACCGTGATGCCGGGTATAGGCACACACTACATAGCCCGAGGTCGGGATGTGGCACAAAGGGAGGAATGACAGGTAGACACAGTAGGGGTCACGACCGTGATGCCGGGTGAAGGCACACACTACACATCCCGAGATCGAGATGGGGCACAGAGGAAGCAGTGACAGGTGGACACAGTAGGCGTCACGACCATGATGCCGGGTACAGGCATACACCACATAACCCGATGTCGAGATGTGGCACACAGGGAGGAGTGACAGGTGGACACATTAGGGGTCAGGTCCGTGATGCCGGGTGAAGGTACACGCTACACATCCCGAGACCAAGATGTGGCACAGAGGGAGCAGTGACAGGTGGACGCAGTGCAGAAGTCAGACGGTGAACACAGCCAGGGTCAGGTAGCGAACTCGTGATCCGATACAGACCAACGGTAGGCCGCAATTCTGGCTACAAACCATGGACAACTCATAAGTCCCACTACGGAATGTGGGCAGCCGACAATTCCCACGATGCACTACAGGCAGTCGACAGTTTCCTACCACACACTACGGACGGCGCACACTAACCCTATGCTGGTGACGAGCAGCTGACACGGGATCAGCTCCGTCTCTCCGGTGTCCACCACGCGGTCGCCGTCCAGTGCGTTGACGCCCACGCGCAGCGACTCCACAGAGCCCGAGCCTAGCGCCTCCAGCGGAGTGCGGAGGAACTTGAGGCTCCACGTTCGCTTCTCGGTGGGACGCGGGTTGCGAGCCGATTTCACCATCAGCTCTGTGAGCCGGCGGCGGGCGCGAGGCAGGTCTGGAATCAGCACCAATATACCGTAAACGGCGTCTATAATAATGTAAACAGCGTCTACTGCCAATTATTGCATAACACCGCTAATGAAATATACACCCCTAGCTGTAACAGATAGTAGATGCTTTGTATATTCTGGCCCGTCATCGCCCGGGCTTCCAGCAGTACCGATGACAATTGCGTTCACCCTGTCCGCTGACCTCGTCTATCGGCATACTACCACACCAGCATTCGGAAATGCACACCAACAAGGCCGATTAACATAGATTGGCTACTCAACAGATACTAGGTAACTACTAACTGTAGAAGGTTTTAATACTTCCCTCTGAATCTTATGCTCAATTCCCTTTGTGTCAAGATACTTTTCAGAAATGCTGATTTTACTAATTTCCAGAAAACGATCGTCACGGATGGTGGATGGACAACAATGCTGCCACATCACAATAACCATGAGGTGCCAGCCACTCCCGCGGCTGATGCCGGCGATTGCGACACTGCGTGCACTCCACCCCCTACCCAGTCGTCACAGTCACACACATTGACGGACAGCAGACTTCCGCTAGTGGTACGGGCACGTGTCCGGGCAGCAGGGACTCCAGTTGGTGGTGGGGTACGTGTCGCAGACATGTGATCACTGACCGAACAGTTGTGTCTCCAGTTGGTAGTACGGGCTCAGACAAGTGGACACCGACCGGGCAGTTGGGATTCCAGTCGGCGGTGGGTTGTGTCCCAGACAAGTGGACACTGGCCGGGTAGTTGGGATTCCAGTCGGCGGTGGGTTGTGTCCCAGACAAGTGGACACTGGCCGGGTAGTCGGGATTCCAGTTAGTTGTACGGGTACGTGTCCCAGACACATGATCACTGACCGGGCGGCAAGGACTCCAGTTAGTGGTACGGGTACGTGTCTCAGATACATGGTCACTGACCGGACAGTTGTGACTCCAGTTGGTGGCACGGGCTCAGACAAGTGGACACTGACCGGACAGTTGGGATTCCAGCTGGTGGTACGGATACGTGTCCCAGACGGGTGAGACGCCCTGCAGCTGGATCTGCTCCCGCAGCTCCTTGATGGTGAAGGCCGCCTGCAGCGGGCCGCGCCGACCCACCACAGTCACGTGCCGGACGCGCGACTGGGCCAGCGTCGACAGGGCCGATTCGGTGATGTCCGTGCCCTGCGACAGACGTGGCTCAACTCTCCCGTCTTTGTCTCCATATGGACCAAACATCGCCAGGTGTTATATTCGCAATATGCCGGAATTATGCACTGTATTTGTGTTCTTTCCACAAGGAACGAATTACGATGTACGCGGAGGGTATACATGAGGTTCACATACTTCACGATCTGATAGGTGATATTGTAGGCAGAATAACACTGGTTGGTTGGTTGGTAGGTTATTTGGACTTTGGGGAGCATCGACTGCCGTGATCATACAGGGTCCATAGAGTAACACCGCGCTTAGTTGCGGTAGTTACCTATAAACACTGCTATCCCGTAAGAATGTCCGATGAACACTGTATCCGACATATCTGGTAACTCCCCACCACCTCAAAACCGAGTAGGTATCCGGGCAGTGTGATGTTGGCGGGCACCTCTGCACGTGTCTGAAGTCGGCGGCCGTAGTGGGCGCGTCCGACGCGACCGCACTGACCCGGAGCGAGTGTGGCGGCGCAGTCAGCAATCGCACCACGTCCAGCGCCACGTTGCCCATGCCGACGACGGCCACCGTAGAGCCGGTGAGGTCGGCCGGCGGGCAGCAATCGGGCGTGCCGTTGTACCAGTCGACCAGCTGTCGCGCTGACACCACGTTGGCCAGCTGGTGGCCGGGCACGGCCAGCTGCCGGTCGCCGTCAGCTCCGTACGCCTGCACCGCGAGACACAGACCGACACCGGGTCACACCGACCGGTCGGCACCATCAGCTCCGTACGCCTGCACCGCGAGACACAGACCGACACCGGGTCACACCGGCCGGTCGCCGTCAGCTCCGTACGCCTGCACCGCGAGACACAGACCGACACCGGGTCACACCGGCCGGTCGCAGTCATCTCCGTACGCCTGCACCGCGAGACACAGACCGACACCGGGTCACACCGGCCGGTCGCAGTCATCTCCGTACGCCTGCACCGCGAGACACAGACCGACACCGGGTCACACCGACCGGTCGGCACCACCACACAGCGTGCCGCCGCACGGCTCACACACGTCCGCTCGGCTCCAGACAACGCCACCGTCACCAGCCGGTGACGCGCCCGTCGGCAAGAACATCGTTTGCTGCCATCTTGTTCGCATACGTTCAAGATTAGTTCGTAATACCATTAATATTACCATGGGTTATGCTTTTTCCTCGACCCAATCAGTGTCAATCGATCTTGGAAACCTTCATCCAGGGTTGGATTTGTACTTTGCAATTGTGGACGTGGAGATGATAGTTAGAATATGACAGCAGTGGTATATTTATAAATGGAGAGGATAATTTCTTCAAGTCTGTGACATCAGGATCTCATATTGCACTTTCTAATCAAACTTGGGTGCTTTATCACAGAGAAGTCCTTTGTCAAACACCACCATTCAACTTATAAATTATAGAATGGAACTAATTTTCTGGAGGATAATGTTCTGGATGCCTGAAATCCAGGAACAGTCTACTTTTCCAACCCGCCTTCATCTCTCCAAAAATTGTGAGCCAATAACTAACAGTCATGCAATAAATACCCTGTTATACTTGTGACCACGGTGACAACACGTTCTGGGTATTCAAACTGATCACGCAGTCTCCCTACCCCGTCCGTGATAGCTACTGAACTTTGAAGCACATCATGTGATCATACGGCTCCAAGATAGTGATGCAACAAAACGTTGGGTATGACTAAGCGCAACATTCGCCTGGTGGGCTGGGGTGGAGTAAAAATCGCCCACCCAGGTTACTCAAAGCGTCCAGGGCGAATGCCAGACCTCTCAAGCAAGGTACGAATTTCACGCGTCGATATTGCAAACGTTGATATTGGCTTTTACATGAAAAACATTCATAAAGTTCGCTTCCGTTGGTCGTTAAGATGGCCGAGACACCACGTCAGGCGTGCGGAATCCGGCTGCCGACAGCGCGAAATCTACCCGTCGAGCTTAAATGGAGGATTTGTGTAATATTCCACCATCCGCAATTCGCCTTCTTTAAGGGACAAACGCAATGGTCAAGCAAAATCGAGCGATGGCTATCTATTCGATACTAACGTGACATTCATGCAACGTATTCATGCATCAGGATCAGTCGAGTATTCTGGTGACAGTGCTAATTCGCAAGCTTTTGATCACAATCCACGACTTCGTGTCGCCCCATGAATAATGAGAGCGTAATGAAACTTGCATAATAAACCAAACTAAACATAATAAATAAAAGAGCATAAGGCTTTAAAACGTCTATATGTGCTCTACAATCCTTGTCCACAAAATATTAGCAAATTTCGTGGCTGATCTCCACACTGGCCTACAACTTACTACAAACAAACCGGCCGGATAGGCTCGACGTCATGTTTCCATTCGGTAAACTTGCCAAATAATGCTAATGTTGTGCACGTTTTTATTGTGGGTCGGTAGCTTGTCAGCAGATCATAATGTTTTAATGATAATGACGTTATTGATGGTAGTGGCAGAAACAAGCCCTATATCGCAGACTACAAAAAAAAATCCTTCTAGGCCTCATCCATGCAATACAAAATGGTATCGGTCCACCGAACTGCATCCACGCTTGACGATTGGACCCAGTTGTGGTGCGTGTCGTCGGGTGGTGTCGGTGACCGTATACCCAGCACTAGAGCTTCAGACATACTGCAACCACGGCACTGGGTGTGACTCTGACCGCAGCTGCCGCGGTGACACTGACACCACTGGTCACCGCAGCTGACCGGCTAGGGGTCCGTGACCTCTGACCGCAGCTGTCCGGCGGTGACCTACTGACCACTGCAGCGGTTGTGACCTCTGACCGCAGCTGACCGGCGGTGACCTACTGACAACTGCAGCGGATGTGACCTACTGACCACTGCAGCGGTTGTGACCTCTGACCGCAGCTGTCCGGCGGTGACCTACTGACCACTGCAGCGGTCGTGACCTCTGACCGGCGGTGACCTACTGACCACTGCAGTGGTTGTGACCTCTGACCGCAGCTGACCGGCGGTGACCTACTGACCAGCACGACGGCGTGGTAGGCGCTGCGCAGCTCGGCTATAGACACGTGTCGGCCGACCTCCACATCAGCCAGCAGACGCAGGCCGGGCGCACGCGCCGTCTGCGAGAACGTGGTGATCACGTTCTTCACCTCCGGGTGATCGGGCGCGACTCCGAACCTCACCAGACCGAATGGCACCGGAAGTCGTTCATACAGGTCCACCCGGCACCGTGGTGACCGCTGAAACATGTCACATGTGAGGTCCACCCGGCATCGGGACAACCTCTAAAACATGTCGCATGAGCAGGTCCACCCGACATCATGGTGATCACTGAAACACTGAACAATCATGGTTGGTGTTGCAGGGCCGGGTGGGGGATACTGGTGTTGACACGGAACGGATATTGGAATGGAAACAAGGGTCAAAGAGGCACTCTTAGTCTGGCTCTTCCCCATTCGACATAAACCGCCCACCGGATCTTGGGAGCACTCACTCCCCACAACGAAAATGTGTGTCTCGTCGGGGGGGGGGTCTCGGTGAATTCATCAGGGAGAAGCCGGCGGCAGTGGTTGATGACTCCTACGACGGTGAGCTGGTGCGTCGGCAGCCCCTCAGCCAGTGGCTCCGATGTGACGAAGCGATCCATCGTCACATTTCGGCCGGTGCCTGCCACCTCCCCCACCATAAACTCCACGAGCCGGTACCGACTCGAGGCGCGTGTCCGGCGGCGCCAGTTTCGGCTAATCGGGCTTGTCTGCGTACAGTCACATCTTCCACATGTGGTGGCTGTTGGCATCCTGTGTCGTCGGGTGCCTTCGACAGCAGAACGACTGCTTGTGCTGCGCTCGGGGAATCAATGCGACGTCACATAACCTGCTTGGTACAACGTTACGGACTGATGTCTCGTCTCTTGCCGTCAAATTACCTCAGGCGTGGGGAGGCATGAATTGCGCGCGATAACCGGTGTGGTGTACGCTCAAAATGCAACCAAGTTGTTCCTCTTCCACCCTTTGCTTCGTCACTTCAATCGCTACTAGCTTCCACTAGCTTCCCCTCTGCCGCTCCCCGTCGCCCGGTTCGTGGCGAACAGTCTCATGTTGGCGTCAACCGCCGCCGTCCGCCCACCAGCGCGACATTGTGACCTTTGAATGCTTATACAACGGAGACCATTCGTAATAAATTCGTACCATTCGTGCGGACGGTCACAGAAGACGCAGCCCTCCCCATTACATTTCGGTACTCGATTCACTCTTCTTCATGCTTTCATCTGAAGTACACCACTATACATGAGCTCAAGCTTGAGCACATGGGAGAGCTTGAGCCATGACATACAGTTTGAGAAGTAGCAGCTTGCCAAATATCCTCTGGCAACCCCTTCAGAAATGTAAAGGTGACCCGTCGGCTTTTGCGCAATTCCCACCGGAACAACGGTGCCGCAATCATATGACAAAAACGTTTCATTGACATAAGAAAGAAGTTTGTCAAACAGGCACACATTTTTCAACATGCCAGGTGGTTCTCATCGAGAACACCAAGCACTCCCAGCAGCGTCGGTTTACCTTGATGATTTGTTGGGCGGCGTAAAAGCCAGCCGGTCCAGCCCCGACCACCGCCACAAACGGATCCGCCGCCAGCGATGTGGTCATCTGGCGGTCTGGCGCGGCAGCTCGGCCGCCATTCGGCACCAGACGATGCAACTTGGGCGGATGCAACCGCCAGCAGCGACACCAGCACACACGCCATGACGAACTCATGACTTCACATTGGCTGGTGGTCAAATGGGCCAGTATCAGATAAAACTACAGCAGTGGAAACAACCTTCTGTGGATCTGGAGCATACAAAAAAACAGCTGATCATTTCCCATCATGACTGCTGAATAACCCAGAACATTGCCACAAACCAATTTTGAATTTTGATGTAGGAGTGGACAATTATTATTTATGACATGGATTTATGAGTTGAAAAATAAAATAAGAAAGACATGTTTGAAACTTTTGAAACAGTGGCATTTGAAACATTAATACCTTCTTTGTCGCAACATTTTACATCCTAACGAATTCACTCTGAATTACAGATATTGAAATCCTTGCAATGTGCCAAAATTTCTCACCCCTCAAATTGTGTTTGTGAGAGGGGGTCAATTTGACTTCACAGTAACATGTTCTAAGCAAAATAGAGATGGGGTAAATAGCATGATATATCTTCATCCTTAAACTTTCGAAGTTACTTGGAACATTTGCATCTACCTTTTCAAGTTAAGCTTCCATGTCGAGTCAAACAGGTCAATGTTTGGGTAGTCAGTCACCCAGTTTTTGCTGTGGTTGTCAGACTCTGCTTGTGAAACTGATGCAATTGTATGCTTCAATGCATATGATATGCAAACTGAACATTTCACCCAACACAATAAGGTGTACAAATGTCAAGGTCACTGATCTGGTCAAGGTTCAGTCTGATCAAAGTCAAGTATCTGGAAATGTGATGAGCTGTTGAAGCCAATGATTTTCAAAATAGATGATGCTAAACAAAAATGCAACAAGTACATCAAAGTAAAACCAAATGTTTTTGCCTCTTACCAGGAAAGCAATGGAGAGGAATAAGAACAATTTTGGACTACAGCCTGCTGGGTGCAGGTGAGTCATCCAGGCTGATTGCTGCAGCAAGAATGTCTTGCAGTAGAATTGGTTAGTACATCACTACCAGATGTCCCCTTCACCCACCAAGTGATAAAACATCCTGCCTAGCTGCTCACACTCATTGAAACCATGCCCTGAAACAATAGTACACTAGAACTCCATCTTTGACATAATAGTGGCAATCAATTGTCAGAAGACATGCAAAATTTCACAGTGATATATTGAATGGCTCAGGATTTACATCAGAAAAAGATCTGGGTAAGTCAAATTGAGCCCTCCATGCTGGGAATGTCAATACTGATTTTCACATATTTTCATCATAATATTTCATTTGAAATACTGGGAATAACTGTTCAAGGGGAGGGTTTTGTGCCTACACTTCCCATGCCCACACAGATAGACATATGGACTTGGTCAATCGCAGTCACATGGTGTTACATCATGCCATGTGACCCGAGTGTCCTGCACTGAGTTGTAAGCAGTAGGAAAATAGTAGGAAATGCCATGCTGAACAGCTTAGTGGTGCAAACTGAGTGGAAGAGCTTGAAGGCAGAAAGGAGCTCAGTTGATCAGAATCCTGTCCACTCAGCCATTGAGAAGTCAATTTACTTGGAGAGGCATTTGAAGGTAGAAGCAGAGGAAACCATGAGAGAAGTTCCACTCACTAAGGAAAAATATAAGGTTGCCATCAGTGTCCTGAAGTAGATGTATGACTGAACCTACATTTAGAAGGAAATCCTCATGAAAAAGTGCATGGATCTCAATGCAGCAAGGGATGTGATGTCCATTAGGTGCATGGTCAAAAATATGAATAGCTATGTACAGATACAGATGCTATGTGCATACCACCTGAACATTATTTCCCCCTACTGCTGCTCATCCTCAAGGAAGAGGTACCAGAAGACTGGATGCTGGAGCAGGAGCACTTCCAATCAGAGACCAGAGGATTTCAAGAAATTCATTAACTTTGTCAGCAGAGATCACCCTAGGAGAAGATGTGACAAAGTCCAGTGAAACTTCAGATAACTTTCCACCAATGAGCACCACAAATGTCCTAACTGCAAGCAATCTAATTTCCTAATGTAGGTAACTTAAGTGTGCATAACATAGCCTACTTCAGCCTAGCTTAGACAGATATCAAAACCTAGCACAAACAGAGGTAAACAACCACATCAGACTTAATTGAGATGGGCCCTAAGCCTCTTATAATGGTGAATACTTGTAAGCCTGATTATTCAGGTAATTTGCAGTTTCAGGTCTTTTTTGAATTCTTGGAATTTCTTTTTCCAATGCAATGTTTATGAATGTGGTTAACATGATGCAACCACTCATTTCCTCTGCAAGTGCATACTTTTCAGTTGGAATGTAAAATAACACCAACAAAGAACTTGGAGCCGGGAAATATAGCATAAAAAGCACTTCAAAATGAAGGAAAAAAATGTAAAATAACTTGACCTAACCTTCCATGCAAAAAAACAAGCATTTTAACATGGAAAATGTTCCCACAATTTTTATCAAAGTTTTCAATTCAAAAACCCAATCTAACCTAACATAGCCTGGCCTGTTTTTTAAAGAAGAAAAGCTATATTTTTATTTGTTTACAAAAAAATAAACCAGTATATTTCCAACTTAAACCAAAAGCCCAACCTAATCAAACCTAACCAACTTCTTTGCTTCACAGAGGTAAACTGTATGTAAAACTTGTCTTTTGGGCACCATAAACTGCAATATAGTGAAATTGTAACATGATGGTGCACAAAGATCACATTAACATGAATTCACATTCAGTTTGGAACTGGCATTAGAAGAATTAAATCATCAAAGGGCTTGAGAACCGTAGGTATTGAATGTTATATGCTTTGAGTGCTGTGCTTCTATATTCAAATTGCGATAACTAATAGAGGTGAAATACTCGCTGTATAAAAGCCCATGATTATATTTCAGAATATTAGGAACAAATGACGAAGCTAAGTTGCAGCATCATCATAGCCCTCCCGTGTACTAACTCACGCAAGAGTACTCAGGGAACATGAACATTCCCATGGTACCACAACGCACATTCAGGTGAACAGACCCATGCTTGAAATTCAAGCAGCTACATCAACATATTCCGCGGAAAAACTGTTTGTGCGAACTGCGCAGCCAATGTAGTCAGCTCGTGACTGCTAACAGCTAATAATAGTGAGGAAATTTTAAGCTCCTTCATTGTCGAAATTAAAATGGAATAAAAAGAGCTTCGATCACCCACATGTGCCATATATAGGCAACAAATTAGGTCACTGGAGTTGTTTTAAATACCTACGAAGAGGAAGCTTAGAACTGGAATCGTTTCAAATATACGATGTGCACATCTATGCAATTTTCGCAGATTCTCGCGGATCGTCGCATTTTTACGCTGTGTTGCTGTGTTGTGTGTGGGGTATAATGTCTCTTGGGCATTCAGAATTGGTGTGAAATTCTGATTATTTTCGTGCTGTGCTGATACTGTTGGCAAATGCATTTATGCCAGGCAGCTGCACTGGGCGAATAATGAGGTGGTAAGTTCTTCAGCCATTTTGTGTGATGTCGGTTTGGTAAGCGCCATAATTGTCTTTAGTGTTATTTCGGCTAATTCCCTTTAATTTTGGTAAGTCAAGGGCATCAGATAGCAATGATAGCAATGTGTAGCTACCTAGTTCAAGTTGCCTAGGTGCTAGCCAGAAAGCAATTTTAAAGTTTGCTTCCAATGTTGTCCAGCAATGTTTCTTCACTGCGTGGAAATGTGCAAGGTTAGTTATAGGCAGGAGTCTATCTAGGTATGTTAATGTACCTACCTATGTACATGCCTAGTTACATCATACCTGTAAAGTTAACAATGATAAGTTTTACACACATTTTACCTCCATGAAGCATACACTGGGTTTAGGTTTGGTTAAGTTAGGTTGTTAGACTTTTGTTGCAAGTTAGAATAATCTTTCCAATGAAAATTGTGGGAATTTTTTTTTATTATGAGTTTTTTTTCTTCAAAAAGTTTGGTAATTTTTTTTATAAAAAGGTATTTTGGGAATACTTTTTCAGAATTATATTTATGAACATGACTAAGAAGATGTGACCACTCATTTTCGGTGCTCATGCTTACTTTTCAGTTGAGGCGATGACGTCACATTGGTATGGTGTAATGATGTCATAGGTATGGCACTGAGGCTTTGACTGGCTAATGCTACAAATGGTTCTCACCTGGTTGGCTCCCCATATACTCAAGCATCACTCACCCAGAAATGAGTTCCGTGCACAATGAGGGGAGCCTGTATCTGCAGGTATGCCAGTCCCCTAGATTAAAGAAAATATGGTTATCCGATAGCCAGGGCAAGACACAGGAACTGGTAAGTGTACCTTAAGCAGAATTTGTATGCTTAGAGTAGCCACTACATCTGCTAATATTTTGTTGTCAGTCAAGATTTCTGAAAAAGAGAATATAGAGATTGAATATAGAGATTGAATACACAGATTGAATATAGAGATTGAATACAGAGATTGAATAAAGAGATTTAATGTAGAGATATATAGAGATCTCTATATTCTGAATACAGAGAAGTATAGCTACTCTTCAAGTTTGATTAGTATATTATGATGGTTAATCTATTCAGTATATTCATATAACAATATGCAGAGATTTGAGTGCAATGCAGCTTTAGATGCACCCAGGTCTGTTAAGGCTACTACATCATCAGGCAATGAGTTCCAAGTGGCACAGCATCTGAGGCTAAAAAATATCTTCCTACAATCCACTGATGCATGCCTGTGAGCCAATTTCAGTGAGTGTCCACGTGTGTTCACCAATGGTGCCAGCACAAACATGTCCGGGATCTTAATGGCAGAATGGCCATGAAAAATCTTCTAACATTTTATAATGTCTGCTCGAATCAGTCTACCTTGCACCGAGTACAGACCTAGTTTCCGTAATCTGGCACCATAATCCAGACCTTCCATGCCCTCTATGTTTCGTGTCCACCTCTGTACTGATTCTAGTCGCCTTAAATCACCTATGTAACCTGTATTCCAAACACACGTTGCAAACTCCAAATCTTAATGTTCACATTAAGGTTTGGTAAGGTTCACATACCTTAATGAGATGGTCAAAGTAGCTTAACCTAAACTAACCTAACCCAACCTAGCATAACCTAACCTAACCTGCTTACCTCTTGGTTTATCATAGCTATAATTTATATAATGTGCCATGAGGTTAGGTTGACTGGCTAATGCTACAAATGGTTCACATACCTTAATGAGATGGTCAAAGTAGCTTAACCTAACCTAACCCAACCCAGCCTAACCTGCTTACCTCTTGGTTTATCATAGCTATAATTTGTATAATGCACCATGAGGTTAGGTTAGGTTAAGCTACTTTGACCATATCATTAAGGTATGTGAACCATTTGTAGCATTAGCCAGTCGAAGCCTCTGTGCCATACCTATGACCAGGGTGGGAAACCTACTTCCCGGGTTGGGAGTCGGAGTGCATACCGACTTCTTCCGGAGTATATTTTCATGGACATTATTTTTGTTATGCATGGAATCTGTGTATCAGTAACCGACCGGAAAAACCTATGTAATCAGTACCTACATAATATGCATATGTTATATGCATTCTCATTTTTGGTCAAATCAAATGTCAAAACATAGGGACAAAGAATGGATGAATGGAGTGAACAATGGATGGCACCGCCCGGCAGTGACTCGTAATAATCAGCACTGGTTCATCTCATAACTCACAGGAGCAATGTGCTTTCCTTTCAATGTTGGTCTCAGTACAAGGCTAGCCATATGAAAAACAAACAAAAATACTTCACACTTCTCCTTTAGCTTCACCCACCTACTCAGCCAATTTTCTATGTAATATGAACGCAACTCCGCTACCTCACATGCCACAGTTGGATGGGATGTGATCAAAGCAAAGGTCATCAGTCAAGGTCTTGTGTTTGCAGTATGACACTGTTAACCATGTGTTCAAAGTTGCTAATGGTTATGATGTCATATAAAAACTACCTTGCATTTGATTGGTTGACGGACAGATTTCAGAACGGAAAACTCTAACACAGCCAATTCTGATTGGTGGCCTCAGGGACTCCGGAGAATGTCTCTTAAAACTGTCAAACTTTCCCACTATAAGGGTGGCAAGAACACAAGTTTTCCGAGACGTGGCTCCAAAGCCGAGAGAACCGTGTACTCAGTGTGCACACTCATCATCTTGCAAGTTGCTGTTGGCACGTTGTTGTCGGAAATTCCGGTGGTTGAGATTGATGGAGTGTGTGAAGCTGTGGTCTGGCTGTTGACTGCTACAAAAAGTGGTTAGTTTGAGTTGTGACCATAAGTGGAATAACCGTGTTTTTTATGTCATTCTGTGTTTGCTTTTATTGATATCTTTATTCCCACATTTGTGTCAGAGTACATGGGCGCTACATGACCGATGTAGTCGATGCGCCCTAAAGCCCTAATAACTAACTAACTGTGTCAGAGTACATGTGAAGCCCATCCTATCCAGTATGAACCTGGAGTGCAAAAATGTTTTCAGAGATAAAATCTCTTAAGAAGTGCTTTAGTTCCACCCTGTCTATGACGCCATCACACCATACCGATGTGATGTCATCGTTCAAATTGAAAAGTAAGCATCAGCACCAAAAATGAGTGGTTGCATCTTAGTCACATTCATAAACATCATATTCTTAAAAACAATTCCAAAAAATCGCAAAACACCTTTTATTAAAAATTACCAACAGTTTAGGCTTGCTTGGGTTGGGTTAGGTTAGTTTTTTCTAATTTGATAATTTTTCCCCAAAAAATGTTTTCCATTTTTAAAAGAAGAATTTACTTTCCTGCATGGAAGGTTAGGCTATGTTATGTTACATCTTATTTTCATAATCTTGAATAATTACCCATCTCCAAGCCACTTTTTGGGTGTTATTTTGCCTACCAACCAAGAAGGTAAATTTGGATTTTTTGTGTATAGTATGATTTCTGATGTGATGAAGACTATGCAATCACTCATTTTCACCACAAATGATTACTTTTAATTCAATGGTGATCAATACAATTGATGACATCATAGGCACAAGTAACCTAACCTAATCTAGACTAAGATAATGTAGCATAATATGTAAAATATATCATAGCATAATATAATATAACCTAACTTAAACGGAAAACCAGAATCCTCTGAAGCAAATTTTTCGGCCATGACGTCATCAAATATATGTGACATTGTATAGGCAACTTTAGTACCAATACCTACTAAACTTCTATAAATTTTGTAAATATTCTTACTAAACACACTTCCCCTCTTGTAAATATACATACTAAACCTTCAAGGATGTTTTGGACAGCACTGCCCTTAACAGCATTGCAAGGAATTTCCGGGCTTGGTCGCATTGTGGACGCATCAGTTTGGGAGTATGAATTCTCGAAAATAAATGTCTAATTAAGGCAGAAACATAAGGTTTTCTATGTCAGGGTATTAAATCGAGTGCATGAAGTGTTGAACTTCTTCTTTATCATGTCTATGACACACCAGGTATGGATAATTATATGCAATGTGCTATATTTGTAGAGTGAAGATTTTGATAGTTTATTTCTTGCCAACTGAAAAGTAATCATTTGCGGAGAAAATTAGTGGTCTTTTTAAAATATAAAATACAAATTTCAAGAATAAAATTTTCAATTATACCCCAAAAGGAATGGATTTGCAGAGGAAATAATTGACCACATCATGTTCAACACATTCATAAATATGGCATTAAAATAAATTCCAAGGAATCAGAGATTGCCTTCAAACTGCAAATTTTATGTTGTGCAGATTTCCATGCATACCTAGTTACCTCCTACATATATCCTATGTATGTACCCCAGGGTTAAAATAATGGTTTTTCGTCAGGTGCGATATGTAGAAACGAGCATAGCAGGATGTCGAAATTTGCCATGGAATTAGTGTAATTTAAAATAGTTTTGATGTCTTTCAGACTAAAATTTGAGTCCATGGTGTAGGCACTTATGACTGGACCTTTATCATTTGTTTTGAGACTCATAATTTAAGAAGAGCTATATTCTGGATAAGGAGAATAATAACTTTGCTATAAACTGGTATTGTATGCCATATCACATTATAGGTCATCCTTTTTGCCTAAAATTGCATTGCAAAATGTTTGTGTATCACAATTCCTAATCAGGAGCACGCACATGCTATTTATCAACGAGAACTGTTAGAAAGGAGACATGAAGACTTCATAAGCATTCATCACAGAGCAAGATGCCAATACTTCTTGGAGAAGGATGTCAATTGGGTATTCAGAAAGTGGTATATTCCACCCTATTTCACGAATAATTTATCACTGATGCACCCACTTGTCTGGCCATGTCAGAGTACCAGAATAGCTCTCAGGAAAATTGAGTAGAACTTGAGTTTGCTTCCCAGGTGCCTTAGTAAAGGATGTTGGGGATAGATTAGATGGAGTAATGCAGGGAAGTGGGGAGGCTGCAGCAGTAATTGTGCATGTTGGTGTGAATGATGTAGGAATACAAAACTGGGGATGAGTAGTCTAGGGGTAAGTTGCCCATCTCACCATCGAAAGATTGTGGGTTCAAGTCTTGCCTGTCGCTACTCTCCGCCCGTGACCAATCAGTGTGAGAGATTGGTGACACTACATGACTGTCAATGTGTTGTAAAAATCGATAACCAACCAGGAAGACAAAGCTGAGGAAACAATAAAAGAGTGCAGGGATTTCGTAGGTATGTTAGAAGGAAATAGAAAGAGAGGAGTTGCAACATCCATCCTCCCTATGGTAAGTGCATGTGTATAATGGTATTATATGGTCCTTGGACTGAATAGCATGGCAGCTAGGATTTGTGAGGAGCTTGGGGTGAAGTTCTTGTATCTGTGGGAGGATTTTTAGGGGGAGGGCTGAAATGTTTGCATTAGATGGGCTATATCTGAGCCAGAGATTAATGGAATTGCTCAGCAATAGGTATGAGGAGGCTCTCAGTAGGAAACAGGGAAATTAGATAGGTTATGGGGATATAGCTGACAAAGAGAGAAGTATTGCAAGCAAGGAGAGGAATAGCTTGTCATGTTTGTATGTAAATGCCAGAAGTGCTAGGAATAAAATTGAGGAACTGCATGCATATATGTTGTCTGAAAGGCTATATTTGGTATGCATAGCTGAGGAATAGGTTAATGAAAGCATTTTTGGAGACAACTTGCAAGAATTTGAATTGACTGGCTACAGCATGCATGCTCATGAAAGGAAGGCTAGGATAGGAGGTGGGATGCTCTTGCATGTGAGGCAAGTAATACAATGCCATTCTGTAGAGGATAGGGTGCATAGTGAAGGAGTAGAATATTTGTGGTTAGTATCATTCTGAAGAATGCAACAAGATTTAGGATTGGGGAATTATATAGGCCACCAGACCGGAATGAAAATACTGACCGGTTGATGCAGGAAAAGATAAGTAGGAGAGTGCATGGGAGAACTGTATTGTTGGGAGACTTCAACATAGCAGGGATGGGAGACAAAACTAGATATCTAAGCAAGTCAGGAAGAAGTTTCATGGCTTGTTTTGAGAAAAATGTATTCTTTCAAATGACACATGACTACAAGGTGAAATGAAGTGTTAGATCTGGTGCTTACAAGTGAGGAAGATTTTGTGCAGAATGTGAACATAGGAGAGACCTTTGGTATTTGATTTAACTTGATTGACTTATGATTGATCACAGCATTTTTTGCTTTTCCTTATATGTTGGAAGTGTAGGAGTCAGGAGTCGATGAGTTCAGGAACTTCCTGAATGAAATTAATTGGGAAGAGTTATTCATGGGCTTAGATGCTTATGAAATGTGGATAATGGTAAAGGACAAGTTGTTCCAAGGTCAGGATAGGTTCATTTCCAATAGTCAAATTAGATTAAAGAAGGTTAAGCACCCTTCATGGCTGACCAAGGAAGTAGAGCATTTACTAGATTAAAAGAATCAGGCATTTAAGAAACTAAAAGATGCTAACTCTGAGGGAAATCTAGAATCATATAGAATAGCTTGAAACAAAGTTAGGTGTGTCAGGGCATCTAAAAGGCTGGATTAAATCAAATTAGCTTAAGGATGTTCAACAGGCAATGCTAAGAGGTTCTTTAGTTTCTACAAATTTAAGTTTAAAATGTGTAGTGTAGGGCCACTGGAGGTAGATGATTAAATAGTGTCCCATTATTGTGATATAGTGGAGTCCCTAAGCAACCAATTCTCATCAGTCATTACTAAAGAGAACTCTGGTATATTGGAAGCAACTGAAAGCTATGCCACAGTAGGTAATAGGTTGGATGATCTTACAATAACTACAGAAGCTGTAGAAAAACAGTTGCAGAGTATAAAACCTAATAAAGCCTCAGGGCCAGATGATGTATCCTGAAGTACCTGAAGATTCCTGAAGACTCATCTAGATGGGCACAACCTTGTTTAGCTAAACTATTCATGGAGTATGTAATAATAGAAGTAGACAATCAAAGCAGGATGGATGTTGTGTACTTGGACTTTAGCAAAACATTTGATACATTTGAGTTCTGCATAGGCATCTAATTCAGTAACTAGAGCAGTATGGGATTGGTGGAAAAGTTATCTGCTGTAATTAACCTATGTGTGACCCCACTTAGAATATTCTGTTCATGGAGCCCCTAACTAGAAATAGATATAGATATGCTAGAAAGAGTGCAGCACAAAGCTACTAGACTCATCTGTAGACTAGGTAACTTAGAATATGGGGAAAGACTTATGGCATTTCATATGTACTCACTCAGGTATAGGAGATTAAGGGGTAATGGGATTGAAACAGCATTAAAATATTGGTTTTTCGTTATGTGTGCAATGTCGAAACGAGTCCTAAGATGTCGAAATTCCCCATGGAAACGATGTCGTTTATAATATTGTTTAAGTCCTTCAAACTAAGTTTTGAGCCTATAGCTTGCTTATATGTGCATCTTTTTTGTTTATCTTGGGGGACACCTAATATTGGGATACTTATGTTAATGATAATGATAACAAAACCATGCTATCAGCAAATTATATTAAACAGAGACCATATCATGTGTAATCTCTTTACTTGAATTCGCATTAGGTACAATATGTTTATGTATCACAATATGTAATGGTGAGCATAAGCATGATACTTACACACAAATCACCGTTAGAAACAAGGCATGGGAACTTCATAAACACACAAGAAGCACGATGTCGATATTTCTTTGGGAAGGATGTCTCCTCATTGTTCAATAGGTGGTATATTCCACCTTATTTCACGAATAATTTATCACTGGATTGAAATGTATAAAATGATTAAAGGGCTAGATCAGGTCAATCTGAATGATGCCCTTCTCTGTAGACTATCACATAGGGGTCATCAATTTAGGTTAGACAAATCAAGGTGTATGGCAGTTCGACAATGGGTCTTCAGTCAAAGGATTGTTGAGTGGAATAGGCTGCCTGCTGATGTTGTATGGAGTCCCTCATTGAAGGTATATAAAAATAGAGTGGACAGCTTTTTTACACTGCAAAATCTTGTTTTTGAGTTCTAAGTTGTGGGTGGGGTGAAATTTATGCTAAGTAGGTGTGCACCATACAGGCCCCTTTAAGCAGGCATGGATGGAGTCCGAAAAGTATAGGTTAGGGCACTCAAGCCATGTGTGAAAATTGCCCATCTCACAATCAAAAGATTGTGGGTTCGAGTCTCACCTGTCGCTACTCTTCACCAGCGACCAATCAGCGTGAGAGATTGGCGATGCTGTATGACTGAACGGTTGACATGTCGTAAAACCAATAACCACCAACCACCACAAAAAAATGTATAGCTTATGGCATGAGCTTCAAATTAGAGTAATATGTTCCACCTGAAATCTTTTACTTCTCCACAAGTGACGAATAAAGGCTAATTTTACTCCAAATCATGCCATTCTGTGGCCACCAATAGATCTTGGATTCCATCAAGGGGGCATGATTTTGAAGGGGCACCATTTCACTGCAGCAGTGCATTTTTAACTCAAGTCATATCATTAGTTCTCTTCATTGTCTGAATGCCTGCGATTTTCGACGTCCAGGTGTGTCAGAGGGAAGTTTTGAAACTTGTAGTGTGCATCATCAACCGTGTTTTTTCGTCATGCAGTTAGTTTTGGAAATAGGAAGGGGTTAAAGTATCCTCACAAGCTGTCAGCACAGTTGCACAAGCATGTGACAGCACAGCACAGCACAAGCTGGCACAATTCCCTGTCCATTATTCAGTTAGGACAGCAGTGGCATCATGAAAGATATAATAATTTAAATATGGCAATGTAAGTTATGTATCTATACCAGAACATCGAATGATGAAAGCATATAATTATTTTAAACTTATAATGTCTAAAGCATAATGTTCAACAACGACAATAACAGATACCCAAGTATGAGGCAGTAATTGCAATAGTGGCCCTTCGTGACAAATAAGCACAATAATTGAAAACGGTTCAAACTATCTCAACAAACTTAATCTTTCCTGAGAGCTGCATGGCGACTGCAGTCGATGTCGATGCACCCCTATCTTTCCTGAGATAGACTGACCTGACCTCATTTAATGTAACCAAGCATAGTCCAGTGGTAGATCCAGGAGGGGGCAGTGGGGCACATATCCCATGACCGGAAGGTGGTGCTCTTGCATCTCTTGATTTTGTTTACCCCTTGCTGTACCTGTCCTTTTTTGTCATTGAAGGCACTACTCTTACTGTAAACAGTGCCCTTCTAGAAGAGATCATCCCTTAAAATTGTTTTGATCAGTGGTACTCCTGGTAACTTAGGTTGTGTTTCCACCTGCAATAAAAAAAAAATTTAATACAGAGTTAGTCTACCAAGTAGACATGATTAGCATATGTCCACCACAGTTAGTGCATTATAGACCCTGATAACTAAATACAATTGGAATCAGTCCAGAGCTGGACTTGTGCTTCACACCCTTAGATTGCAAGTATAATTTTGGATCTATTTCAGATGGAACCATTGTTGACACAAAAGTTGCATTTTTAAATGACAAAGTATTATGGTCTTCCTCCCAAGTTCTCATTGTCCCCCTCCCCTTCCCACTGACCTCCATGCTTCCTTATTTTTGGAGTTCATGCTTTTTTAACATTAGCATTATTATGGGTCAAATGAGAGAACAATTGAATTACCTGCATCAGGTGCAGCCGGTTTTTTTTCACACCTATTCAACAATGTATCAGCTTTTGTGTTGCTTGTCACTGCACCACAATTCAGAGCATAATTTGTCTTTGTTTTTATCTAACATTGCACATTGGCTAGTTCACTGTCAAGCAGTGTGGCTCAGCACCGCAGATAAACGGAGATAATAGGGTTTTTTTCAGACAGCATGCTCTTTTCGATGACACAAATCCAGAGCAGGCCCGTCCTTCAAACCTTCGATCAGTCCCGTGTTGCGTGTCATGTGGTGTGCTTGACACAGGGCCGTGTTTCTGGTGCACCCCAGGTTCTGCTAGAGGGCCTGCCACCAGCCGCCTGAGGTCCACAGCCGTCTGTGGGATGAGCTGCTGCTAGAGCACCGCCTCCAGTTCGCCGCGCCGCGCCACGATGGCCTCCACTTCCGCGTTCGTCGATAAGATCGACCCATTCGCTAAGAAGTCGCTCAAGAAGAAACAGCGCAAATCGCAGGGTTCTTCTCGATACCAGGCGCACAGCAACGTGGAAATAGTTCCTCTGCCGCTGCTCAAGGGTGAGTTCTGAGTCTTCCTGAGCCAACTTGACTCGCTACATTGGCCAGCTCACAGTGCCTGGCTGGCCAATGAGATGTGGAGACAGCTGCCTATCCACTAAGAACGATTTCATCCGTAGGTAAAGTAATTACATGAAATGAGCATAGTATACACACTGCGTGAACAGTAAGCACATAATCACGTGTTTGCTGCCAGATCCTGCGACTGCTGGGTTAATCGATATGCTAACGAAAGATAGAGTATGGTGGATGGTGCCAGTAATTGACAGAATATTAAGAAGCATTGTATTTAAGCATGTAAGCATGTGTAGTCAATACAAAAATGTGTAAGCTGAGAAGCTTGTAGTGAGATGAAGTCCGATAAAGTTCCTCGCTAAAACTCCAATGTCTCTAGTTTAGACCTGGGCATGCTCTTGGTTTGGATGCAAGTCAGGCTAAGTTGGAAGATATGCTATCAGCCACATGCAAACTGAATTGAAATGTAACAATGTTTCCATCACGTCACGTGGGGACGAGTGGTCTGGGGGTAAGATGCTCGTATTACAATGGAAAGATTGTGGGTTCGAGTCTCACCTGTCGCTACTCTTCGCCCGCGACCAATCGGCGTGAGAGATTGGCGACGCTACATGACTCAACGGTCGACGTGTCGTAAAACCAACCAACCAACCAGCCAACCATCACGTCACGTAGATCACGAATGTAACAGTACTTTTTTATATGTATGGTTCGACATGAGACCCCAGTGCTAAGCATCAAAGAAATGATTGAAATGATCTAGTGACTCTAAACCTTGTTAATGTAACATTGACTGAAGAGCGAAGGGAGTGCTCCAGTGTTAAAATAATAGTTTTTCGTTAGGTGTGATATGTCGAAATGTGTATGGTTGGATGTTGAAATTGGCCATGGAAACATGCCAATTAAAATGTTGTTTCAGTCCATCAAACTCAATTTTGAGCCAATAGTGTACTGATAAGTGCATGCTTTCCATTTAATTTTGGGGACAACTAATATAGGGATACCTATGCTAACGATAACGATTGCAATACCATGGTATCAACAGATGGCGTTGTTTAACAGATCATAGATTATAAATATTCTCTGTACTTGGAATTGTGTAACGAGATACTTGTCGCACGAGATACTACATGTGTATCACAGTCCGTAATGGTGAATATAAGCATGATACTTATTCATGAAATACTGGTAGAAACATGTCATGGAGACTTCATAAGCACACATCAACAAGCAACAAGCGCTTCCTTGAAAGGGATTTCTATTCAGTGCTCTGAAAGTGATATATTCCACCCAGGATATTATATACAGTATATTTCACGAATATTCAAGCACTGGAGGGAGGTCAATTGACATTTCATTAGATGGTGTTTTCCACCTATTTTCTTGAGAAAAAAAATTTACACTGGAGTGTTCAATCAACTACTGTAATGTCTCAACAGAAAACATCACCCATGGGCACCGGAAAAATTGACTCCTCTCAATGTAAGTTTCGTGTATTAATTGGTGCGTGCCCATTTCGGACAAAAGGAACTGGGTAGCATGGTCACTAACATGCTGTATAGTCTCTCATGCAATGGCCCATGAAAGACCCATTCCATGTCAGACAGGATACTTTTTCTCCGTTCTGACGTCAAGAACTAATTTTGGCGCTTTCCGGTCAATTTTGGGCAAGCGTATCAAACAGCAATGGGTTAGCAGTCATTTTTAACAGCTTCACTCATCTTTTTATGAGAAGGAAGTGAATAACTTCCTGGAAGAGAGGATAATGTTCCGGATGGGAAATAAAATCCAGCACATGGTCATGGTGGTGTGTAAGTAGACAAGAACGTGGCAGTCCAGAGCACTGTATTGTTAGCCGGCTGACACTGGACTGGTGCCATCTGGGCCTTATTGGCGTACTAATAGTCCGCTGTGGCTGCCGCCAGATGTACCGCCTGCCGAGCAAGAGGATCTGTTCATCCGGAAGTTGCGGCAGTGCTGCATCTCATTCGACTTCATGGACCCTGTGGCTGACCTGAAGGGCAAAGAAATGAAGCGCGCCACGCTCAACGAGCTGGTCGACCACATTACGTCTGGCAGGGGCGTGCTCACTGAGGCTGTCTACCCGGAGATCATACGCTGTGTGAGTTACTGTATACCCGGAGATCATACGCTGTGTGAGTTACTGTATACCCGGAGATCATACGCTGTGTGAGTTACTGTCTACCCGGAGATCATACGCTGTGTGAGTTACTGTCTACCCGGAGATCATACGCTGTGTGAGTTACTGTCTACCCGGAGATCATACGCAGTGTCAGTTACTGTATACCCGGAGATCATACGCTGTGTGAGTTATTGTCTGCCTGGAGATCATATGCTGTGTGAGTTACTGTGCCCAGAGATAATATATTGTGTTGGTTACTGTCTACCCGGAGATCATACGCTGTATGAGTTACTGTCTACCCGGAGATCATATGCTGTGTGAGTTACCGTCTACCCGGAGATCATATGCTGTGTGAGGTACCGTCTACCAGGCTGTCGTACGCTGTGTGAGTCACTGTCTACCTGGAGATCATATGCTGTGTGAGTTACTGTCTACCCAGAGAGCATACACTGTGTGAGTCGCTGTCTACCCAGAGATCATATGCTGTGTGAGTTACCATCTACCCGGAGATCATACGCTGTGTGAGTTGCCGTCTACTCGGAGATCATACGCTGTGTGAGTTACCGTCTGCCAGGAGATCGCACGCTGTGTGAGTTATTGTCTGCCAGGAGATAATACGCTGTGTGAGTTGCCGTCTACTGGGAGACGGTACGCTGTGTGAGTTACTGTCTGCCCGGAGATCGCACGATGTCTGCCCGGAGATCGCACGCTGTCTGTCCGGAGATCGCACGCTATGTGAGTTACTGTCTGCCCGGAGATCATACGCTGTGTGAGTTACTGTCTATCCGGAATTCGGTTGCTGTGTGAGTCACTGTTCATCCGGAAATCGTTCGCTGTGTGAATTACGGTGTTCCGAGATGGTCCTCTGCGTGAGCTATTGTCTACCCGGTGATAGGCTGCTGTAGGATTGGATTTTTATTTCGGGATCATTAGGGTGGTCCTTAAGAACTTGTTTTTAAATGTTATGCCCCCCCCCCATAGATGTGTTTCTTTGTGTCCAAAACCCCCAGGAAAAAACATCGAAAATTATAAACAATATTTAAAGGTTGCACATTGACCTTGAAGTTTCACTAATTGCTATATTTTACAGGCCTTTGACAGTATGACAGCATTTTCAAAGTGTAACGTGGCAATTACTGTTACAGTTAGCAGTGTCTGTATATTGCATAAGACTATAAGTGATGCCTGACATGGTTAGTCGAAGTAGGCATACCATTCGCCTAGTCAGCACCAAAGAAGATATGAAAGGGTCCAAGCTGCCATCAAATGGCGAAGTCCTCGGCAACTGCCTTCGCTACCATCAGGAGAAGAAATTCACTATTCGAAGTAGCGCTCCTGCCATAGTGGGCTGGGTGGTACGGTTTTGAGCAAGAGCCCGCATCCCCATGGTTTGAAAAGACCACTCCTTTGCTAAGGTAGAGAAGCTGTATTCTAAACACCAGCAACTGAAGAAGGGCAACAGTCGGCAATCAACTCCCCAAATTGAGAAGGAAGAGGCTTTCAAGCACACCTTAAACGACTTATTTGATGTAGCCACTGCAGAGGCCATAACAATGGTGAATATCCCCATTCAGGAGGACAAGTATTTCCTACTTGTCCGAAGAAATCCACGCCGTAGAGGATATATGGGGACAGTGATATGGCAGTCTCCCTGACTGCCAGAGAAAGCCGCTCCTCCGGGCGAAGGAGGGTACAAGAGGAGGGAAACTTCGTTCTCAACAAGCGGCCTCAACCTCTTTCGAATGCGTACAGGTGGAAACGTCAAGTATGTGAAGTAGCTGTGGCCCAGATCTGTCCGTCAAAGAAGACGATGGTGTTGTGGGAGCAACTGCAGATGCGGAAGCCATTCCTGGTCCCTCCAAACGCCGAAGGGCGACAAAGAACATTGTATCTCAATCCCTTGCAGCGTTTCCTGATAGGACAAAAGTGGAAGACCGAAAGGCAACATTCATGCTGTCAGATAGCACTCGCTCTTTCGGGCAGAATGTTGACAAGCTCAACATCTATCGATCCTCCATCCGGCGGCAACGACAGCTGCATAGAGACCAATTTGCCTCCTGCTTGAAAGCAGAGTTTACTGCTGAAGTGTCATTGATAGCATACTGGGATGGTAAGCATATGAAGGATCTGACGACTCAAAGAACATGTTGATGGACTCCTCATCCTCGTGTCGGGCAGCGGAGTCAGCAATCCAAGACTGTTGTTGAAGCTTTAGAAGAGTGGGGCCTGGCCGAAAGAGTTGTTGGAATGACGTTTGATACAACAGCCTCCAACACAGGCCATAACAATGGTGCATGTCTCCTTATAGAGCAAAAACTGGGAAAGAACTTCCTTTGCTTCGCATGTAGGTACCACGTGCTGGAGCTGATAGTGGAAGCTGCTTATGCAACACTCATGGGGCCAACGAAGGGCTCAGAGGTGCTTCTTTTCAAACGCTTCCAGGCCAAATAGGAGTTTGTCAACCAGAACGTGTTTGAAACTGATGCTGACCATGAGGAGGTCGCACTCCAAGCTGACTCCAAGAGATGAGCAGTACTTGTGTAGCAAGTCCATCTTCGTTGCTACTGTGTTGCAAAGTACTGGATCGAGGCACCCCATCCCGAATCTGCTCCTCGAAATGACTTGTGCCTTCTCAAAGCCCTTCATGCCTATGAGCTTATTGATGGAAGCAATTTCTAAAGCCACTGTGGCAAAATTCCGTTCCCACCAATGGTATCTTTCTCGGAAGAGAAAGTGGCCCTCAGCTTTGTTGATCCGTTGTGGCATCTACCACCAAGAGCTTGATGGCAAAGGCCCTGAACAAGCAACCTTGAACTGAATGGCCTCCCAAACGAGTGACAGTCACAGCTGAAGCTATCCAGGGACACAGTTTGGAAAACTTTGTGACCAAAGGAGCACTAGCCTTCTTTGAGAAGATAAATGTCCCGATGGCATACCTGTCTGTACCTCCAGAGTTCTGGAGCTCATGAAAGGACTTCCTGAAAGCATACAATATTGTCCAAGGAATCAAAGTCACCAACGACAATACAGAGCGACGTGGCACTCATTCAAGAGTACAACGGACTACCCACCTGGGACGAGGACCAACTCCAGTACCTCCTCCAAGTTGTCACAGCACATCGTCAACGGGGCGGGGATGGCCGAGTGGTTAAAGTGTTGAGTTCTGGGTGCTAAAGGTCCAGGGTTCAACACCCGCACTACTCGGGATATTTGCCAATCCCGCGGCCCATCGGCGAAACAGTGTGGGCGGCGCCATTAGCCGTGATCGTGCATAAAGTGCGTCGAGAACCACCCAATAAACAATAAACAAGCACATCGTCAACAGCTTCCGGGTAGCCAAAAATATACGCTGATCGGACAACAATGAGTTAAGTGGCGTCCATGATACCCCCTGTCTAGCACCAAATCCTATGAGCGGCTAATACTCCCATTGGGAGGGGGATCTGAATTCCAACATTTATTATATGGCCACAATGACGAGTCCTGTCCAAAATCCTGAATTGCCTATAGGAGTGAAACTTCCAGGTTGTTGTGCAACCCCTAAATATTGATTGATGCATAAAATATTTTACACACATCCATTTGACCCACATAGGAACACATTTGAAGGGTGGGAGGCAGACAAATTAGAGACAGAAAGTTACCCCAATAGCTAAGAACCACCCTAGGGATCATGGATATATAGAGGAAAATGCTTGGTGCATCCCATTCAAAGATGGTACTTTACTTACTCTTTGCCACAAAGAAACTCCTCTTTTGTTTGCCAGGTGACTGAGCAATTTATTAAAGAGTACTAAATTTGCAGCCATTGGCAAACAGATCATTCAGCCTCCGGGCGAGAAGTATGAGATTGTAGTATTCCGGAGAGTACAATGTTCTGGATTACAAAAATTCAGGGCGAGCCTATTTTTCCAACCCTCGTCTTCTGTATGAGCCCGTGTCTACTCGGTTATCATATACTGTGTGAGTCAGTATACCCGGATATCATATACCATGTGAGTCAGTATACCCGGAGATCATATACCGTTTGAGTCAGTATATCCGAAGATCATATACTGTTTGTCAGTGTACCCGGGGATCATATATCGTGTGAGTGTCTGTACACCGTATCTATGTTGT
This sequence comes from Ashinkailepas kermadecensis, assembly GCA_034440615.1. NCBI lineage: Eukaryota > Metazoa > Arthropoda > Thecostraca > Neolepadidae > Ashinkailepas > Ashinkailepas kermadecensis. The sequence goes on along the minus strand of JAOTOM010004100.1, from coordinate 5,879 downwards.
ATAATTCATCAGGCTGGCTATTCTAACTGCGTTGCTGTTGTGCTGAATTGTTAACTGTTTTCAGTGGATTTGTGGGCGCAGCTCGAGCCTGTTTATATTTGTGTTCAACTTCTGCCTTGCAATGATTGTCCCAATTGTCTCTCACTACATGCCCTGTGATTTGCGATGTCTGATATAATTTTGTATCATCTGACTTACTGCATGTGCATTGCCCAACTTTGGTGTGATCTATATTCCAGATATCCATTCAGAATCCATGGTACGGCATTAACATGATTTATGAGCTGATGATATGAGTATTGTCTGTCGGGTCTGTTCTCGTCAGCTTCTTCGCCATTTCCGTATATAATGGCGTTTTGGTAGTTAGTTCTGTCTTTCTGCCGGTCCAGGATCCACCCTGGCACTTGCCCTAATTTCATCCATTCTGATTGTCAGTCTATCCATTTTCGTGTACTTGGTACCTGATTGTTGTGATTGTATGTGCCTGTGTCTGCACTCTGAGCTAGTCTCCCGACCTGTGTTCTGGTGGGCTGCTGTCGCAGTCTGTCCTGGCGGCGTCGTCTGTTGCCGCCATCCACTGTGTCGTGTCTGCACTCTGTGCTCTTCCGACCCGTGTTCTGGTGGGCTGCTGTCGCAGTCTATCCTGGTGGCGTCGTCTGTTGCCGCCATCCACTGTGTCGTGCCTGCACTCTGTGCTCTCCCGACCCGTGTTCTGGTGGGCTGCTGTCGCAGTCTATCCTGGCGGCGTCGTCTGTTGCCGCCATCCACTGTGTGTCTTATCGCCTGCTTGTATTGTTTGTTGTGGCACCAGTGTGCCTTGCATGTTGTGATGCTGCTGTGCATTTTGCTGCATCTCCAGTGTGTATCTGTGCTTGGTGATGGTGTGTATTGTGTTGTGGAGCCAGCGTGGGTTGGGTGCTGTGATACTGGCATGCATTATGCATTGTGATGCCATTGTTCATGATGTATTGTGACGGTGGTCCGTATCGCGTGTTGTGATGCTGGTGTGTATTGTGTCGTGACACCGATATGTATTGTGCGTTGTGACGCTGGTTGGTATTGTTTTGTGATGCTGGTGTGCATTATGTTATAACACCGGTGTATATTGCGTGTTGTAATGCTGGTGTGCATTGTGTGTTATGATGGTGGTGTACGTTGTGTGTTGTAAAGACATAAAGACATAAAAGATCAGTGCAACTATGAGCCACAAGGGCCCTTCTTGGTTGCACTCTGTACACTGAACCAGTTGTCCATCAAATGTGTTGATCAACTCTCCCTGGAATACAGAAAAACAAGCCCCCTATTCTTATAATGATTGTCTATGCTGTTCTTAAAGATGTTCAGTGTGTTGCTACTGACAATGGTTTCTGGCAGCTGGTTCCAGTGTTCTACTACCCTGTTGGTGAAGAAGGACTGTCTTAACCTTGTCCTGCTGTGATTAACTTTAATTTTGAATTGATGACCTCTAATTGCATCATTTCTGTTAAATTCAAACAGTTCCCTGAGATAACCCTGTTCCTGACCATGAACAAATTTAAAGACCTCGATGAGATCTCCTCTCAGCCTTCTATATCTAAGTGAAAACATATTCAATTTCTTCAATCTTTCCTCATATGCCAGGTTGCCCATACCATTCACCATTTTTGTTGCCCTCTTTTGTACTCTCTCTAAAAGCCAACAATCTTTTTCATAACTAGGGGACCAAGCTTGGACACAATATTCCAGATGTGGCCTGACATATGCACAATAAAGCTTCCTGATGACTTCCTCACTTTTGTATGATACATTCCTATTTATTGCCCCAAGCATTCTTAGTGCCTTCTTCCTGGCTTCTTTGGTCTGTTCTGATGCCCCCAATTTTGTGTTAAAAATAACACCTAAGTCCTTCTCCTGTGACACTGGAATGCATTGTATGTTGTAATGCTGGTGCATATTGTATTGTGATCCTTGTGTGTATTTTGCGTTAGGACTCTCGTGAGTATTCTTGTCGTGTTGCTGGTATGTTGTGTCTCTCGTGTGTTATGTAGGTTCTGATGGTGGTGGATATTATGTTGTATGTTCATGTTGTGCCGGTGTATTTTGGGTTGTGACTCTGACATGTATTATGCGTTGTGATGCTAGTGCAGTGTTGGTATTATATTTTGGATACCTGAATTTGCATAGCATATTTTCCAGGCAATGAAATTCGCAGGTTATTATTTTGTGTTATATGTTCGGCATCACCAACTCCTTTTTCTCCTTCTGCACTTCAGAATATGAAATTGTTCTTGGTGCATAGTTGAGGAATAATCTGTTAGAAATACCATGTTGAACAAATTGGGAATATGATATGCATCCTTGCATCCCGTCCATAACTATGTAATGTAATGCTATTTGAATGAAAACCTGGTTTAAATTTCGGAGCATATTTCACAGAGAATAATAAGTATGTGCTATATCATTGTCAAACAGCTACATTCAACCTTTCAGTGGGGAAAAGGAGAATAATGTCTGAAGAGGATAACGTCATAGGTGGCTAAGATTGGCGACAAGGTTTCTGTCCAACCCTGGCTGGTGTGTGTGGCTTTGTGTCACCGGCGTGTATTGTGTTATGACACCGGCATATATTGCACGTTGTGGCACCAGTATGTGTTGTATTGTGATGCTGGTGTGCATGTGTTGTGTTGTGATGCCATCATGTCTAGCGTGTTGTGACGGTACTGTGTTAGGTGTGACGATGCCAGTATGTGTTGTGTTGTAATGTGGTGTGTGTTGTGGCGGTACTGTGTTGGGTGTGGTGATGACAGTATGTACTGTGTGTTGTGACGATGCTGTGTTGGGTGCAGCGATGTCGGTATGTATTGTGTTGTGATGGTACTGTATTGGGTGTGGTGATGTCTGTATGTGTTGTGTTGTAATGTGGTGTGTGTTGTGGCGCTACTGTGTTGGGTGTGGTGATGACAGTATGTACTGTGTGTTGTGACGATGCTGTGTTGGGTGCAGTGATGTCGGTATGTATTGTGTTGTGATGGTACTGTATTGGGTGTGGTGATGTCTGTATGTGGTGTGTGTTGCACTATGACGTCGATGGTCATTGTATTGTGACTGGCATGTATTGTTTGTTGTAACACTGGTGTGTCGCCGTCCCCCAGATCGGTTGTAACCTGTTCCGCACGCTGCCGCCAAGCGAAAACCAGGAATTCGACCCGGAAGAGGACGACCCAACCTTGGAGGCGTCCTGGCCGCACCTACAGGTCACCAGGCTATCTGTGGCACTCCAACAGCACACATTGACCATTACTTGTAGGCTGTAGTTGTCAGTTGGTGCAGTATGTTTCATGTTGACCATTACTGGTAGGCTGTAGTTGTCAGTTTGTGCGGTATGTCTCAGATTGACCATTACTTGTAGGCTGTAGTTGTCAGTTAGTGCAGTATGTTCCCCTTGAACTGTAAGTGGTGCAATATGCTCATGTTGACCGTTATTGGTAGGCTGTAGTTGTCAATTTGTGCGGTATGTCTCGGATTGACCATTGCTTGTAGGCTGTAGTCAGTTGGTGCAATATTGCTCATGTTGACCATTACTTGTAGGCTGTGGTTGTCGGTGCAGTATGTCTCAGGTTGACCATTACTTGTAGGCCGTGGTTGTGGGTGCAGTATGTCTCAGGTTGACCATTACTTGTAGGCTGTGGTTGTCGGTGCAGTATGTCTCAGGTTGACCATTACTTGTAGGCTGTGGTTGTCACTTGGTGCAGTATGTCTCACATTGACCGTCACTTGTAGGCTGTAGTTGGTTGGTGCAATATGCCTCACATTGACCATTACTTGCAGGCTGTGGTTGTCAGTTTGTGCAGTATGTCTCAGGTTGACCATTACTTGTAGGCTGTAGTTGTCAGTCGGTGCAGTATGTCTCAGGTTGACTATTACTTGTAGGCTGTAGTTGTCAGTTGGTGCAGTATCTCCCTGCCCAGACGTCGAGATCGGTGGTGCTGCATAGAGTGGTGTTCAGTAGAGTACGGTGATCTAGACTGTAGAGGCCACTGGTGCTCCCTGTATGGATTCAGAGGGTTTTGTGTCCTCTGTCTACTGTTGAAGAGCTTGCTACCATCCAGATGTGCAGATCGGTGGCGATCTCACACCCGACCCCACCATTCCATCCATGTTGAGCAGCTGTGGAAGCCAGTAGTGTTCTGTGTCCATCTGTTCAGGTCATTGAGCCCCCTGTCTAGGTGTAGATTAGTGGTGCCAGCTGCCCAGCTGTGCAGGCCAGTGATACTATGTGCCCAGCCATACAGGACAGTGATTCTACCTGTTTGATGGTGGAGATCAGTTGTATGGTTGGAGCTACAGCTGTTTCCTGGATTTTCGTTATCTAGAACATAGTCACCCCTAGAAAATTGTGCTATCCTTTTTCTTGCTGGAAGGTTGGACTGTGTCTTTTAAAAGTGAAATGGTACAATCTCACTGCCCCTTGATGAAAATGTCTAGGTATGTGTGTTCTTATACTTCTCTTCCTTTCCTTCAATTAATAGTACACTATTTAGTTCTGGAACAAAGGTATGGTTATATCCCACACTCTTGTATTTATTTTCTTGCCGATATTCACAGTCCCATTATTACTAAATTAGAAACAGCAACTAGCTACCTATCACGAACTCCAAAAGAACTTCGGTGATGTCATGAGAGATAAAGCAAATTATTACCTCTAATTTGAGATGGCCAGAATATTATCCTGTTCAAATCCAGGATACAAAACTGTAAATCCAACCCTGGTCAATCATGCAGGTATCCAGCTGTAGGGACTAGTGATGCCCTCTGCCCAGCTGTAGAGGCCAGTGATACCCCCATATACAGCTGTAGAGACCAGTGATGCCACATGGCCAGCTGTAGTGGCCAGTGACACCCCATATCCAACTGTAGAGACCAGTGATGCCACATGGCCAGCTGTAGAGACCAATGATACCCCATATCCAGCTGTAGAGACCAGTGATACCACATGGCCAGCTGTAGAGACCAGTGATACCCTGTATCCAGCTGTAGAAACCAGTGATGCCACATGGCCAGCTGTAGAGACCAGTGGCGCCCCTGCCCAGCTGTATATGCAAGTGATGCCACATGTCCAGCTGCAGGGGACAGTAGTTCCTCTGTCCTGGTGTAGTCAGTGATGCCCCTATCCGGCTGTAGAGTGCAGTGATGCTCTCTGTCCAGCTGTAGAGGCCAGTGATGCCACATGCCAAGATGTAGGGGACAGTAATGCCTCTGTCCTGCTGTAGAGGTCAGTGATGCCCGTATCCGGCTGTAGAGTGCAGTGATGCCCCTTCCCCTGTCTAACTGTAGAGACCAGTGCTCATCCAAGCCCTGCTTTAGATGCAAGTGATTCCCCATATCAAGCTGCAGAGGCAAATAGTTTCTCCTGTCCAGCTGTAGAAGCCTGTGACGCCCCATATCCAACTGTGGAGTCAGTGGTGCCTCCTGTCTAACTGTGGACGCCAGTAATGCCCCCCCCCCTCCTGTCCAGAAGCTGCATTGGTCAGTGATGCCCCTATCCATCTGTTTGGGTTGGTGGGACTCCTTGTCCAGCTGTAGAGGTCGTGGCGCTCGCTTCTTGAGAGTGGTCCTGCAAAGAGCTGGCAAAAAGCCCTTCAAGTTTTTTGTCGCCCAGGACACTATCCTGTTCGGATAAATGTTCACTGCTTTTATCGATGGAAGGTGAATGGTGCTATTTAACAATGAAGTGTCGCAAATGTATCGTTCTGCAACAAACAAAAAAGTAAAATATGTGGATTCTTAGACCAGGCCTTCCATTCCAGAAATAGTACACTGTATAGTTGTGGAATGACTCTAGAGGTGCGTCTCGCATTCCTTAATTTGCTTTGGGCCACTCGTTATTTATAATTATGTTA
>JAOTOM010004099.1:0-222392 GCA_034440615.1 Ashinkailepas kermadecensis | reverse complement strand
TGTAACAAAGTTAGGTTTTGGGGGCATCTAAATCCCAGACATTCAGTCCCCTCCCCGGCGCGCGCCGCACCGCCGTTGCCAGTGGGTGATGTGATCGAGTGTCGCTATTGTGTCGGGCGCCGTGTCGCCAGATCAGAGGCTGCAGTACCGAGCCTCTGCCAGTCAGCCGATTGTTGTGGTTCGCCAGCGTCCGGTGAAATGCTGATACAGCCCACGTGTGCGACGCCAGACCGAGCGAGGCTGCCGATGTGCACACACAGCACCGTAGGGACCTTTGTGCTGAGATCAGAGTCTGTCTCTGATGTCTGATGTCAGAGAGCGCGCCTGTCTGCAGTATAGTGCACGGGGTTCAGAGAGAGCCATTGTGCTCTCTAGACGCCAGTTCAGAGCGAGCCTTTGTTCGGGCCGACGGCCTGGCAATGCGCAGTCAGCCAGTCAGGTGACTTTGATCACGTGATAGTGATGTACTGTGAGTTACCTCGAACGCGCCGCAAGGGCCGGCAGTCATTCTCTGGCTCTCTTGGAGGAACGGTCGTGGTGGGCGGTCGCCCCTCTGGCGGCCGCCGTCTGGCCAGCCCTGGCCCCATACAGAGGTACGTCGGACTCTGCCTGAGAGTCACCACATCTGTCGAGATGTAGTTCTCTGATAGAAACTGTTGCACCTGTCTATCAAAAATGAAGCTACATTGTTAACGCTATATCACGCTGCGCATTAATGTCTGATCTTCGTTGCATTTATCTGTTGACCAATATGCACAATATAGAAGTGCTGGCTTTGGAAGTGCGTGTCAAGATGTGAGATGAGAGCTCGGAGATGAAGGATTCGAACCATTGAATTTATAACCGGGGTTTTAAATATCGCAAACGTCGAGGTCTGACTAAACTATCAACGTGCCAGAAGAGTTGCCCACCTTCAGGGATGGCCCTGAAAACTCCCCTACAACTGGTGATCCGTGACCCAGGATGTGGTTTTTGCAATTGATGTGTTCGTGACTGAGATGGAAGCGCTGCCTGAAATTGCCAATAATTCAGGATTGAATCTAATCATGGTGCCTGAGTCAAAAACAGGAAGCCATCGTCAGAGAGGAGCAACTGCTGTACCAGAGAAAGCCAGAGGCTTCAATGAAAATTCACAGCTGCAGCCGTCTTCACATCTGAAGCCAGTAAAACCGTAAGTCCGGGCATTCCCGAAATCCTGCCAAAACACCTCTTTGAATTTTGGCCACTACTAGAACAGTGTTGTATAATTTTATAATATAGTTTTAGGTCTGCTGATCTTCGTATGCGATACTTGTAAATTATTGTGTGGATCTGATACCAAAGTAAATTATTGTGTGGGCTCTGATACCAAAGTAAATTATTGTGTGGACTCTGATATGAAATTGAAACATGGAATTAGTGAAGCCTGATATTTTTGAGAATGATTTTGGAAAATGGTAGCTTGATTAAATATGAATAATTTGGGAAAATTATTACTTGATTAAATTAGTTGAAACGACAACCAACATTATTATCTAAATACGGCTTGAGATACGAACTCATGGTTTGAGGAAAATATCAAACCATTCTTCAGTGAGTTATAATTAATTTTGTGAGTTGCTTAATTAATTAAAATGGAAAGATAGGTTAACTTAGAGTAATGAAACATTGTTGAAATAGAGCTTACATTATACTGTAGTATTATACGGAACTCCAATGTACTTTAAAAATAGATGGTACCTGCTTATAAAAATAATTTAATGATAGGAATAGCTGATAATTAAATAGGACAGTCATATAAAAAATATTTTGGGACTTGAATAATTCGCCTTTAAGGGAATTTAATATTACAGAATTGATTTAGCTTTTGGAGATTATTTATTTGAAGTATTTTTATTTGAGGAAAATGGAATTATTGCCAGTGCAAGGCATAATTATTTTATTTGGTTGACACTTGTAACCAAATGAAGAAAATTATTGGGAACTGTATGTTTGTGTGTATGTATGTTGGATACGGTGCAAAATGGTTTAATTTACTTGAGCGCTAAGAGGTTGGTGGACTAGTATGTCACAGCCTATACGGATTCGGTGCAATAATGGTTAAGTAACCTGAGCATCAAGAAGTTATTTGGTTGGTATGCCACTTAGCTTGGATTAAACCGTTTGCTTGAGCTCCTGACAGAGCTCTGACTGAAGCTTGATAGCCTCTCAGTGCTGTCGAGACTTAGAGAGTCCAATGGCAGAGCAACGATTCATGCTGATCCCTGGTGTCTAGTGAGACACGCGAATGTTTGTGGGGCATGTATGGTAGAAATCGTTCCCATTGTTCAAATCTTTGCATTTTCGCTGAACCTTGACTGTCCAGGTCATATAATGAGTTTTGTTTGGAGAGTACATTTTGCCTAGCTAACAGTGCCAACCTACAGTGACGCCACCTATACAGAAACTCCGGAGCGCGGATAGCGCCATCTATGGTGACAGTTACGGACGCCAATGACGCCACCTGACAATAAAATTGGTAGGTCATATGTGGTGCCACCTATCGGGACTTCGGAATAACTTGACGCAAGTAGCGACACCTATATCAAAACAGAGACGCAACGTGGATAGTGCCACCTATATGAAGGCTAGTCTGGATTGAGAGATATAGCTTGTTAAGAGTTGTATTAATTTTTGGCTAGTGGCTAAAATGAATACTTAATCCTGGAAATCCACCTGCGAACCGAGTCTTCTCCAGGACCTATACAAGTTAACCATTCCTGCTTTCCACCCGGTGAAGAGAAAGCTGACTTCATCTGATCAACAGGTGATAGTGCTCGACTAACTTGAGTCAGAGCAGTTCAAATCGTCACCACTTATAAATCTGCCACAGATAGATGACTGCGATCGAGACAGGTGCTGTTACAGCACTACCGGCCCTCTCAACGGAGCTGCGCTTCATGGCGACACCTGCTCACAGCTGGCGCAGTCTGAACTGCGCTGCCATGTCACCCTACCAGGCTACCTGCGCCTAACCGACTGGCGCTCTCGAGAACTTGAGCGGCATATGCTCGAGTGTGTCCGTGAGGCACACACAGGTGGGCAGGCCGACGCCTCGCCTTCCCTGCCACACTGTTGGTAGAATCTTCAGTGAACAACGAACGCTATGGTGATTCAGCACTTCTTCATCTTCGATCTTCGGCGGAACTTGAACTTTGGATTGGCTTTAATTGTAATAATTTAGAATGTGCATCGAATGACACTCGTAGGACTTTAGGTATTGACACATCGTGTGATTATGTTATGGCCGTGATCTGTCTAGTGGATCCCAGAATTGATCTGTGAATTCAATTCGCGATTTAGGACCTGCGCGGTGTGTTGTAACAAAGTTAGGTTTTGGGGCATCTAAATCCCAGACATTCAGTCCCCTCCCCGGCGCGCGCCGCACCGCCGTTGCCAGTGGGTGATGTGATCGAGTGTCGCTATTGTGTCGGGCGCCGTGTCGCCAGATCAGAGGCTGCAGTACCGAGCCTCTGCCAGTCAGCCGATTGTTGTGGTTCGCCAGCGTCCGGTGAAATGCTGATACAGCCCACGTGTGCGACGCCAGACCGAGCGAGGCTGCCGATGTGCACACACAGCACCGTAGGGACCTTTGTGCTGAGATCAGAGTCTGTCTCTGATGTCTGATGTCAGAGAGCGCGCCTGTCTGCAGTATAGTGCACGGGGTTCAGAGAGAGCCATTGTGCTCTCTAGACGCCAGTTCAGAGCGAGCCTTTGTTCGGGCCGACGGCCTGGCAATGCGCAGTCAGCCAGTCAGGTGACTTTGATCACGTGATAGTGATGTACTGTGAGTTACCTCGAACGCGCCGCAAGGGCCGGCAGTGATTCTCTGGCTCTCTTGGAGGAACGGTCGTGGTGGGCGGTCGCCCCTCTGGCGGCCGCCGTCTGGCCAGCCCTGGCCCCATACAGAGGTACGTCGGACTCTGCCTGAGAGTCACCACATCTGTCGAGATGTAGTTCTCTGATAGAAACTGTTGCACCTGTCTATCAAAAATGAAGCTACATTGTTAACGCTATATCACGCTGCGCATTAATGTCTGATCTTCGTTGCATTTATCTGTTGACCAATATGCACAATATAGAAGTGCTGGCTTTGGAAGTGCGTGTCAAGATGTGAGATGAGAGCTCGGAGATGAAGGATTCGAACCATTGAATTTATAACCGGGGTTTTAAATATCGCAAACGTCGAGGTCTGACTAAACTATCAACGTGCCAGAAGAGTTGCCCACCTTCAGGGATGGCCCTGAAAACTCCCCTACACAACAGACCGGTCCAGGACTACGCCAGTATGCCAATGAACACTAGGAAACCGCCACAAACTGGTCACCGCACACATGTCGAAACTTGACTCAATTATTATGTGTGCAGGGGAGAGCTAAGTCTCGGATAGACATTCACAACTGCCCTCTGTCGCCACCGGTGGACAACGGACTTAACTTGCCGCCAGCTGTCTACCGACGGGCACCTTTCTAGCGGGCAGATGGCTCCTGGAGAAGTCAACCATCAAATGCCAGGCACGCGGCCATCCGACGTCACCGCGGGACCCACGGACGTCTCGGTGACGTCATGTATCTGATTCGTCGATAGGCGTCAGCACATGTGTGCTGTGTGCGGCCGGTCGAGTGACGCGATTATTGAGTCACCTGACCGGCCTGAGTGGCCGACACACGGCACACTGACGAGGGGCCGACACACGACACACTGACGAGGGGCCGACCGTCCTGAGGGGCCGACACACGGTACACTGACGAGGGGCCGACACACGGCACACTGACGAGGGGGTGGTGATTGTGCTTTAGGGCGAGTCGACTGCATTGGTCATTTGCGCCCATACACTGACGAGGGGCCGACCGTCCTGAGGACCGACACGGTACACTGACGAGGGGCCGACACACGGTACACTGACGAGGGGCCGACCGTCCTGAGTGGCCGACACGGTACACTGACGAGGGGCCGACACACTGACGCAGGGCACCTGACGAGGGGCCGACACACGACACACTGACGAGGGGCCGACACACGGCACACTGACGAGGGGCCAACCGTCCTGAGTGGCCGACACACGGCACACTGACGAGGGGCCGACCGTCCTGAGGGGCCGACACACGGCACACTGACGAGGGGCCGACCGTCCTGAGGGGCCGACACACGACACACTGACGAGGGGCCGACACACGGCACACTGACGAGGGGCCGACCGTCCTGAGGGGCCGACACACGCACACTGACGAGGGGCCGACCGTCCTGAGTGGCCGACACACGGTACACTGACGAGGGGCCGACCGTCCTGAGGGGCCGACACACGGCACACTGACGAGGGGCCAACCGTCCTGAGGGGCCGACACACGACACACTGACGAGGGGCCGACACACGGCACACTGACGAGGGGCCGACCGTCCTGAGTGGCCGACACACGGCACACTGACGAGGGGCCGACCGTCCTGAGGGGCCGACACAGACACACTGACGAGGGGCCGACACACGGCACACTGACGAGGGGCCGACCGTCCTGAGTGGCCGACACACGGTACACTGACGAGGGGCCGACACACGTCACACTGACGAGGGGCCGACCGGCCTGAGTGGCCGACACACGGTACACTGACGAGGGGCCGACACACGGTACACTGACGAGGGGCCGACACACGGTACACATGACGAGGGGCCGACACACGTCACACTGACGAGGGGCCGACACACGGCACACTGACGAGGGGCCGACCGGCCTGAGTGGCCGACACACGGTACACTGACGAGGGGCCGACCGTCCTGAGGGGGCCGACACACGGTACACTGACGAGGGGCCGACACACGGCACACTGACGAGGGGCCGACCGTCCTGAGTGGCCGACACACGGCACACTGACGAGGGGCCGACCGTCCTGAGGGGCCGACACACGGTACACTGACGAGGGGCCGACACACGGCACACTGACGAGGGGCCGACCGTCCATGAGGGCCGACACGGTACACTGACGAGGGGCCGACACACGGTACACTGACGAGGGGCCGACCGTCCTGAGTGGCCGACACGGTACACTGACGAGGGGCCGACACACGGTCACACTGACGAGGGGCCGACCGGCCTGAGTGGCCGACACACGGTACACTGACGAGGGGCCGACACACGGTACACTGACGAGGGGCCGACCGTCCTGAGTGGCCGACACACGGTACACTGACGAGGGGCCGACACACGTCACACTGACGAGGGGCCGACCGGCCTGAGTGGCCGACACACGTCACACTGACGAGGGGCCGACCGGCCTGAGTGGCCGACACACGGTACACTGACGAGGGGCCGACACACGGTACACTGACGAGGGGCCGACACACGGCACACTGACGAGGGGCCGACCGTCCTGAGTGGCCGACACGGTACACTGACGAGGGGCCGACACACGGTACACTGACGAGGGGCCGACCGTCCTGAGTGGCCGACACGGTACACTGACGAGGGGCCGACACACGGTACACTGACGAGGGGCCGACACGGTACACTGACGAGGGGCCGACACACGGCACACTGACGAGGGGCCGACCGTCCTGAGGGGCCGACACACGACACACTGACGAGGGCCGACACACGGTACACTGACGAGGGGCCGACACACGGTACACTGACGAGGGGCCGACACGGTACACTGACGAGGGGCCGACACACGGCACACTGACGAGGGGCCGACCGTCCTGAGGGGCCGACACACGGCACACTGACGAGGGGCCGACACACGACACACTGACGAGGGGCCGACACACGGCACACTGACGAGGGGCCGACACACGGCACACTGACGAGGGGCCGACACACGGCACACTGACGAGGGGCCGACCGGCCTGAGTGGCCGACACACGGTACACTGACGAGGGGCCGACACACGGCACACTGACGAGGGGCCGACCGTCCTGAGGGCCGACACGGTACACTGACGAGGGGCCGACACCGGAAAGAGGCCGAAAGGCACACTGACGAGGGGCCGACCGTCCTGAGGGGCCGACACACGGTACACTGACGAGGGGCCGACACACGGCACACTGACGAGGGGCCGACCGTCCTGAGTGGCCGACACGGTACACTGACGAGGGGCCGACACACGGTACACTGACGAGGGGCCGACCGTCCTGAGTGGCCGACACGGTACACTGACGAGGGGCCGACACACGGTACACTGACGAGGGGCCGACACACGGCACACTGACGAGGGGCCGACCGTCCGGGCTGAGCACACGGTACACTGACGAGGGGCCGACCGTCCTGAGGGGCCGACACAGGTACACTGACGAGGGGCCGACACACTGCACACTGACGAGGGGCCGACCGTCCTGAGTGGCCGACACGGTACACTGACGAGGGGCCGACACACGACACACTGACGAGGGGCCGACACACGGCACACTGACGAGGGGCCGACACACGGCACACTGACGAGGGGCCGACCGTCCTGAGTGGCCGACACGGTACACTGACGAGGGGCCGACACACGGTACACTGACGAGGGGCCGACACACGGCACACTGACGAGGGGCCGACACACGACACACTGACGAGGGGCCGACACACGGCACACTGACGAGGGGCCAACCGTCCTGAGTGGCCGACACACGGCACACTGACGAGGGGCCGACACACGGCACACTGACGAGGGGCCGACACACGGCACACTGACGAGGGGCCGACCGTCCTGAGGGGCCGACACACGGCACACTGACGAGGGGCCGACCGTCCTGAGGGGCCGACACACGGTACACTGACGAGGGGCCGACACACGGTACACTGACGAGGGGCCGACACACGGCACACTGACGAGGGGCCGACCGTCCTGAGTGGCCGACACGGTACACTGACGAGGGGCCGACACACGGTACACTGACGAGGGGCCGACACGGTACACTGACGAGGGGCCGACACGGTACACTGACGAGGGGCCGACACACGGTACACTGACGAGGGGCCGACACACGACACAGTTAGTTATTTGGGCTTTCGGGCGCTTCGACTGCTCTGGTCATATTGCGCCCATAACTCATGTGATCATTGAGATGCGGTTAGCAGTTCCAAGCGTCACACCATTGACGCCGTTTCATCGCTTTACTTTGTTACAAAGTCTACATATCATGCATATCGATGAGGGGCATATATAGTTAGAAACGATACTTCGGATACAAAATCCATCAGTCGTCCCGATTGGACAACGGGAGAGCTGTTAGAAAGAACATAGTCAAGAGAGACCATCTGGAAAGATCCAAAGTAACGTCTACGTTTGTCGGCATATATAGGACACGAGATCAGAACCTGGTGAACTGTCAGTGGTGATCGACATGTGGCGCACTGGGGTCTGTCGCCACCGCACAGCAGGTAACCGTGCGTGGCGTAAGTGTGCCCTATGCGGAGACGACATAGTGTCAACTCTTCTTTTCTAAGCATGCGATGGGATGAACCCCATGGTTCCAACAGTGGCTTGATGGCTTTCAGCTTGTTCGCATTGGTCGCGTCCCACATTGTTTGCCACTTGTTAAGGAGGAAGATGGCAATCTGTCGGTAGTGGTCCGTGGCAGGAAGCGGCAACGACCGAGTGCGCGGGGCATGCGCTGCTCGCCTTGCCGCAGCGTCCGCCAACTCGTTCCCAGCAATTCCAACATGGACAGGAAGCCAACACAGAACCACTCGCCGTCCAGAGCGGTGCACAGTGGTAAGACACCTTAGAATATCACGCAAAAGTGGGTTGGAGGGATTAAATGTATTCACGGCTAAAAATACTACTTAAGGAGTCAGTGAAAAACACATGACAATCACCTCCTGACACTTCGATATAACATGGGCTTTCAAAATGGCGACAAGTTCTGATGAATGTACAGATGCGTGCTTCGGGAGTGAAAACGATCGGGTGACAGAGCCACAAACGAATGCGTTGCCAACACCATCCTCAGTTCGAGAACCATCAGTATATGTAGTCACCCAGTCATGAAATTAAGCGATGCGTTCAAGGGCCAGTGAGCGGAACTCTTCTGGGGCGACATCGGTTTTCCTGGTCCTAGCGAGGGACAAATCCACCTCTGGTGCGATCAACTCCCATGGGGTCCCATCAACTCAGTGTGCTCGACTTTCCGGATTGGAGTTGAACTCGGCATTCTCGAAACAGTTCGGTGTACGCATGCGTACACCGAACGGGGCAACCCTGAAATTTCGATCTGTGGGGAAAATGGTCGGCAATCGTCGCGAGACAACATGTGAGTAAGCGGGATGATCAGGGAGCTGGCGAAGTTTGCAGGCGTAGCGCATACCCAGCCTTTCTCTACGAAGGCAGAGAGGCGGCTCATATGCCTCTGCTAGAAGGCTTACCGTGGGTGACGTGCGAAATGCTCCAGTTGCAATGCGGATGGCGGTGTGGTGGATAGTGTCAAGTATGCGCTTGTTGGCTAAAGCATTAAGTCATAAATAAAACTGGCGTAGTCAAGTTTTTAACGTATCAGGGAACGATATAACAGCATAAGCGTATCTCGATCTGCACCATAGGAGGTACGAGCGACGCATTTTATGATATTCAGTGCGCTAAAACACTTTCCACGTAACGTTTTCAGGTGGTGCTGGTATGTAAAACGTTGGTCAAATTCCACTCCCAGAAATCGCACCACGGGTTGAACTCCTGCCATAAAGTTTAATTTCTGGTCACATCGACGATGACAAAAATGAAGCGAGACAGTTTTCGTTGTAGAAAATGAAAATCAATTGATGTTTGCCCACTTTTCCAGGCACGCAACTGCTAGTTGCAACTGCCTTTGTAATGTTGGTGTTCATGAGGCGCAGGACCAGATGGCAAAATCATCCACGGAGAGCGAGCGCCCCATGTTCCGCGGAATGGAATCGCCGATGTCATCGATCATAATGCCGAATAGTGGAACGCTGAGAACACTTCCCTGTGGGATGCCGTTCTCCAGGATAAACCATCGGGAGAAATGGTTACCAATGCGTACCCGAAATCTTCTTTCTTTCCAAAAAATTGCTAAAATATGCCCATGTGACCACGTATTCCTTTCTTTAAGAGTTTCATAAGGATTCCGTGCCGCCAAGTTGTGTCATATGCCATCTCAATGTCGAAGAATACGGCCCCTAGATGGCGTTTCCTACGAAAAGCAATCCTTACCTCGGTGTACAGAGATAAAATGTGATCAATGGTGCATCTGTTTTTCCGGAAACCGCATTGGTACTTTGCAAGGAGATCGTGTTTTTCTATAAACCATGTGAGGCGAACGTTGACCATCTTTTTCAATAACTTGCACAGGGCAGATGTTAAAGATATTGGGCGGTAGTTCAAAGGGTTGGTACCGCTTTACCCAGGTTTAAGAAGGGGAACTATCGTGGCATCCCTCCACGATGGAGGGAATAGCCCGAGCTCCCATAAATTGTTAAATGCGTGTAAAAGCACCGATAGCACTCCCTGCGGCAGATGTCTCAATAGTTCATTGTGTTCACAATCCGGACCCTCAGCGACGCTTGTAAGTGAAGAAATAGCAGATGCCAGCTCAGATCTGGTAAACGGTTGGTTGTATGAAAGCCGCTCAGGCGTTGAGAACTCTACCGGAGTCATCTCACAGCGGCGTTTATGACGAAGGAAGCTTGGATCAATGGTACCAGTTTGACATCTTCGAGCAAGTGTAGTTCCAAATTCGTTGGCTACATCTACCGGGTGAGCAGCCTCACGATCGCCAATAACTAATATAGGGAGAGGTTGGTTGGTTGGTTATTGGTTTTACGACACGTCGACCGTTGAGTCATATAGCGTCGCCAATCTCTCACGCCGATTGGTCGCGGGCGAAGAGTAGCGACAGGTGAGACTCGAACCCACAACCTTTCGATTGTGAGACTAGCATCTTACCCCTAGACCACTCGTCCCAAATATAGGGAGAGGGATCGAACTGAGTTGACCAGATATTCTTTTAATTCGGGACCAGATCAGAGAGTGGGGCGAAAAGCGGCTCAAAGAGTTTACGTAGGGGACGAGTGATCTAGGGGCAAGATGCTAGTCTCACAATCGAAAAGTTGTGGGTTCGAGTCTCACCTGTCGCTACTCTTCGCCCGCGACCAATCGGTGTGAGAGATTGGCGACGCTACATGACTCAACGGTCGACGTGTCGTAAAACCAACCAACCAACCAACCAACCAAAGAGTTTACGTACTCACGCCAAGAAAACCGCTTTGCTTCCAGTATCGTACGCCGCACGACAGCCCTAGCACGTCTGAACTCTATTAAATTTGTGGTGGTACTATTACGGTTGAAAGCTCTAAAGGCGCGTCGTCTCGCTCGGATGGCATCACGACACTCACGCGTCCACCACGGAACTGGGGTACGCCTAGGGGACACAGTGGTCATAGGATGCATCTGGTTGCACATTCTAGAAGGCGAGATGGAAATGCATCTATTGAAATTGGTGGTTTATCATAATGTGAACAAAAAACACGCTGTACCTGGTCTTCAAATATTTCCCAGTCCGCTTTTTTGAAGTTCCATCGTTGTGGTCGAGGTCCCAATATGGGACTTCCTTGATGGTGTAACCAGATGGGAAAGTGGTCACTTCCCAATGGGTCCTCGTCAACCGACCATTCAAAACTGTTAACCAACTCCGGACTCACCAGACTAAGATCTAAAACTGAAGTAAGACCTGATGGGAGGCTAAAATGGGTACCTGCGCCAGTGTTCAAAATGCAAAGGGATGTCCGTAGAATAAAATTTTCCAAGAGACGCCCACGAGTTAATATCAACGCAGCCCCATATGGTGTGATGGGAATTAAAGTCTCCTAAAACAAGGAGGGGAGGCGGCAGCTGAGCCAAGAGCTTCTCCAGATCATTGATTGGGAATACAACACCAGGGGGAGGTACAGAGAACACACAGTAAGGGCACGACGGTTTAGGAGGATACGCGCGACCACCGCTTGCAAGGCGGTTTTCAACTCGATTTCTTTACCCGGAACGCTGTGGTGAACAGCCAGAAGCACCACACCATGAGCAATGGTGTCAAACAGTACATCCTTACGAAAAACAGTATAGTTTTTAATGGATATATTGTGCTCTGGTCTAACTTTCGTTTCCTGCAGGCATACTACTGCTGGGCATTGTTGATTAAGAACTCTCTGGAGTTCTTGGACACTCGTTCTAAAACCTCTACAGTTCCACTGTAAAAAGACCTGCATGGTGGGTGATTTAAAGGTTAAAACAATTTTGGGAAAATATCACAGTCAGTAATGGTTTCTGTATGAAAAGGGGGAGTTGCGTGATACAATGGTCGCTGGTTAGAAATTGGCGCAGGGGATTAAAACCTCGCTACTTGTCCAGGAACGGGGTCTGCAAGCTCGCCTTGACTAGGTCCCAGCGACTGGGTCCTGGGGCGATAACGCGGAGACGCTTCCGCTGGTGGGGAGCCCGACAGTGGCATTCCTCTTTTCTGGGGCCCCAAACGGGGTGGAGGCGGAGGAGGGCCCATCTCGTCTAACGGAGCCGGACCTTCCACTCGCCGTCGCGGCGATGGGGTGGCTGGCCTTGGGGGAAGAGACTTGTCAGTCCCTTGGCGGCCTCCCGTTCGGGCCCTCTCCATCTGAGCGAGTCGGGCCCGCTTGGCCTCGCGGGCACGGCTTTCACTGACGAGAGCGGCCGACACTCAACACACTGACGAGAGCGGCCGACACACAACACACTGACGAGAGCGGCCGACACACAACACGCTGACGAGAGCGGCCGACACACAACACGCTGACGAGCGGCCGACACACAACACGCTGATGAGAGCTGCCGACACACAACACACTGACGAGAGCTGCCGACACACAACACACTGACGAGAGCGGCCAACACAACACGCTGACGAGACGGCCGACACACAACACACTGACGAGAGCGGCCGACACTCAACACACTGACGAGAGCGGCCGACACAACACACTGACGAGAGCGGCCGACACAACACACTGACGAGAGCGGCCGACACACAACACACTGACGAGAGCGGCCGACACACAACACACTGACGAGAGCGGCCGACACACAACACGCTGACGAGCGGCCGACACACAACACGCTGATGAGAGCTGCCGACACAACACACTGACGAGAGCTGCCGACACACAACACACTGACGAGAGCGGCCAACACAACACGCTGACGAGAGCGGCCGACACACAACACACTGACGAGAGCGGCCGACACTCAACACACTGACGAGACGGCCGACACAACACACTGACGAGAGCGGCCGACACAACACACTGACGAGAGCAGCCGACACACAACACACTGACGAGACGGCCGACACAACACACTGACGAGAGCGGCCGACACAACACACCACGAGAGCGGCCGACACACAACACACTACGAGGCGGCCGACACTCAACACGCTGATGAGAGCGCCGACACAACACACTGACGAGAACTGCCGACACACAACACACTGACGAGAGCGGCCAACACAACACGCTGACGAGAGCGGCCGACACACAACACACTGACGAGAGCGGCCGACACACAACACACTGACGAGAGCGGCCGACACACAACACACTGACGAGAGCGGCCGACACACAACACACTGACGAGAGCGGCCGACACACAACACACTGACGAGAGCGGCCGACATACAACACATTGACGAGAGAACACCGAGTGCCACAGCAATGAGACGGTCACCTCGGCAGGGAGAGACAACACCTAGCACGCCTATGTTTTGAAAGGTATGTTACCCGCACAGGAGGTAAACGTTTTCCAGATTCAGGTACATTTCCGAAAGTTTCTTAGGAATCATAAAGTAATCATGTGATAAAGCCACAATCTGACAAGTTGATCGGACACAACTGGCCGCCGATAACGGCGCACTCGTGACCGGCGTATCGAGGAACACGGACCGACGCACAGCAAGACGAACGGGCCTGGGGAGGGGCGGGTGTCCGACAGATACAGATACAAAGACGGAGACAGAGACAGGGGCAGGGACATGGACAAATATATACAGGATCAGACAGCCAGACAGACAGACAGACATATAGACAGACAGACAGATATACAGACAGACATACATACATACAGACAGACAGACAGACATGCAGTACAGGACAGACAGATGACAGCCAGTTGGACAAAGTCGGACAGACAAATTAGGCTGCCAGTGCACCGCAGAAACAAATCGGATCAGTCATCACGGCTTCCATGGTCTGTATCAGAAATCCCACCGGCCAGTCACAGACAATCGGACTGCTTTCTCTTCCGCTGGATGATGATGATTATTGGGGTTTTAGGGTGCGTCATCTCTTCCGCTGGATGAGTGCCCGACAAAACCGTACGAGCTGCGTAGAGCCCAGTACAGAGGCTTCACTGAAGGCCTCCTGAATCGCCGAAGAGCCCAGCACAGAGGCTTCACTGAAGGCCTCCTGAATCTCCGCACAGCCCAGTACAGAGGCTTCACTGAAGGCCTTCAGAAGCTCTGCAGAGCCCAGTACAGAGGCTTCATTGAAGGCCTCCTGAATCTCCGCAGAGCCCAGTACAGAGGCTTCACTGAAGGCCTGAATCTCCGCAGAGCCCAGCATAGAGGCTTCACTGAAGGCCTCCTGAATCTCCGCAGAACCCAGTACAAAGGCTTCACTGAAGGCCTTCCGAAGCCTCGCAGAGCCAGGTACATAGGCTTCACTGGAGACCTCTCCGAAGCGTTCGGAACAGCACTAGAGGCTCCCCACTTCCAACAAGTATGGCACAGGCCGCCCACGTCCGTTCTTTTGGAATCGTAACGGTGAGGCTGACGGGACGGGCATGGGTATGGGAATGGGGATGTGATGTGTATGTTGATTGGTATGCGGCTGGGTATTGGAATGTGAAGTGGATGGGTATGGGAGTGTTGGTTGGTTATTGGTTTGACGACACGTCGACCGTTGAGTTATTTAGCGTCGCCAATCTATCACGCCGATTGGTCGCGGGCGAAGATTAGCGACAGGTGAGACTCGAACCCACAACCTTTCGATTGTGAGACGAGCATCTTACCCCTAGACCACTCGTCCCCGGGTATGAGAGTGTCAAGTGGATGGATACGGGGATGTGTATGTGGATGTGCATGTAAATGGGCATGTATATGGGCATGTAGATGGGCATGTAGATGGGTATGCGAATGGGTATACAGATGGGTATGTGGATGTGTATGTGATGGTATCGGGATAATCATGGTGATGGGAATAGGGATATGAGGGTATGAAGATGGGGATGATAGGTCGATGTGGATGTGGATGTGGATGGTAATAGGCATGTGGATGGATATCGGTGTGGGAATTTTGATGGGCATGGTATGAGTATTTGGATGGGCATATTGATTGGGTATGTGGATATGGATGGGCATACGCACACAGAGACGGGAATCAATATGTGGAAAGGCATGAGATCACGGATAGGGTCAGGGAGAGGGAGGTGCGACCCATCACGGATACTCCATAACGCGGCGGAGGGCGTACTCAATGACGGCGCAAGATATTTGGCCCCATTTTGCGAGACGGACGATAGGCGTGATAATAACCAAATCCATACTGGTGATGCCAGTTCAGGGCGACTCAATGTCCGCACACTGGTGATGCCAAGTTCGACACGGATCGAGCACCACTGTCATCGACATCACAACCACCGAAACAATAATTGATGGGCTTCGGACGGTGGCGGCGACGCTTCCAATGTAGCACGGCAGCGATAGATGGGGGCGATCCTTACAATAATTGATGGGCTTCGGACGGTGGCGGCGACGCTTCCAATGTAGCACGGCAGCGATAGATGGGGGCGATCCTTACAATAATTGATGGGCTTCGGACGGTGGCGGCGACGCTTCCAATGTAGCACGGCAGCGATAGATGGGGGCGATCCTTCGACGGGGGGCGACGCTCCAATACAGCACGATAGATGGGGGCATCCTTCGGAATGGGGCCTTCGGTCGGTGGCGGCGACGCTTCCAATGTAGCACGGCAGCGATAGATGGGGGCGATCCTTAGGGGACGCTTCCAATGTAGCACGCAGCGATAGATGGGGGCTTCGGACGGTGGCGGCGACGCTTCCAATGTAGCACGGCAGCGATAGATGGGGGCGATCCTTCGACGGTGGCGGCGACGCTTCCAATGTAGCACAGCAGCGATTGATGGGGGCGTCCTTCGGACGGTGGCGGCGACGCTTCCAATGTAGCACGGCAGCGATAGATGGGTTTCGGAGGTCGCGACGCTTCCAATATAGCACGGCAGCGATACTGGAGGCGATCCTTACGCAATGTTTCGCTGCTGGGCCGCGTCGGAACCAGATCAATGTCTGTGGTAGAGCGCGGGCTGGCTGACACCAACAGACCCTGACGGGGCGTGCAACGCTCCGCTTACACAACTAGGCATCCTGCTACGAGAGTACTGTTCATCTCAGCAGAGCACGAGCGCACGATCATTTTGCATCGACATCAACAATGCACAAACATGATAGCATATGACGTGCTGGTGCAGTTTGCTACGCAACGGTGATGGGCGTATTTTATGAAGGGTATTTATTGAAGGACACACAATATTTTTCGTCAGTCTAACTTGTTGCGCACAAACTGGATGTTCATGCACATCAGTCATTGACAGACGGCAAATCTGGTGATATTGGTGGTGGTGGTTATTGGCTTTACGACGCGTCGACTGCCTTGGGTGACATAGCGTCGCCAAAATATCACACAGAACGTTCACGGGCGAGGTGCAGCGACAGGTGGGACTCGAACTCACAACCTTTCGGTTGAGAGACGGGCACTATACCAGACTGCTTGCCTCCGTATGTGGATGCTGTGGGGATCTGACTGTGCCATGTCCGTGTGGCCAGATGCATTCTCGGTTGGACGTCAGATGTAAATCATGACGTCTAATGCTCTAATGCATTCTAATTTAAAGCTTCTAATTCGACGCAAATTATGTTCCATTGATATATTATATGTACGGATTATTTCATACCGGCATATTATGTGTAGTATCAGCAGCATGGAACAGACCCTGTAGTCAACTAGTACTAGCTGAGTTTGGTAACCATGTATCACCAGGATGCAATTAGTATGTGCCAGTGCGGGGTGCAAATAAAAAGCAGAGCTCCAATTTCCTCATGCTTGCAGGCAATCTCAAAGTACACCGGGGTGATTGCAGCGTTTGTGACGATATTGCGCTGCGTGTGGATGTTGACTCAGTCGTCCGGTCGGCCGACCATTGGAAATTAAAACTAAATGTGTCCAAACACAATTTCGTTTCCATAACCTTGAAACGTAAAGCGTAAATGTAACAGCCAAGTTACAAAACTAAAGAAATCATTTCGAACATGTCACAACTTTAATGGATTTTGACCAAAAGGTTACTTTTCTAAGACTTTTTCCTTTTGTTCGGGCCGTCGGACAAGGCTTCAGCCCAACGACAAGAGCAACACAGTTTTCGCAGGCCCAACGCTTATGTCCGACCTGTGTTAGAACACTGTTCGGTCAATTGCCGGGTGGAGCACAAAGCCTGTTGGTCGGATCAGATAACACGGAACACAAGTCGTTGGATACGGCTGGATTGAAGCACGGACCGAACACTACCACCTCAAGACTACCACGAACTAATACGATCTCATGACACAAAGCTATGGCGTGTGGCACGTGAGCGATGGAGCGTTCTGCTCGTATATGAAGTGTTTCGTCGAACGCGGAATGCGACAGGTATGTCCGAGCACTTTGGCATAAATGTACCACATCATATCAAGTGGAGAGAGCCAGTCAGTTCGAGTGAGTGTCTTGGCTTGATGCTTCATTTGGAAGGGTGAATCTGTCGTGGGCAACCTTTTGATACGAGCAGCCCGAACATGGCTTTCTTTGATTGCAATTTCTTCTCAGGCCGATATGCTGAGTGATAATTTCAATCGTGTGAAAAGACGGAACGCGATTTTGGCTCTTTCAATAAGCCCCTCGCGTGTTGTTTTTTGTTGACTTGCTTTTTTAATATTATATACGGATCTAAACGCTGTAAATACATAGTATAATTACATAGCAACTGTGCAAAGTAGTGTTCATTAGGCATTGCACTCCCATGTCTTGACCTCGCCAATAACCGGGCTGATGCCTTTGGATAATTCAATCACAATAAACAACAAACAATATTTGTTACGGGTGTTGTGGCTCTGGCCACCGGTATAGGTCGGCATGAATGATGAATTACTGCCGAACGGATGCTGCTTTGGGGACAATCGGCTGATCCTGTGCTCATTGGGGGCACCATGGGTTGACCCTGTGCTGACTGGGGGGCACCATCTGCTGACTCTGTGCTGATCCGCGTCAGTTCAGCATGGCCTGACGCTGCTGCTGCTGCCACACCTACTGTTGCTGCCGGACGTGCCGAGGCCGACAGTGCCAAAAGCAGGAGCCCGGATAATCAGACGGGCCTAAGCCTGCACAACGCCTGCATAGCGAGCATGGCCGCCTCGCTGGGCAGCCGTGCCAGCAGACGGCTTAACACGCGCACTGGAAGGGGGGGGGGCGAAATCCGCCCACCCCTCCGGTTTTTCGTACATAACTGCAGATTTTACCGGTCGATATACGCGATTTTCTGCGTAGCTTCTTAGAAATGACCGGCGCGTCGTTTAAAGCAAGAAGAATGGAAATCGGCCGCAAAATGTTCAAGTTAGGGGCCGTTAAAGTAACAAAATTTCCTAGCGCCAGACCACAAAAATCGGCGTTGATGCGTTTCCCGTATATTCGCAAAAGGGAAGTGTTCTTGGCAACACTAGCGACTTGTTTGATGTATATTGATATGCTATATAGCTTCAAGGTCATGTTAGGTCACCGAGGTTAAGCCAGGTCAAGTTCATGACAGGTTAAAGGAACCAAACTTGATCAACTGGAATGTTGTCATAAATGCGCTACTGTTTGTCATTTGTACTGTTTGTCATTGAGTTTCCATACTTTATTCATGTACTGCACTCCTTTCTTCGCGATGCCGATTGCGCCGAGCTGCCCGACGGAGCAGTCGGGCGGGCGGCCCGGTTCCGGTAACTGGAACAAGTAACTGACCTGATAAAGTGCTGCTATATAGGTGACCTGAGGTCAAATGTCGGGTCTAGCATCTGTATTGCATCATTAGTAATGTCCAAAACATCATTGATGCCCATTTTGGAGATTTTAACACAATCACAGCGATCCATAACAATGACAAGGCAAGCCACGCAAAACAAGAAAATTGACAAATGTGACCTAATTTGACCTTGAAGATATTGACCTAAGGTCATGAAATTTGCACACAATAGAGTTCACTACCGTATCCATCCGCCCTGCGAATTTCGTTCCTCCAGCTTTAATAGGAGCCGAGATCTTATGGGGGGGGGGAATCCGCCCCCCTCCAGTGCGCGTAATTTTCAGAGGCCCTCCAGGGCGCGTGTTAAGCGCCAGTAGCCGCACTGCTTACTCAACATACATCACTGAAAATGCATATAATAATCACACGAAATTCCACATCAGGGACACGACAGGCGGCATTTTCAAGTGTGACCACGCCACCTACTGGGGGAGTCGGTAAGTTAGCTTCCGCCGTAGGATGTACGAGTGAAGCAAACTAACTGTGCTTATCCACGGGCGCTTACAATGCGAAGTGCTTGTGAGCGTGCATCCAGCGCCGCGCTCGCAACGCAATGAGCATAAGTCTGGGACCCGAACAGCTCAGCGGGCTCGCGGTGTTCCATCCTGGCAACACACCTCCGCGTCTCACACCGGACGACTCGTGTAACAGCTCAGCGGGCTCGCGGTGTTCCATCCTGGCAACACACCTCCGCGCCACACACCGGACGACTCGTGTAACAGCTCAGCGGGCTCGCGGTGTTCCATCCTGGCAACACACCTCCGCGTCTCACACCGGACGACTCGTGTAACAGCTCAGCGGGCTCGCGGTGTTCCATCCTGGCAACACACCTCCGCGTCTCACACCGGACGACTCGTGTAACAGCTCAGCGGGCTCGCGGTGTTCCATCCTGGCAACACACCTCCGCGCTACACACCGGACGACTCGTGTAACAGCTCAGCGGGCTCGCGGTGTTCCATCCTGGCAACACACCTCCGCGCCACACACCGGACGACTCGTGTAACAGCTCAGCGGGCTCGCGGTGTTCCATCCTGGCAACACACCTCCGCGCCACACACCGGACGACTCGTGTAACAGCTCAGCGGGCTCGCGGTGTTCCATCCTGGCAATACACCTCCGCGCTACACACCGGACGACTCGTGTAACAGCTCAGCGGGCTCGCGGTGTTCCATCCTGGCAACACACCTCCGCGCCTCACACCGGACGACTCGTGTAACAGCTCAGCGGGCTCGCGGTGTTCCATCCTGGCAACACACCTCCGCGTCTCACACCGGACGACTCGTGTAACAGCTCAGCGGGCTCGCGGTGTTCCATCCTGGCAACACACCTCCGCGCCACACACCGGACGACTCGTGTAACAGCTCAGCGGGCTCGCGGTGTTCCATCCTGGCAACACACCTCCGCGCCACACACCGGACGACTCGTGTAACAGCTCAGCGGGCTCGCGGTGTTCCATCCTGGCAACACACCTCCGCGCCACACACCGGACGACTCGTGTAACAGCTCAGCGGGCTCGCGGTGTTCCATCCTGGCAACACACCTCCGCGCCACACACCGGACGACTCGTGTAACAGCTCAGCGGGCTCGCGGTGTTCCATCCTGGCAACACACCTCCGCGCCACACACCGGACGACTCGTGTAACAGCTCAGCGGGCTCGCGGTGTTCCATCCTGGCAACACACCTCCGCGCCACACACCGGACGACTCGTGTAACAGCTCAGCGGGCTCGCGGTGTTCCATCCTGGCAACACACCTCCGCGCTACACACCGGACGACTCGTGTAACAGCTCAGCGGGCTCGCGGTGTTCCATCCTGGCAACACACCTCCGCGCCACACACCGGACGACTTGTGTAACACGCACAGCGGTGGCGGCCGGCGTCACGACACCCGACAGCGGCTGCTGTTGCTGTTGCTGTGTCGCAGCAGCGCACAGCAACAGCACGTCGTCTACAGCGAAACAAAATGCGGGCCTCCGCCTCATCTACACAGGGGCGAGCAGTCTCCGGGTAAGGTGCCCGTCTCCCCAACCGGAAGGTTGGGAGTTCGATTCCCACATGTTGCTACTCTTCGCTCGCGAACAATCGGCGTGAGCAATTGACGATGCCTTATGACCAAAACAGTGGGTATGGCGTAAACACCAATAGCCATCACATTTCACGTACTGGACGTAGCCGAGAGGGTCAGCCAGCCTCACGTCACTATCTGGTGCTGCCGTCACGTCACTATCTGGTGCTGCCGTCACGTCACTATCTGCGCGTGTACTATCTGGTGCTGACGTCCGTCACTATCTGGTTGTACGTCACTATCTGGTGCTGGCGTCACGTCACTATCTGGTGCTGGCGTACGTCACTCACTATTGGCCGGCGTCGTCACTATCTGGCTGGCGTCACGTATTCTCGCGTCACCACTATCTGGTGCCGCGCGTCACGTCACTATCTGGTGCTCACGTCACTATCTGGTGCTGCCGTCACGTCACTATCTGGTGCTGCCGTCACGTCACTATCTGGTGCTGGCGTCACGTCACTATCTGGTGCTGCCGTCACGTCACTATCTGGTGCTGCGTCACGTCACTATCTGGTGCTGCCGTCACGTCACTATCTGGTGCCGGCGTCACGTCACTATCTGGTGCCGGCGTCACGTCACTATCTGGTGCCGACGTCACGTCACTATCTGGTGCCGACGTCACGTTACTATCTCGTGCCGGCGTCACGTCACTATCTGGTGCCGGCGTCACATCACTATCTGGTGCCAGCGTCACGTCACTATCTGGTGCCGACGTCACGTTACTATCTGGTGCTGCCGTCACGTCACTATCTGGTGCCGGCGTCACGTCACTATCTGGTGCCGACGTCACGTCACTATCTGGTGCCAGCGTCACGTCACTATCTGGTGCCGACGTCACGTCACTATCTGGTGCTGACATGACGCTGCGACGGCTGTATGCGGACAACACGACAACAGCGACCACACCTGCTTGGAACGCCAGCCGACCGCGCAAACAGCGGGACAGTGCAAATGCACGGCACGTGGAAACAGCACAGAGACCAGTGCAACCAATACCACTACCACGACCACATATCTGACCAAAACCGACAGAGAGCCCGGCCAGTGACTTGCAACATGGTGTGCTCACATGACGTGCCAGCTACCCAGGGTTAGTCGGTGTCCATTGTCCATGTTCCACTCTGCGGCGGCTAGGTCACGTGATGTGCACGCAACCCCACATGGCGTGCCAGCTACCGAGGGTTAGTCGGTGTCCATTATCCATGTTCCACTCTGCGTCGGCCAGGTCACGTGATGTGCACGCAACCCCACATGGCGTGCCCGTTACCGAGGGTTAGTCGGTGTCCATTGTCCATGTTCCACTCTGCGGCGGCCAGGTCACGTGATGTGCACGCAACCCCACATGGCGTGCTCGTTACCGAGGGTTAGTCGGTGTCCATTGTCCATGTTCCACTCTGCGGCGGCCACAGTGATGTGCACGCAACCCCACATGGCGTGCCCGTTACCGAGGGTTAGTCGGTGTCCATTGTACATGTTCCACTCTGCGTCGGCCAGGTCACGTGATGTGCACGCAACCCCACATGGCGTGCTCGTTACCGAGGGTTAGTCGGTGTCCATTGTCCATGTTCCACTCTGCGGCGGCCAGGTCACGTGATGGGCACACAACGCCACACGCCCAGCAATGTTGTCCGATATAAACGCGCGGCTACATGAAGGCTGGCCAACGGCCGACATACCGGGGGTCAGTGACCTTTGCTCCACTGTGAGGGTGAACAATGACGGCAGCGTAATACACACGACCGCCAGGTGCACGGGTCGCCACCACACATTGTGTGACATAAGGAATTAGGCCTACTTGCAAGCGGTGGCGGCGGATTCAGATTTCGCCGGCGATTTGACTTCGATGTAACTTGGAGGTCAAGCTGCTTTGCTAAGCTTTGCTGGCGACTTTCTAAATATTTTTTTAGACATCGGAAGATTTCATCGCTGCTTGTTTAGCATCATCACAACTTCTGTGTCATTCTTTGATATATATATATAAATTTGAGACTACAAAACAACCTGTGAATGTGTGTGGAAGTCCAGCATCCATTCCTCCTATGTTCACGTCAAGCAGCTGATTTGTTGCTGAAGTAAGGATTGGTTGGTTACTTGGGCTAATGGGTGCATCGGCTGCGTTCGTCATACAGCGCCCAAGCTGAAGTAAGGCATCACGTGTTGTAAAGCTTAGATGAACTCACCTCATCCGCTCCATAAACAAATGAGTGTACGAGATGGTGAGACATATAGTCTTGACCCCCACCATTTTTATAGGGGTCAACTGACAGTTGACATCCCGCTCTGTAGTCAGCCGCCCTAGTCACAAGGGCTCACATCAATGCCGGTAGGCCAATTGGGGGCACATATTTCAGTCCTACCCCCTTTGAACCTGGGGAAATGAACACCAACTGAAATTTTGAGGAAGTTGAGGAAAAATCGGTCCTTCACATGGGTTTTGGTATGTTGCAGAGCAGGCTGCTGGATGTCGGATGGACCAGTAGACACTACTGCGTCTGCCGGAAACCATCCAATATGCACCACGCATACCGACATTGGTGCACAGCAACAGAACAGCAATAGCACAGCAATAGCACAACAACAGCACAGCAACACATATTGTTGTCCTATCGCTCCAGAGGCGGCAGCCCGAACTATCGCCTACCATCCACGCACAACACGTCAACCACACAGGGGCGCTCCTGCTGGGCTTGCTTCCGACCAATCAAAAAAAGAGTTACGCTTTCCAGACGCAATCTCGTCTGAGCATAACGCTGTGATTCGCCGCCGATCCAAAACACACAGTGGGCACCGACTAGAGTGAGCGATCTCTGAGCGTCGAAGGCGTGGTGGAAGAACCCACCGGGCGCTGTCATTCCATCGCAGTAAAGCACGACACAGCAGGGATTTCGCAGCTGTGGAATGCGCCTTCAGTTCGGGCAGTGAAGCTCAGGCACGCGAGAAGAACACAACAAAACATGGTATGTCCTCGTCATCGTAATTAATTGATCTACATCGGATATCGGCTCCAGTGGCGAGGAGAGAAGATAATTCTCAGGATCATCTGTTGGCGAGGACAGCAGCGGGTGCTGAGGACCGTCTGATGGTGACGAGAACTTCAGAGGGTACTGAGGACCATCTGTAGGCGAGAACATCCTTGTGCTGAGGACAGTGGTGTGCACTGAGGGCATCCTGGTGATGAGGACAGTGGTATATACTGAGGAAGCCTGGTGATGAGGACAGCGGTAGATACTGAGGACAGCCTGGTGATGATGAAAACCTGGTGCCGGGAACAGCAACAGGTTCCCACTTTTGGAACAGGAGCCGGTCAGAATCTGGTCATTACATCACGGAACGGCACCGCCGTCGGGAGCCGCTGGGGACATGCTCATCCACCATGGACATCAAGGCACTGGTATAGTCTGCGCAGACAGCAACAGATCGGCACAGTTGTACCGGACAGCAAGGAGCCGGAAACTGGTCATCGGGGACCTGTCTGGGTGAGGCGATGGTGGTGGTGGTGGTGGTGGTATTGGTGTTGGTGTTGGTGTTGGTGATGTTGGTGGTGTTGGTGGTGTTTGTGGTGTTGGTGGTGTTGGCGGTGTTGGTGGTGGTGGTGGCGGTGTTGGTGGTGTTGGTGGTGTTGGTGGTGTTGGTGGTGTTGGTGGCGGTGGTGGCGGCGGTGGCGGTGACGGTGGTGACGGTGGTGGTGGTGGTGGTGACGGTTATGGGCTTTAAGACGCGTCGACTGCCTGGGGCCATACACCAGTCGCCGGGCTCTCACGCCAATTGGTCGCCGGCGACGAGTAGCGGCAGACGGGACTCGAACCCACAACCCTTCGATTGCGAGACGGGCACTTCACTCCTAAACTTTCCATCTCAGTGGCGGGAGTGGAGCTGGCTCGTCACCAAGCTCGCACGGCGCGCCCTACCAACACTCGCCGGCCACACCCACACCCAGCCACACCCAGCCTGGTGGCAGTGACCCGGCGTGACCTGGCGTGACCTGGCGGGGCGATCAGACTGACCTGCCGCCGCGCAGCAAGGCTGGCCGTGGCCACCACAAGGGGACAGCAGCGGTTAGAGCCGGGACTGGACCAAAACACCGGCCATATTCAGCACTACAGCTGCTTAAAGCTGCCGTAAGCTGCGTTATCCGTCTCAGAGGCGGCATTCATTTCATGTGAAGGTGATACGCTGCTCGTGCTCTGGATGATCTACCCTGTGCTGCTCAAAACTGTTGCATGCTACTGTGGTTTTAATTGCTGGACGGCAGGTAGGAATTCAACGAGACATGGAATACAATAGTCTCAATCATATCAGCTCTGAGAAACCAGGGTCGCGAGCTTGGGAGTCGTGAAGTAACCACGGGGTGGGCGAGGAACGCGTCTGTCCGCTCCAAACTGCGTGAAACATAACATCACGTCTATTGCGTTGGACGAAAAAATCAACCCTCTCTACCACCGCCCTCCCATCTACCCCATTCAAAATACAGGGGCTAGCCGTACTCGTGAGCTCCACAAACCAATAGCTCACCGACATGCTCTTGTCTACAAAACTAGGGCAGGGATCAAACTCCGCGGAAGTAAATCTGACCAAAGAGGTCGAGCGGCAATCAGCGAAAAAAAGTAACCAGGTCCACACTTCTATACTCCCACATGCCCATACACCCATACTCCCACACTCCCTTACTCCCACACTCCCACACTACCATATGCCCATACTCCCACATGCCCATACATTCATACTCCCACATGCCCATACATTCATACTCCCACACGCCCATACTCCCACACGCCCATACTCCCACACGCCCATACTCCCATACACCCATATGTTTGGGCATATGGGTATATGCCCAAACACCCATACTCCCACACTCCAATATGCCCATACTCCCACACACCCATATGCCCATACTCCCGCGCTCCCATATGCCCATACTCCCACACACCCATATGCCCATACACCCATATTCCCGCGCTCCCATATGCCCATACTCCCACACACCCATAGGCCCATACTCCCACAGACCCATATGCCCATACACCCACACTCCAATATGCCCATACATACTCCCACACACCCATATGCCCATACTCCCACACTCCCACACTCCCACAGTCCCACACTCCCACACTCCACGAACATGGGAGCCAAAGATTGACGAAATGTTGGGTGAACACGTACCGCAGCTATTCCGCCTCCGGGACACTCAACAGAGAGCTTGCGAGGTGATCGATCGGCCACCAGGTATGTGCTAGCATCAGATGGCTTGCGAGGTGATCGATCGGCCCCCAGGTATGTGTTAGCATCAGATGGCTCAAACAGCCAGTGGCTACGATATCGGCGTGCCGGGGAGCAGGCGAGCAACACACATAACTGGCTCCGGGTGCGGGGTGGTGTGCTGGAGGATGGGTTACCTCCATACCACACACTCATAGATTCGCCAGACGCAGCATCTAACTGACCCGGGAATAGACGTCAGTGCGGGATAATAAAACAGGCATGATTAGACGGTTGATATTGTGGTGCTGGAGTTGTTCGTTTGTTGGTTATTGGTCTGGAGTTGTACGTGCTGACTAATCAAATCTCAAGATAATTATGGGATCTTATTGCGAGCACTAGATGTGCTCAAGCCTTCCCAGAAGGGCGAAATTGTTCATCAGTGGCCAACTCCTCCCTGCCCCTGGTTGGTTATTGGCTTTACGACACGTCGACCGTTGAGTCATGTAGCGTCGCCAATCTCTCACGCCGATTAGTCGCGGGCGAAGAGTAGCGACAGGTGAGACTCGAACCCACAACCTTTCGATTGTGCGACAAGCATCTTACCCCTAGACCACTCGTCCCCCCTCCCTGCCGCTATAATTCTCAAACGCACTAGGGTGAAGCGGTAGCTCAATGTCTCTCAGACAAACTACACCGCCCATGACCATTCGGCGATGTATATTGACAGCGCCTTGACAACGGAACGCGTCATAGAGTCACACGGTTCGTGCCGAGGTGCATTGGGACAGACGCGCCTGACCTGTGGCAGCCGGGACTGGCCTGTAGACGGCCAGGCGGGGAGCTGCCGTGGACAGGTGACACGGTCACCATGGATATAGACGGGCGGCGGACAGAGGAGCGAAGGCCCGATGGACACCCATCCCAGCTGACTAGAGCGTCTGAGGAGACTGTGTGCTCCTGCAGCGCTACAGCCGGGAATTTCAGCGGAGGTGGACAGAGGAGGGAAGGCCCGATGGACACCCATCCCAGCTGACTAGAGCGTCTGAGCGTCTGAGGAGACGGTGTGCTCCTGCGGCGCTACAGCCGGGAATTTCAGCGGCGATCAATAGCCGCCGACAGCTCGCCAGTCTCATCTGGGTCGGGGCCAGATGGGCACCGATCACCGCCCTACGTCCTGTCCGCCTCCAGAGGGGGTGGGGATGGGGGTGGGGGGGGCAGCCACCAGGCCACAGCCCAACACCCCACCAATCCTAGCACAGCACGACCATCCGGTCTGTTCCAGCGGTGAACACCCATGTGTGGCCACAGTCCAAAACTCCACAGCAATGTGTTCTTATTGATAAATTTGAGTGGAAAACAGCACATACCAGGACAATTATGTGCATCTCAAGTTATCAATTGATATTTTTGTTGACATCTTCCATGGCTCTACGTCAGTGCACCCAAGAAATGGATACCTGATAATAAAATACAACTGGCATACATGGCTTTCAATTATTGCTTGTGTTTTGAGGTGATGCTAGGCTGTGTACAAACCTACAATCATGTCATACAGCTGCACACACGATGCATTATGCACCATCCGACATTTTAATTCATCTAAATTTAGAAGCCGTTTTTACATTTGATGCTCAAGCAAAAATGAATTTAGACACGCTGCCGCACAACACGACCAGCCAGTCTGCTCCTGCGGTGAACACCCACCAGGCCACAGCCCAACACCCCACCAATCCCCACACAACACGACCATCCAGTCTGCTCCAGCGGTGAACACCCACCAGGCAACAGCC
This sequence comes from Ashinkailepas kermadecensis, assembly GCA_034440615.1. Classification (NCBI taxonomy): domain Eukaryota; kingdom Metazoa; phylum Arthropoda; class Thecostraca; family Neolepadidae; genus Ashinkailepas; species Ashinkailepas kermadecensis. The sequence goes on along the minus strand of JAOTOM010004099.1, from coordinate 194,199 downwards.
CAACACCCCACCAATCCCCGCACAACACGACCATCCAGTCTGCTCCTGCGGTGAACACCCACCAGGCCACAGCCCAACACCCCACACAACAGGACCATCCGGTCTTCTCCAGCGCTGAGCGCCCACCAGGACACAGCCCAACACCCCATCAATCCCCACACAACACGACCATCCGGTCTTCTCCAGCGGTGAACACCCACCAGACCACAGCCCAACACCCCACCAATCCCCACACAACACGACTATCCGGTATTCTCCAGCGGTGAGCGCCCACCAGGCCACAGTCAAACACTCCACCATTCCTCACACAACACGAACAACCGCCCCTGGCAGGACGCAGCGGAGTGGCTTCGGCGACTCACCACGACATGCCAAGGCGCAACTGAAAACCAGTGGATCCACGGCGCGGGGCACAGTCAGCCATGTTCATCGCGAATCTCTGCGAAAGATCGATTGTGGGCGGTGAAAATCGTCCAGCGCCGACAGAGTTACGAATTTGTCGCCTCCTGGCCTAAGGGCGAGCACACTGCCGAGCTTTAGCGAGAGAAAACCGCGTGACTTTCTGAACGCCGGTGCGACCGATCAGAACCTCCTCAAAGGTACATAGTGCGCCACTCAGGCCCATCAGAGAGCGCGCCCAGGTCCCCCCCCCGATACTCCTCCATCCTCAGCGTGCGCAGCTTACCCGCGGAGCCCCCTGGCTGCGACGGACGTGCGCGTCACGTGACCGTCACGTGGTCCGTGCGGCTGCTCCAGTGCTGGATCAGCACCTGCGCCGGCGGCCGGACAACGATCCCTGCCGCACAGTCCCGGGCCGCGACCGCCCGACTCTGACTCAGCTGATAGGCCGAGACCCGGCCGCCGGCAGCGCCGCCTGGCGCCCGCCGCGGCGCGCAGGTCAATCAGTGACGTCACTACATCGGGCCGAACCGGCCGGCCGGCGGCAATGGTGCCGCCGAGCGTAGGCGGGCGCGGGCCGCCGCAGCGCTGGAGGCCCGGGAATCACGTCCTCGGCGTAACGACCGCAGTACGGAACTGAATATTCCGACAGTTTCTTCAAAGAGAATCTTCGGCTTGGCATAGGTGGGCTGAAACGTCGCTCAGAATCGCTTGCGGTCGGGTCCAACGCACGCCAGTAGACTTGAATATCTCCGTATTGAATGCTCGTTAGTGAGTTAGTTATTTGGGCTTTAGGGCGCATCGACTGCATTGGTCATTTAGCGCTCATTGAATGCTCGTAATTTTGGGATTTGCATGACGTTCATATTTCAAGGGCTAGTTAACTTCACCTGGCATAAAAGTCTAATTTAGGGATTTGTACGCTTCTGTAGGTCTTGCAATTTTAATCACGAGTAACTGCAGTCCGTTATTAATTTGGAATATTTTGAAGTTCCATTAAAAACGTGATATTGGCCACATCACCATGTGTACTTTTTTTGGTATAAAAATAGGTGACACAGACAGGGGAAAACGAAGGTATCTAGAGACAAACTGTGAGCTAGTGATATTTTTCGTGCCAGAACTGGAAATTATGTTAGCCATGAACCAGTACGCGGAGAATCGGAGATTCAAAGGGGACTCATTGAAAAACCAAGCAAATCAATATTGAAAATGAAATGAGAGCTCTTCAATTCATGCTAGACAGAAGTGTAATATGTGTCCCCTAATAAACAGCTGAGTATCTTTGATAATACATTGGTGGCTTCTCCGTGATGTTACCTGCCTGCCTTGGTGATAGCAGTGGCGAATCAAGAATATTGGCGCCCTCTGGACTGTAATGCCCCTGTCATGACATTTGTGTTCACCGGGGAGGCGGGATGGGCTTCACAAATGCTTGGACTGTATTGTAGGTAGCATCGAGGCATGGTACGAAACCATGGGTCTGTTCCCGAGCCCTCATCCGGAATAGGTTGAGCGTCCATTTCCTCTATCGGCCGTTCCCGCGCTTCATCCGGAATTGGTTTACGCTCATCGAGCCTCAACCGGATGAGAAAAACCTAATCCGGCCGGTCGGCGGTTGATGAAGGAATGCGACAAACGTGCCGCAACAGTGGCGTTCAGCATCGAATAATTTTTTAACCTGGCTTAGGCCAGGAGCACAGTCATTGGGTTGTATAATTCGCACTTTCTTTATTTTAGAGCTATATTTTTTGGGAAGAAATCGGAGCTGGGTGTCTTAAATTTGATGAGCAAATTGTAGGTTCAGTCATGCATGGCAATTTGCATGCATTTGAGGGGGCATGCGTGCTGGTACAAATCCATGCTTTTTGTTTGCATCCATGTATGTATCAGTGGCTGATGGAGGAGCTCCGTGTGCACCACACATGGGAATGTGGTTTCCCTCTGAAGTATGGGCGTTGTAATTGATAAAAATTATTGGGGGGAAATATATGAAGGCAGTGGCCAGGCCCAAGTAGATTGGAAGGCACACTCCCTATGGGCCAATGTTAGCAGTTAAAATTATTGGGGTAGGGCAAACCAACATTAAGTGGCACTTGCCCCCTCAAAAATATAGAAAGCAACACCCCTGCTCAAACGGGTAACCCGCCGAGCACACCGTACTACTCGAGTGTCCCTCGGTAAACGGTGTTTCGTCAAATGTTGCCCCTCTCAGAGTAAAAGACATTCATTCAGTATGCTCCAGTGCGGTCCCCTTGCCCCGCTTAATGAATATTCTTCCGAACGAGAGCGTCAATGGACTTCAGCAACAGAGCCCCTCCGAGGAAATGACCCCTCCAGACGGGTACCTGCCTCCCCGCCCTTGAAAATGTCTGGATCCGCCCCTGGAATAAATGCTTTTTGAGCTCCTGAAGCAGCACAAGCCATCGCCATCCACTGTGCGTTAGCTTCCCGGTCGGAGTAGGAATCAGAAAACAAAGCTTGCAGCGTACTTTATTCATTCTCCAATAGCCGTTGCACAATACGATTCATTGGGCTTTCACAACAGCGAGTAAGTATATCAATTAATACAAATATCTGCACTGCGACGTGCAAGATCGGAGCAAGCAACCAAGAATGCCACCGATTTGCACATATGCGCCAAATAGCGCTACAACCATACCGCCGCCAACAGCTGATTGAAGGACAAAACTCTACCGGTCGTTCCCGTGCCTCGACCTGGAAGACCTCCACTGGCCAAAGCTCAACCTATTCCGGATGAGGACGCGGGAACAGACCCCATACTGTAGCTCGTGTCAGATGCAGATATAGGGCGGACTGGAGGCATGTGCCCCCCATGGAAGGTAGTATGCCTACGGCCGGCAAAAGGCGCCCATCTGGGAAGGGTCCAGAAGGTCCCCGAATACTTCAGCCAGAAGTGCCCCTCGGAGAGAATAGGCGCTCCCTTGGAATGGAGACGCCACCTTGGATTGATTGATTATTTGGGCTTAAGGGCGCGCCGACTACGAGGTCATTTAGCGCCCATTACGCCACCTTGGAAGGAAAAGGCGCTCGCAAGGTACTTCCGCAGTGGCGCCCCTCCCTCGAAGAAATGGCGCCCCTCCAGACAAGTGCCCCTACCCCACGACAAGTCCTGGATCCGCCCGTGGCTGGTATTAGTCTTCGTGGACTTCGTGACGTCGGACAGTTCGCAGCGCATACTTTAGTTAATCTGAGCCGTTTGCGCCCCTGGGCAAACGGCTTAGAATGCCGGGTGAATGCCCAGGGAACCTTGGTTGGTTATTTGGGTTTAGAGGCGCATCGACTGCGTTGGTCATACAGCGCCCCAGGGAACCTTGATATCGGCTCGGAACCCCCTCCGGCTGCATGACACCCTCTCCATCGGCTTAGTGACCATCTTTATCTGCTCAAGAGCCCTCCTTGTTGGCCCACATCCTTCTCTACTGGTCGAGCCATCGCTGTCAGCCCTTTCAACGAACCGAGGCCCGCCGTCGGCCCAGAAGCCTGTCACGTGTAACCCGGACCGGGGCCCTCGGCGTCTGCCCCTGGGACCTCTCCGTTGACTCGGGGCCCTCATCATCGGCTCGAGACCATCTCCATCAGCCCGGTGCCCCTTTCGTCGGCACAGGGACCCATCGTGTCGGCCCGGGGGCCCTTCAAGTCGACCCAGAGGCCCCTCACGTCGGCTCAGGGGCATTTCAAATGTCGGCACTTGGGCCCTCTTCGGTCGCTCGAATGCCCCCTAGAACGACGAATGTGTACAGTCACGGCCTATGTTAAAACAACGTGTTCAACGGTCTTCTTGGGCCCCGAAGGGGTCAAAAGCATGACCCATGCCCCCTGAATCCGCCACTGGGCAACATAGGTATACATTTGCACAAGTTATTTAGATATGTCGTTATGTCGTATTCAGTTGGGTACATTATCACCAGTAGCGATAAAACAGCACTAGAACATAATTTTTATCTAGATTTCTCGCGTTTTCCGCTATCCGTTCCACTGCTGTGTCTACAAAAAAAAACCGCTATCATCACGCAGCTTCGACACAGCGTACTAGGGGACGAGTGGTCTAGGGGTAAGATGTTCGTCTCGCAATCGAAAGATTGTGGGTTCGAATCTCACCTGTCGCTACTCTTCGCCCGCGACCAATCGGCGTGAGAGATTGGCGACGCTATATGACTCAACGGTCGACGTGTCGTAAAAACCAATAACCAACCGACACAGCGTACATGAACGTACATGAGCGTACACAGCGTACATGAACTCCTCACATTGTCAGCCCAATCCACTGTCCACATCCACATCCACTGAATCCACAGTCTGACGCCGACACTGTCAGCCAGCCAGCCGCACGGGCTCGAAGACGTTCTTCGGGAGGGCCCGCGCCACTTCTGGGCCCACGACCCTTCACAGGGGCCGATCCAATAATTGTCATGGGGGCACATGTCAAGGAGGTGCGCCACTTCGAAAGCACCTGGAGGGGCGTCAGCCGGCTTTGCTTTCCGAGGGGCGACTCTGGCTGAGAAATTCGAGGGGGGTGCATTCGAGCCTTTTCAGGGGCGCCTTTTCCCGGCCGGAGAGGCACCACCTTCCCATGGGGATGACACATGGCCCCAGTGCCTCCTCCCCTTGTAACCGCCCCTGACTATTTTCACCCTTTCTAGGAGTCGTCTCGGATGTAGCCTGGCACCTGTCCTACGTTTCCTGTTTAATTATTGCCATTAAAAAAATATATAGTTCGAATTGTTCTTGGGGACACCTTACAGAACCAGAGTCAAGCTAAACGCAAGCTTGTTGTATTGATCTTAAACCAATTTCCCGATCGGGAAATTACAGTTCCATAGCACAATTTTGGCCGAGGAGTTTAACATGCCCACACGGGTGTTGCTTTATATACTTTTGAGGGGATGACACGCTCTCAAAGGTGACACCCCCAATAAGTTCAACTTTTAACATAGAGCCCTTTGGAATGTGCACCCCAATCTATTTCAGACTGCCCATTGCATTCATGTATTTTACCCCCTCCCCAATAATTGTCACAAATCAACACCCGTGCATACCCATTTAGTGGAGCGCGGCTGACCGGCGCTACGCCCCGACCACGTCTGACCAATTGTCAACTAGCCATCCCAGCCGGAGGCGTCAATAGCCAGCTCATCACGCGACTAGAGCCCGTTGTGCCAGGACGGAGAGACCTTTGCAGCCCCCGCTGATGCCACTGAGCCAACTGATATGTCTTCTACCGGTCACAGTTCCGGGCAGGGCGGGCTGTGAGTGTTTGGCACAGCCGATGCATTCAGCCTGGAGCAGCTGCAGGGTGGTCTCGCCTGCTGGCATGGTGCCAAGTCAGGCCAGACAACACACCGATCGTCGCTGTGGTACTGAGCTACACAGAGAAACAGCCGGTCCTTTGTGCAGTCTTCCTGGTGGCTTTTCGCATCGAGTGCGCACTTGCGGACCAGACTAGCTTGCTCCGGGACTGCCTCCTTGCTCCCTGCCAGCCATATGGACCTGATGTTGGTCGGGTGCTTCTCTGTGGTGTGTATTTCACTTAGCTTGGGACGCCTTCGCCGCGGCCCTCACCGCTCCCAGTGCAGCATCCCGTGTCCCCAGGCATGGCGCCGTCCGTCAGACAAAAGTACGACTCATCATCTGTTATAGTTCTTTTTCCGCGAGAGTCTCAAGTCAGGCGCGTGAGTCACAGGCGCGTGAATCACCTCTGGACATTTTTTAGCGTCCGAGAAAGATAGGGCATTCTTCCTCTTCCTGTAGGTCATGCTTTCTTTCAAGATGTAGTAAGATGCACATATACAGATCGAGACACAGGGAGACAAAGGTACAGAGAAATAGTGAGAATATAAAATCAGTGAGGGTGCGCGTGGTGTTGCTATCGGACGGGGCGAGGGCGGGCGGTGCCGGGAAAGGGTTCAGGGGACGGCACCATAGTTGGAGCCATCGGTGCCGGGAAAGGGTTCAGGGGACGGCACCACATTTGGGGCGGACGGTGCCGGGGAAGACTTCAGGGGACGGCACCATAGTTGGAGCCGTCGGTGCCGGGAAAGGGTTCAGGGACGGCACCACATTTGGGGCGGACGGTGCCGGGAAGACTTCAGGGGACGGCACCATAGTTGGAGCCGTCGGTGCTGGGAAAGGGTTCAGGGGACGGCACCACATTTGGGGCGGACGGTGCCGGGGAAGACTTCAGGGGACGGCACCATAGTTGGAGCCGTCGGTGCCGGGAAAGGGTTCAGGGACGGCACCACATTTGGGGCGGACGGTGCCGGGGAAGACTTCAGGGGACGGCACCATAGTTGGAGCCGTCGGTGCCGGTAAAGGGTTCAGGGGACGGCACCATAGTTGGAGCCGTCGGTGCCGGGAAAGGGTTCAGGGACGGCACCACATTTGGGGCGGACGGTGCCGGGGAAGACTTCAGGGGACGGCACCATAGTTGGAGCCGTCGGTGCCGGGAAAGGGTTCAGGGGACGGCACCACATTTGGGGCGGACGGTGCCGGGGAAGACTTCAGGGACGGCACCATAGTTGGAGCCGTCGGTGCCGGGAAAGGGTTCAGGGACGGCACCACATTTGGGGCGAACGGTGCCGGGGAAGACTTCAGGGGACGGCACCATAGTTGGAGCCGTCGGTGCCGGGAAAGGGTTCAGGGGACGGCACCACATTTGGGGCGGACGGTGCCGGGGAAGACTTCAGGGGACGGCACCATAGTTGGAGCCGTCGGTGCCGGGAAAGGCTTCAGGGGACGGCACCATATTTCGGGACGGTCGTTGCCGGGAAAGGCACCATATTTTGGAGCCGTCGGTGCCGGGAAAGGCTTCAGGAAACGCACCATATTTCAGTTTAGGACACAGGTGATTTGCGGCTTGTTGTTGGGAACATTGGCCAACTACACTGGTGAGGTGAATAGCTGTTGTGACCGCCACTGATCCAGTTGGTGTGGTGACATCTTCCCTTCTACAGCACGTGCCTGAGTACATATCAAGCCCATTTTATCCAGTTCGAACCTGGAGTGGAAAAACGTTTTCAGAGATCATAATGTCCGAAAAGGCGCCTTAAATTCCATCTGCAGGGAGAAGCTGCTTTGCCCTGCGGCGCAGGAAGCATGGTTTGAGCACCATCTTCGCGCTAAAACACGAGCTTAATGGGCACATTCGTGGCTGATGAAACACATCCTTTGCTGGCAGGCCAGTTGATTGGTGACGCCCCGGCATGTGACGTCATCCGTGACGTCACGCGTCAATACATCAGACCACAGTCAGGCTGCAGGTGTAGCGAGGAGCTGGCCACGAATTTGGTGCACGGGAGGTCAAGAGCACCTCGCGGGGTCTCAAATTCACCGCACACGCTCTCTTCCACAGTGTGAATCTGCACACGTACAATTATCGCATTCTTCGACAAGTGCTGGTGTTGATTTACATGTTAGAAGTACCTTTCCTGTCCATAAAAACTAGCGTTCAGTGAATATTCCGGCTCCACAGCACTACGGAATTCGCGTCAATGATTGGTGGTGGATTGGTGTTTAGGGGCGCGTCGACTGCAAGGGTTCGGGTCAATGATCGGTGGTGGATTGGTGTTTAGGGGCGCGTCGACCGCAAAGGTTCGGGTCAATGATCGGTGGTGGATTGGTGTTTAGGGGCGCGTCGACTGCAAAGGCTCGGGTCAATGAGATGGCCACGACTAGAGGTGGCAAATACCTAACATTCTTGGACCAAAACCAGAGCCCGATCGGTCTGATGTGACCAAGCCCAGTTGGGGCCGAGTCAAAATTCAATGAAGCCTGGTCAAGAGTTTATAATATACTCACTGTACGCATACAATAGTACCATTTATATATTTTCGGTTCAACTGAGTTGAATTCAACTGAGCAGGCAATTCACACCGTGTTCAAAAAGCTCGCAAAGCATTCTTTTTGTAAGCATAGTTCTGGTATACTACATTCAACATTGTGGATTTGTCTTATTGTTCCTGTATCTCCCGACGTCACGAACACGTGATTCAATATCATCGGGGCTGATACTGAAAACACAAGTTCATTGTGATATGCTTTACATATATTTTCCGTCCACAACTTTAACTTCTATAATTACAGCCAACATGATTATTGTCACAGCTTCAATACTTTGCTGACATCTTATACAAAGTGTCACAGGACAGAAAGAAGTAAGAAAACGACCGAATATTGCTCCCAGGGCCCTGTTTCATATATCGTGTACGCGGCGCGTACGCCAGAATTTGGTTGGTTGGTTGGTTATTGGTTTTACGACACGTCGACCATTGAGTCATATAGCGCCGCCAATCTCTCACGCCGATTGGTCGCGGGCGAAGAGTAGCGACAGGTGAGACTCGAACCCACAATCTTTCGATTGTGAGACGAGCATCTTACCCCTAGACCACTCGTCCCCCCAGAATTTGGTCACGCCCTCTGGTCGGTAACGGTAACTGGTATTGGTACCGGTATCTGGTATTGGCATTTGTAACTATCCACGGTCGGTGCACCGGTAGACACTAGTGGCGGACGTGCGGCAGGACTGGCGGCACACGATAACTGCCGGTTGCACCGGTAGACATAGTGGCGGACGCGGCAGGACTGGCGGCACACGATAACTGCCGGTGCACCGGTAGACACTAGTGGCGGACGTGCGGCAGGACTGGCGGCACACGATAACTGCCGGTGCACCGGTAGACACAGTGGCGGACGCGGCAGGACTGGCGGCACACGATAACTGCCGGGCACCGGTAGACACTATGGCGGACGTGCGGCAGGACTGGCGCACACGATAACTGCCGGTGCACCGGTAGACACTAGTGGCGGACGTCGGCAGGACTGGCGGCACACGATAACTGCCGGTGCACCGGTATACACTAGTGGCGGACGTGCGGCAGGACTGGCGGCACACGATAACCCCGGCGCACCGGTAGACACCAGTGGCGGACGTCGGCAGGACTGGCGGCACACGATAACTGCCGGTGCACCGGTAGACACTAGTGGCGGACGTGCGGCAGGACTGGCGGCACACGATAACTGCCAGTTGTGCCAGTTGTGCCCGTTGTGCCAGTTGTGCTTCATACACCGAGTACCAAAGGCAGGGGAATGATCAGTGAGACTGTACCCAGAACCAGCACGGTCAGCTGTGTAATCGCTTTACCCACCCCTACAACATGATTTCATCGTCACATTCTTCACGTCCACACCTCGCGAGCTCCTCCAGAACAAGACATCCTGCTACTTCCTGCAAACTAGCTGAGCATCTGGGGACTGGTTGTCATAAATGGCTTCGATGCATGCTGCTATATCAAGTGTGTTTTTATTGCTGTCAATGAATTTATTAATCACCCATTGATTTAATTTGCATGCTTGGTGCCATCTATTCGGGCACCAAGCCCTTTTAATATCAAGGAGTGTAGTATGAATACTAAAACGGCCCAACCGGCGCTTGTATGGCAAACTATCTGACCACGGAAAATAGGTTGTAGAGGATGTAATATCAAGCTTCAACGCTGAAGGATATCGAGTCTTGAGTTGTGAATCCAGTAGTATAATGATACAACTATTGGATGTGATGTGCGGTGTGCTGCAGATTAGAGACAGATGAACGAGTAAAACCTTGTTGATGGCTTTAATTTCATTGCTTTCCTTGGACTGGGAAGGTAAACATTAAGCTGCATTCTAAAAGATGCTTTGTTTGTAATTTTGCTGTTAAATATAGAAGCCTGCCAATACAAACAATTACTTCCTAAGATAAACCTATATTTCGCTTGCATTGTCGTTCAACACGTTTTTTTAACAAAATGATGTGGATTGGTAAGACAACCATAAACATAATCAATGGAACTGGTACATTATTTTGAACAGGGTAATCTTGGAGATACTTCAGGATATTTCATCAAATTGTTCAACGCTTATTAAAAAGAGCCTGCCAAGTTGCACGGTGCTGATTATGATATGTTGTGCCAAATGCAAATATTGGTATATTATATATTTTACAATTATCTGACAGACTGGTTGAAAGACCGGTGAAGAAGCACACCGGTTTTGACCGGGCTTTCGGTCCTCACATTAGCCACCTCTTGTCACGACCCGGTGACCCCGGTATCCGCCTCTGGCTGTACCGAGATGGCGCGCCAGCAGACAGCCGTGGCAGATCACGACCGAACGACTCACCGCAGCCGAAGGCAGAGCGGCACCGCCGACACGATGGTCCGTCAGCACCACCACACGCTGCCCACCACCACCCACCACCGCACAGCGCCGACACAGCACACCGACTCCCACCACCGCCGAGCCGCCACCGGCCGGCCCACCGTCAGGGCGGAGATCGGCCAGCGATGTGACGTCACGTCGGCAGAGATGCGCACCGACGGCGCGGCGTGCGCCGCCCACGGGCGCGCGTGACTTTTCACCTCTGCCGGGCGGTGCCGCGGCGGCCTGAACGCCGGAACCACAGCTGGCCGTCACACGGCCATTGTTACAGAGTGGGGAGAGCGCCGCGCCAGCAAGTGCACAAGTACGCCCAAGGCCGGAAGCGTGCGACCACCTTGACGTTCCAAGTCTGGGACAACTGGGACCCTGCACCGCTGGATAGCACACAGGAAGCCCGTGTCTGAGGAACGGCAGATACCTGCCCAGTGCGAAACCCAACAGAGGGTCCTCCTAACCCTCAAGAGGACGACTCCGCAGACCGGATGTACCTGGCACAACAGACCAGATGTCTCCGTCACTACAAACGAAATATCGCCCGACACCACAGACAGAATATGTCCGGCCCAACCGACTCGATATCACCGACACCACACACTATACATCTCCGGTCAAACAAACCGGACAACCTGGACATCCCCGGCCCAACTGACAGGACATCCCCCGCCCAACGATCGTCTACAGCCACTCCAGCTCTTCTAAACCCACTGTATATGACACAGAACTGCAGCGGCCGTCTACAGTCACTCCAGCTCGTCTACACCCACTGCACATGACACAGAACTGCAGTGGCCGTCTACAGTCACTCCAGCTCGTCTACACCCACTGCACATGACACAGAACTGCAGTGACAGTCTACAGCCACTCCAGCTCTGCTAAACCCACTGTACATGGCACAGAACTGCAGTGACCGTCTACAGCCCCCCCCCCCTGGTGGCACCAGACAGCCAAGGCCCAGCGCAGCCACATATGACCGCACCACCCAAATGACCACGGCCACATATGACAACAGCCACACATGACTACACCAGCCACACAACAGCCACACAACAGCCACACATGACTACACCCAGTCAGTTCACCTCGTGTATCGCCATTCACCATGCCATTGCCGCTGCGATCAGTAGCCGCACAGTGGCGACCGCACGGCTCAACGCAGAGGCGCTCTGCCTGCCGCGGGGAGGCCCGGCTCAGACTCAGGCGCACGTCAGACACCACGCGCCACACCGGACAGAGGCGCTCTGCCTGCCGTGGGGAGGCCCGGCTCAGACTCAGGCGCACGTCAGACACCACGCGCCACACCGGACAGAGGCGCTCTGCCTGCCGTGGGGAGGCCCGGCTCAGACTCAGGCGCACGTCAGACACCACGCGCCACACCGGACAGAGGCGCTCTGTCGGCCGTGGGGCGGCCCGGCTCAGACTCACCGGCACGTCAGACACCACGCGCCACACCGGACAGAGGCCCTTTGTCGGCCGTGGGGAGGCCCGGCTCAGACTCACCGGCACGTCAGACACCACGCGCCACACCGGACAGAGGCGCTCTGCCGGCCGTGCGGCGGCCCGGCTCAGACTCACCGGCACGTCAGACACCACGCGCCACACCGGACAGAGGCCCTTTGTCGGCCGTGGGGAGGCCCGGCTCAGACTCACCGGCACGTCAGACACCACGCGCCACACCGGACAGAGGCCCTTTGTCGGCCGTGGGGAGGCCCGGCTCAGACTCACCGGCACGTCAGACACCACGCGCCACACCGGACAGAGGCGCTTTGTCGGCCGTGGGGAGGCCCGGCTCAGACTCACCGGCACGTCAGACACCACGCGCCACACCGGACAGAGGCGCTCTGCCGGCCGTGCGGCGGCGATAGTGCCTAACAGAACCGGCTGGCGGTGGCCCGGCCTCGTCCGTCACAATCGGCGCCGCAGAGCGCGCTCACACCCGCGCTCACAGCCGCCATCACGCGGTGCTGCGGCCATCGCTGGCCGGCGGCACAGCCCCGCTGTTTAACGCTGCCATACCATACACGGACGCGTGCTCTCCTGAACACGCGACAGTGGCAGCAGGCTTGTGACAACGCTCATCCAGGTGAGCGACGACACATGCTAGTCAAACTGCGTGCGTAAAATATCGGAATGCCACGCGACATGCGGCTCCGTTCACCTTGCCAGGGCTGTGGTCAAGGCTGCCGTGGCCCACGTCTTCTCAGCACCATTTGTACACCAAGACAGCTCTGGATCTTCTCAAAACCACTTGAAGGCTGGCAGAGCTCCATGTTAAAGAGCTACTCTGGTACGAGCTCCCATGCAGGTATTAAACGTGCATAATAACGCTTCCATACATTTACAACCCGGATCATATTCCGAGGCCAGACCTAACCGAATAACGCTCAGTCAACACAAATTGAAGGAATGACCTCCAGTGGTGCAGGTTTCATTAAGATGGGAAAATCATGGCCGCTGCTCAACACAACCGCACGTGCTGCCGACTTGAGCATAGCAGCTGATTCAGCCCAATAGACTGGTGTTGGGATCACGGAGTCGATCACCATCGTGATCATCAGAACAGTCAGCTCCACAGCTGGCGTGCTCACCCCGGCCAGTTTTTACCTCCTAAACTCGTCAGACGAGTCACACAATCTTCTGACAGTCTGCACGCGGCACGCCCTACAATGGAGGGCCCCCGGCCCGGAGCAGCAACACACGCACAGTGTATGCGGCCGCATCATTGTCACACAAGACGCGGTGTCGACCATGGGTGGGTGATTATGTACAATTAAGGGCAGGGTTGGAAAATATGGTGTTCCTGGATTTTCGGCATCCATAACATTACTCTCTCCAGAAAATTATGTCCCATTTTCTCATATCGAGGTCGAATGGCGTTGTGTGGCAATGAACTCTCCTATGATAAGTGATCAGGATTCACTTCAAAGTATAAACTGAGATCTTGATGTCACAAGCTTGAATAAAATGCATTCGAGTACCAAACAAAAAATCCCCTCCACATCCAGGATTACAAAGCACAAATCCAACCATGACTGGGGGTACCTGTGCACCCCTGAAGCTTAACATATAATCCAATGGGAAAGCACCCTCAAAAGTTGTCAGGGGCAAGGACTTGCGGTAATAAATGGAAAAGCAGCTCTGGAAATACATTCAATTATCCGAATCGGCTTGACGGCACCGCCTACACGCGCCAGCCGGGTTCACCGGCAAACATCACCAAATCTGCAGATCTAGCATGACGCCACTACAATCACCACCAATCGAGCATGGCGTAACGCAGCGCACGACTTGTTTCCCACGCGCCCTGGCCACAGCACCACTAACGACACACACACACGCAGCCTTCACCACTCAACGCACGCAGCCTTCACACGGCGCCGAGCGTTACACAGTCCGCCAGCCGGCACGTCAGTCGTCGGGTCAGCCGGCGCGTCAGCCGGCAACAGCTGACGACGACACGAAGCTAACCGCAGGGGCGTGGCAAGTTAGCTTCCCCGGGCCATCGCTGGCGGCGGGAAACGTCTGCCGCCTCCACAGGATACCGAACGTCTCCTCCAGAGAACACACGGCCTGCACCAGCACCGCAGAGACACACTGCTGAATCCCACGCCGCAGACGCGTGGATCTGGTGCGTCCAATCGAGAAACGCACACCTGGCGAATCTACCGGAATGCCATATAATTGGCACAGCTACCACAAAACATATGACTCGGCGCCCCCACCACAAACAATAGAACGGCATACCGGCACCCTGCTGGAGGACCATGGCTACGATGGTGCCGCACAAACTATATAGCTGGTGCACCCACCAGAAAGCTACATGTCTGGAGACTCCACCGGACAGCCGGAAGTCTAGCACTTACAATGCACAGCCAAATATCGATCCTAGAACAAATGTACGTAAGCGCAGATGTACGAAAGTGCAAAAGTACGCATGGCAAATGTACGTAAGAGCAAATGTACGTATGACAAATGCATGTAAGCAAATGTACGTAAGCGCAAAAGCACGCATGCGCAAATGTACGCAAGCGCAAATGTAAGCATGCATAAATGTACGTAATCGCAAATATACACAAGCGCAACAGTAAGTCAACGCAAATGTACCTGTACAGAAATGTACGTAAGCACAAAAGTACGTCAGCGGGAATGCACGTAAGTGCAAATGTTAGTTATCGGGGCTTTCAGGGCGCAACGACTGCAGTAGTCATGCAGCGCCCATGACATCGAAAGTACAAATATACGTAAACGTAAAAGTGGGTGAGCGCTAATGGAAAAGTACTTAAGAGCAAACGTGCGCCAATGCAAATGTACGCAAACAGAAATGAGTACGCATAGCAAATGTACGTACATGTATAGGTACGTAAGCGCAAATATACATAAACGCAGAATTACGTCAGAGCAAATGTATATCAAAACCAATTTACGTAACCCAAATGCAAGTGTACTTACGACAGATACACGTAAGCAAGTGTGCATAACCAAATGTACGTGTTTTAAATGTACGTGTTTTAAAGGTACGTAAGCAAATGTACGCATACACAACGGCAACTATGGCAAATGTGCCTAAGCACAAAAGTACATACGACAAAGGTACTCATGGTAAATGTACGTAAGCGAAAATGTACGCATGGCATATGCACCTAACCAAATGCAGGTAAACTCAAAGGTGCGATGTATAAATATACGTACATTGGCTCATACGTACATTTGCTCTTACACATTTTACGCATACATACATTTGCGCTTACGTACATTTGCGTTTACGTACATTTACGCATACGCACTTTTGCGCTTACGTACATTTGCGCATACGTACATCCGCCATACGTACATTGGCGGTTACGTATATTTGTTATACGTTAATCTGCGCCTACGTACAACTGCCATGCGTACAAATGCGTATGCGTACATATACTTACGTACATTCGCGTACGTACATCTGACGTACGTACATTTGCTTTACGTACATATGTCCGGTTACTCCAAATACCTGGTGCCGACACCGGCAGACGATTCCCTATCAGATGTTTCCACCGATAGACAGAACTGCGTATCCGGCACCTCCGTGGGCAGACAATTTTTGTCCGATGTTCCCACCGACAGACAGTACCTGCCTCTCCGACGTCTCAGTAGACAGACAGACAGCCTACGCCGGGGCCCGCCTCTCCTGCCACGACTTAAGTCAGAACAACGGTGCCGTGTATTCAGTCTGGCCAGGCTATCACGAAGCGGCAAATACCACCGAAAGGTCGCGTCCTACCGTACGGGGATGGCACTGCCGGCTCACCAACACCCAGCTGCACTGCAGTGCAGCTGGGTGCTGGGTTGCTGCACAGACTGCAGCAACTCCTCAGGCCGCACCAATGCCGACGATTAATTAGTCGGTGACGGTGGATGACGCCCCGAGTAAGAGACACGAGGCACGGCTAGTGTTCGCTGACTGCAGCTCTCCCACGACTGTCGGTGACGGTGGATGACGCCCCGAGTAAGAGACACGAGGCACGGCTAGTGTTCGCTGACTGCAGCTCTCCCACGACTGTCGGTGACGGTGGATGACGCCCCGAGTAAGAGACACGAGGCACGGCTAGTGTTCGCTGACTGCAGCTCTCCCACGACTGTCGGTGACGGTGGATGACGCCCCGAGTAAGAGACACGAGGCACGGCTAGTGTTCGCTGACTGCAGCTCTCCCACGACTGTCGGTGACGGTGGATGACGCCCCGAGTAAGAGACACGAGGCACGGCTAGTGTTCGCTGACTGCAGCTCTCCCACGACTGTCGGTGACGGTGGATGACGCCCCGAGTAAGAGACACGAGGCACGGCTAGTGTTCGCTGACTGCAGCTCTCCCACGACTGTCGGTGACGGTGGATGACGCCCCGAGTAAGAGACACGAGGCACGGCTAGTGTTCGCTGACTGCAGCTCTCCCACGACTGTCGGTGACGGTGGATGACGCCCCGAGTAAGAGACACGAGGCACGGCTAGTGTTCGCTGACTACAGCTCTCCCACGACTGTCGGTGACGGTGGATGACGCCCCGAGTAAGAGACACGAGGCACGGCTAGTGTTCGCTGACTGCAGCTCTCCCACGACTGTCGGTGACTGTGGATGACGCCCCGAGTAAGAGACACGAGGCACGGCTAGTGTTCGCTGACTGCAGCTCTCCCACGACTGTCGGTGACGGTGGATGACGCCCCGAGTAAGAGACACGAGGCACGGCTAGTGTTCGCTGACTGCAGCTCTCCCACGACTGTCGGTGACTGTGAGTGTTGTGCTTTCGTGACCGGTCCACGTTTTTCCCCGCGGTTGCGTCGCCGGTGATTATAAACATACCGATTACTGCGTTCCGAGCCGTTTCAGGGCCGAAACTCAGTCAGACGGTTTACTGGTCCGATCCAGAGAACCTTCAAGCAGTTGTACGCGAATGTCAAACAGTTCAAACCTCCCCGGGAGCATGCAGGACGGTCACTTCGAGCAGGTTGTTGCCCGGGAAACCGCAGCGGCTGCGGGCATGGCTCTAGTTCCGCCCGGCTCCACAAGTCCCATTGTCTGCAGCAGCGACCCACTACCAAGTGGCAGTCACAACTGTGATCAGCACATGCCACTCTGATCATCCAAAGACGGCTCCACATGTCGCATTGTCCGCAGCACCGACTCACTACAATCGGGATCAGCACATGTCATTTTGATCATCCAAAGCATGCCCGGAGCAGCAGGGAAAGCACACTTTCATCGGAGTCCGAGACAGCCAGGTAGAAAATCTGACTCTGTTGGCAACACAATACAAAAAGGCTACTCCGGTAATCATGAGCAGCTGGTGACCATCGGCGGTAATCATGATCAGCTGGTGACCATCAGCGGTGATCATGATCAGCTGGTGACCATCAGCGGTGATCATGATCAGCTGGTGACCATCAGCGGTGATCATGATCAGCTGGTGACCATCAGCGGTGATTATGAGCAGCTGGCGACCATCAGCGGTAATCATGAGCAGCTGGCGACCATCAGCGGTAATCATGAGCAGCTGGCGACCATAAGCGGTAATCATGAGCAGCTGGCGACAATCAGCGGTAATCATGAGCAGCTGGCGATCATCAGCGGTGATCATGAGCAGATGGCGACAATCAGCGGTAATCATGAGCAGCTGGCGATCATCAGCGGTGATCATGAGCAGCTGGCGACCATCAGCGGTCATCATGAGCAGCTGGCGACCACCAGCGGTGCGTGCCACTAAGCCAGCTTCATCGAAGAGGGAGGGGTGGGGGCACCATTCCGGGAACGGCTGGTGGGGATGATTAACACATGGAACGCCATCGATTTGAACACGCCATGTTGTGTAGATTGCAGGCGCCGCGCAAATGTCAGGGTCGTGTTGCAAAGGTCAAAGGTCACCAGCAGCGCGGAACATGGCCACTGCATCGGGCACAATGCTGACCTCTGACCTCTCGCCGCCTCAGACTTCAAAAGCAACGTCGGCTCTCGCCTTCAGTAAGTTCTGTCGTGGACACCTCGGTATAAAGCAGAGGAATGGACCCGGTGGCAGCGAACAGTTCACTTGAGGAGATGGAGGAGAAATGCACTGGCATGAGGAGTACATGGTGGTGATGACGTACAACAAAACTGGGACAGAAACCACAGTGGTTACTAGCACGGAATTTCTGGTGATAATTACAACTACTAATGTACCAAACTTAGTGATTCTGTCTCATCAATTGCGAGCGTATATTCTACTTCAAAATAGCATTGGATCGAACCACTTGGAAAGACAGTCTAACATTTGTGTCAATACAAACTGATTGTACCACACGAAGTTTGTCACGAAAAACAAACTGGAAATTGCTTGGGAATGCCATCCCCTTTTATCTGGAAAGCGAGGAAGCATTCTTGTCATTGCTTTACGTGAGTGCAAGCATGCGAGGACATCTAAGGCTGCATTCCCTTCCCTTAGCATCTACCAAAGGAGGAAAAGTTTGCTATGAAATAATTCGCATCCAGGGAAATCCTAAGCAAACTGAAAAAAAAATGTCAGCTCGGCTGCCTCACACCAGATGGGCACAGCCAGGACAAAATTCCACGCAGCTAGGGGGGATGAAGGGGAAGGCTGCATCTTACAATTGAACAGCCAACGGAAGAGGAAGAGGAAAGGAGGGGAGAAGAGGAAGGAAGAGGAAGAGGAAGAGGAAGGAAGGTCAAGCTCCAAAGAAAAGGTCGACTTCTGTACATGGGCGCAGACAAGGTGGACGGAGAGAAGGGAACAGCTCTCTGGAGGTCTAAGAGAGACCACCAGACCTCCAAGCAGTGGCCCCTCAAACCTCTTCAGGGGACCCTCAGATATTTAAAACCCAACGATGCCGCTTTGGGGCTCCATCATCCAACGGGGGCAAAGGGAGTGGTCGTCACATTCCTTAGAAGCGTGATGGGCGCAAGAGGACCTGCTAAGGGTTTGCACGGGATCCTCAAATCTCAAGCGGATCCCTAAGAGGATCCAATAAGGGCGAATGCGATGACCACGTCCTCCCCTGAAGCGGTAGGAGCCCAGCGGGTCTGTTAGGGCTCCGCAGGGCCCCATACCAGCAGCAGGGTCTCCAGGCTGTGCCACTCCCCTGAAGCGGTAGGAGGCCAGCGGGTCTGTTAGGGCTCCGCAGGGCCCCATACCTGCAGCAGGGTCTCCAGGCTGTGCCACTCCCCTGAAGCGGTAGGAGCCCAGCGGGTCTGTTAGGGCTCCGCAGGGCCCCATACCTGCAGCAGGGTCTCCAGGCTGTGCCACTCCCCTGAAGCGGTAGGAGCCCAGCGGGTCTGTTAGGGCTCCGCAGGGCCCCATACCAGCAGCAGGGTCTCCAGGCTGTGCCACTCCCCTGAAGCGGTAGGAGCCCAGCGGGTCTGTTAGGGCTCCGCAGGGCCCCATACCAGCAGCAGGGTCTCCAGGCTGTGCCACTCCCCTGAAGCGGTAGGAGGCCAGCGGGTCTGTTAGGGCTCCGCAGGGCCCCATACCAGCAGCAGGGTCTCCAGGCTGTGCCACTCCCCTGAAGCGGTAGGAGGCCAGCGGGTCTGTTAGGGCTCCGCAGGGCCCCATACCAGCAGCAGGGTCTCCAGGCTGTGCCATGTGGTGACCACTCAATCTCTTGGACATATAAGAGGACCCAGGTGATCCGATAATGGAATCGCATGAGTACCTCACAGCTCCAGGGAGCCCAGCAGGGACCTTGGGTGAATCCGAGAGGCTTTAGTGGGAGGGAAATCATACCCTGATAGCATGAGGGCCCAGAGAGCCTGCTTAGGGTAAAAAAACGGCCCAAGCCTGAGGAAAGAGGAAACATTTCAACAAACATTTTTGTAAAGCATTGGGATCATCCACAAAGCCCCAAGGCCCTCTACCAGGCCACCCATCCCCTTCATCCTCCTGAGCAAATCCTGGCTATGCCCCTGTTCCTTTAGCTGCCCCTCTCCAACCCCATCCTTGGAGAAAATGGAAGGGTAAGTAATCGGATAAAAATGACATTGTGTGGATTGTGATGTGATGCATAATGCTTTAGTGAAACCAATCAGGAACATGGGCAATACAATTATAACAAAACCGCGGATTTTGGAGGCTAAACACACTGCTAGTTATGAAAACATCGTCCAGGCGTGCAACTCTTCCCTCGAAATGTGGCATATTGCACTGACGTTATAAACATACATATTATTTAAACTCCCTTTGAAAACTTCGGCTTTCATCCTGAAGTAACGCTCGTGCATTGCATTATCGCATACATCCATAAAGGACCACTGCAACCACATGACTATTACGTTCTCCAACACACCAAATGCACCGGGCCCACGTGCACATCCTACCACCTCTGTTCAATGACGGAATATGGTGCTACACGGGCGTACGGAAGTACCGAATGTAGGAGACCAAATCACTTCTCAAGTCGGTTCTTTCCGTGCCGGTGCAAATGTCAATGCCCGATGCCCGTTGAACTAATAATGAAGGTCCGAAAATAATACGAATATGGCCCCATTCATCTCCCCTTCCTCTTCCCACGCCCCTGTTTGTGCTCATTATTGCATCATGAGTTTCAACAACAGTCGTTGTCTGTTGCTATCAATCTCTCACACCGATTGGCCGCGGGAGAAGAGTAGCGACAGGTGAGACTCGAACCCACCACCTTTCGATTGTGTGACGGGCAACTTACCCCTAGACTACTCGTCCCCGTTGCTACCAATGAGGGGGGGGGGAGGGGAGGGGCGCACGGGCTTTCGCCAATGGCGAAGACGCCCACTTCCTGTATGGCGAAGACGCACACGTCATGCATGGGGAAGACGCTCGCGTCCGGAATGCGTTGTCTTCGGGCCTCCGCCGAGCTCAGTTTCCGAGAAGAAGGGAGCACGGAGTTGTGAAATTTAGCATGAGCCATCACCGGCAGCTGAGGTGGTGCTGGCGTGGACAGGGATGGGTGGGATGAGCGGGTGGGTGAGGGGGAGCAGGCAGTACGACACTTGCAGCGATCATGTTTCCTGACGAAGACATGTGCTGAGTTGTTACACTGTGCAGCCTTCCTTAATGCTTGGTCATGTCCCGGCACTATGCAACAAACTAACCGGCAACACGGAAACACGTGTGCGACTCGACCGCCCTCGGTCTAGACATCTCAAATACACACCACGACAAAAACCAACAAGACGACACGTGATAAACTCTCCGGAACAGATAATGTTCTCGTGACAAACATATCAGCTGACACCATTCACTAGTTACGCCTGTAATCCCTCAGCATCGTCTATCTCCGAATGGAATCACCGCCAGCCAGATGACAGGCACATTACGGCGGCAAGCTTACTCGAAGCTTTGCAAGCAGCTATTGTTGCAACGTGGCCACGTGACCCACACGGGAGTCAGAGCCACGAGTACACGTGGCGGCAGTGGGCAGTGTCCAGTGGCGGTGGGAGGCGGTGGGAGGCGGTGGGAGGCGGTGGGAGGCGGTGGGAGGCAGTGGGTGGCGGTGGTTGGTTGGTTGGTTATTGGTTTTACGACACGTCGACCGTTGAGTCATATAGCGTCGCCAATCTCTCACGCCAATTGGTCGCGGGCGAAGAGTAGCGACAGGTGAGACTGAACCCACAATCTTTCGATTGTGAGACGAGCATCTTACCCCTAGACCACTCGTCCCCTGGGTGGCGGTGGGAGGCGGTGGGAGGCAGTGGGCGGCGGTGGGAGGCAGTGGGCGGCGGTGGGAGGCAGTGGGAGGCAGTGGGCGGCAGTGGACGGCAGTGGGTGGCGGTGGGAGGCAGTGGGAGGCAGTGGGTGGCGGTGGGAGGCAGTGGGTGGCGGTGAGAGGCAGTGGGTGGCGGTGAGTGGCGGTGGGTGGCGGTGGGAGGCGGTGGGAGGCGGTGAGAGGCAGTGGGTGGCGGTGGGAGGCAGTGGGCGGCGGTGGGAGGCAGTGGGCGGCGGTGGGAGGCAGTGGGTGGCGGTGGGTGGCGGTGGTAGGCGGTGGGTGGCGGTGGGAGGCGGTGGGTGGGGGGTGGGAGGCGGTGGGAGGCAGTGGGCGGCGGTGGGTGGCGGCGGGTGGCGGTGGGAGGCAGCGGGCGGCGGTTGGAGGTAGTGGGTGGTGGTGGGTGGCGACGTGAGGGGGCGGAACCACGAGTACACGTGGGGGTGTAGTGGCAGTGGGTCGGTGGGTGGCGGTGGGTGGCGGTGGGTGGCGGTAGGTGGCCGTGGGAGGCGGTGGGAGGCAGTGGGTGGCGGTGGGTGACGGTGGTGGCGGTGGGAGGCGGTGGGTGTCGGGGGTGGCGGTGGGTGGCGACGTGAGGGGGCGGAACCACGAGTGCACGTGGGAGAGTGGGCAGTGTCGAGTGGCGATGGGTGGCGGTGGGTGGCGGTGGGTGGCGGTGGGAGGCGGTGGGAGGCGGTGGGAGGCGGTGGGAGGCGGTGGGTGGCGGTGGGTGGCGGTGGGTGGCGGCGGGCGGCGGTGTGGGCGGGGGCAGCACTGTGGTGGACGCAGTGACACATGTTGGGTCTACAAGCTGCACGATGATATTAATCAATACGCTAAAACAGTTGATGTTTAATGTTTTAAATGTACGTAATGAATTGGCAGCCCGGTTGACAAATCGGTATATATCAAGCCCTGTCAAAAGGCCCGCCGGTCCTGACCAGCCATTCTGACCGGGTTTTCGGTCAGTACACTTGCCACCTCTAGCGGACACGCAGCGGAAAGTGAGTACATTTATATCTCGAAATATACATTTTCCGATTTCATGCATTGTCTTGATCCTTCCCGTACATTCCGCCAGTGACATCGTGGTCTTACTGTTTCCGACAGCAGGATTCCATATATAAGGGAGCATGCCATTTATTTGCTTCTATATGTTTTCAGTCATGTCCAACGAATGATATGTTCTCATCACTTGTCCTGGGATCCAATTAGTACTAATTATGCAATCTAAACATTTTCCAATCGTGGGGAATAGCAGGCGAGGGACACTGGTACGTATATCGGGACACTAATATGCTATGTTCTATGGATGTTCGATGGACATCGCGACACTAATATGATATGTTCTACGCTGTTGCCATGCTTGAACAAATCCCCTATAAATTGTATGCCATTCTCATAGTGATGGCACAAATATCGGTCGTCGATCCATTTGAATTCGTGGCTCACCGGTGAAACAGTGTGGGCGGCGCCATTAGCAGTGTCCGTGCATAAAGTGCGTCGTTAAACACCCAATAAAACCACGCAACATGCAAAAATTTGGGCGCGCTTCGCGCGCCAAACGCGTTTCTTTTTCTAAACCCACTTTTCGGAGCGGTCTCCCCCAATTTCAAAAATGCTGGCTGCGCCCGTGGACATGCGTTGTTGGGATGGCCAGTGTCAGCGTGCATTAATATCAATACCTGGCGTTTTCGAGCTCGATGCTGTACATGGTAATCATAAATGGTTACCTGATGCACTGGCTGAGCCAGTCAGCTCACAGTCACACAAGCAAATCTTATAATCAAAGAGGCAGGCTGAATACGTACGTGACGCAACAAACTATGACATTATGGCATTTAGGCATGCTGCTTTTCTAGATAGTAGGCTACGATGACTCTTGAAGGGTAAATAATCTGGCAGATTAGATATAGTCATAGTCATAGTCGTATATTGAGTTCTCCATATTCATGGCTTTTCAGCACTCGCGTCAATACATGGTTCAATGATAAAAGAGAAACTCGAATTATGAAAAACACTAAATAACGCAAAACGTGAATGGAAAAAGATTAAATTATAAAACATGCCATCAAATACGCCCATGAGCATCAACCCTATTATTCCACGTGCTGACCGCCCGATACAGAAAGCTGCGCCTCGCAGCTTCCGTATTAATGCGGGGCAGCTCTAATTTATTCGCGTCAGTTCCTTTAGTGCTCCTACTGGAGATTTCGGAGCGGAACTTAATACTGTTAGCCAATGTAATGGGGTCAGATGTTGCAAGCAGTCTTCCAACCATGGCCAAATCGCGCTCCTGAAGCATGTTGTCGAACTTCAGCCAATCCAGGGCCTCTAGCGTCGCTGTAATGTGCTCTCGTCGACTTAAGCCAGAGACGATACATGCGCCGAAATTGATGACCTTTTGAATTTGGTGTTTCTAAGCTTGGTTGCAGCTCCCCAAACAGTCATATTGCACTAGATGTGGGGGAAAACCAATGCCTGAACCAGTAACTTTTTCGTTTCGGGGGGAATTTTGTGCCGTAATTTTGACAGCCCGACGAGAACACAGTAGCAGCGGCGAGTTGCTTGGGATATCTGTTTTTCCCATGACAAAGCTGAATCTACATAGATGCCGATAATTTTGGCGTGGGGCGAGGGCTTGATTTCGTTGTCTCCAAATGTGATAGAGAAGTTTTCGCCAAGTTTTAGACGCCGAGATTTTACAACTATTAGTTCCGTTTTGCTAGGGTTGATTTTGAGCCAACCTGGTGGTGGTGTGGCTTAGTTATTAAATGCATGGTGCAGCATTTCATAGATTATTGAATACTGAACATTGTGAACAAGTCAAAGCTTGGTAATATTACCTAACTCGGCTGCTTCCTTGAATATTAGGCAGGTAATGAGAATACCTGCATGTTCTAAGGAATTATTTTGTAACCATCATGTTGTTTTTGTGATACCTGTCAATGCAAACAGAAAGTCTTGATAAGGTATTTATTTCGGTATGTGATCACTTAATGAATGAGGCCTTTCAGGTTATTGAGAACCGCGTAATTGTCCGTAATAAAATACAACAAAGTTAATGGTACTACTTTTGTGTTCAAAGAAGGATATTTTAAAAACCGGCCGGGCTTCAGCTCATTTTGACCGGGTCCAACCGGGCTTGGCTACATCAGACTGGCCGGTCCTGGGCTTCGGTCTCAACGTTTTCAGTAGTTATCATATCAAACCTGCATCCAATGAATTTAATTCGACCGCCGACGAAGTTCGACGGAGCCTCCAATGGGCCAGATCTGGGCATAATTATGCGGGGTGGTGAGCCGTCGACTCCTGGTGGTGATCACCAACCCCAAGCGACCTTGCTGGATTGCAGGAGCACCCCATATGGAAAGCAAATGTTCAGAGATACTGCAATACACGTTGGGATAGCTGTTGCTTAGCTGGAACATGGTGATATCGAAGAATATTGCTGTCCTTGTTCCAACTTCTAATGTCTGTTTACAGGTCGATTTGAAGAAGCATGCGGTTCGTTCCGTCAGCCTGGTGCTGGCCATGGATCGAAACAATTGCAAAACACAATACAACACGAGTCAAATCAATATCCACCCGTCAGGCCAGTATTGCACCAGGCCTAACACGCATGCAAGCAGAGGCTATTGTATATCTATTGACACCTCAGCATAACACAACTCCAGCTCAATGTCTAACGTTATAAACAAAACAACGATTGCTGCCGCTGGTTTGGGAGCATGGAAAGTTCCCAGCTTGGCACATTCCTCTGTCCGTGCTGTCGGTGATGCCATTATACATCTGTTTAGCTTCTCCCCTATCCGTCCTTTAATGTCGACGGAGGGGACGAGTAGTCTAGGGGTAAGTTACCCGTCTCACAATCGAAAGATTGCGGGTTCGAGTCTCACCTGTCGCTACTCTTCTTCCGCGGCCAATCGGCGTGAGATAATCGGCGACGCTACAGGATTCAACGGTCGACGTGTCGTAAAACCAATAACCAACCAATGTAGATGGGCAAATCAGTCGGCTAGTGGTGGATGGTTTCACCTTCTGCGGGCCACAGCTGGGATGTGTTCAGGTGAGACTGACGGTGGCTGGCTTCATCTTCTGCGGGCCACCGCTGGGGAGTGTTCACGTGGGACTGGCGGCCATTGTGCGGGGCGACTGAAGGCCCACCGACCACTGACTGGGAGTTTGGCGTCCAACTGACAATGCATCGATTTCGCCGACACTTGGACAGCGGCCGGGAAACGCAAACACCGACTCCAAATCGCGCCAGCGCAGCGCTGAGGAAACTCCACACCGACGCACACACGAGCAAGCGAGCCGCAGGGAAGTCCGACGATAGTGTCAGCGATGACACGAGGCAACTGCCCGCCAGTTACTGGAGTTGAATGGTTGGTTGGTTGGTTATTGGTTTTACGACACGTCGACCGTTGAGTCATATAGCGTCGCCAATCTCTCACGCCGATTGGTCGCGGGCGAAGAGTAGCGACAGGTGAGATTCGAACTCACAACCTTTCGATTGTGAGACGAGCATCTTACCTCTAGACCACTCGTCCCCTGGAGTTGAATGGCGATCGAAGCACCTGTGTTGACCCGGTTCCGGTTGCCGCGCTCGTGCGCTCGCACCTCGCACATGTGTGTTGTCACCAGGCGTCACCCGGTAGTCATGACAACCATCACGCAGGTTGGCACTTTCAATCGTGGCCTACTTTCGAACGCCGTGGAAAACACCGACGAATCGTCACACAGGACGACCGCCTTGTCTTGCTGACTCACTTGCAGAGCATATTCTGAGCTTGCGCGGCTGATGTTTTCGATAGCACCACATGAATCCACACTGAGCAACCAAGTCGGATGGGAGAACTTATCAACGGTACTCTCCGAAAGGATCGGCGGCTACAACAGGAGAGTCGTGTAATGCTACTCACCCCGCACATACCACCAATGAGCTGCATGCAAAATAACGCTATTAACATCCTTCGTCAAATGGGAGTGCCTTCCCACAAATGACCTCAACAAGAATTCCACACGAAAAAAAACGTTATCAACTGTCTTCACCTTAGGTCAACAATAACAGTAATACCGCATTCAGCTGTCTGTTATCTATGTTTGGTGGAAAAGCACGCATGATGGTTACGCAGCTACTGACAGACGGATTTTCTTGTGAGCCGATGAACTAAGCACCCCTCATCCCCCAATAGCAAGGGGTTTTGTTGTTTGTTTATTGGGTGGTCCTCGACGCACTGTATGCACGATCACGGCTAATGGCGCCGCTCACGCTGTTTCGCCGGTGGGCCGCGGGATTAGAAAATGTCCCGAGTGGTGCGAGTGTTGAACTCGAGACCCTTGGTACCCAGAGCTCAACATATTAACCACTCGGCCATCCCCGCCCCAATAGCAAGGGATCATGCCATCAACACACCAGGCGCAGATATCCCCACCCAAGCGGTTGCAGACGTTCCATGCCAGAATAATGCCCAGCAACCTCCATGTCATCACCGGCACCCTCTGCGAAGTCCTGCACACACACACGGTACTCGGCGCTCTCATCATCGCCAGACACCACCGCCAGGACACCAGCACCACAGCGCCACCTACCGGCAGGTGCGCCAGACACCACTGCCAGGACACCAGCACCACAGCGCCATCTACCGGCAGGTGCGCCAGACACCACCGCCAGGACAGCAGCACCACAGCGCCACCTACCGGCAGGTGCGCCAGACACCAGCACCACAGCGCCACCTACCGGCAGGTGGAAGCGCGCCAGCTGCTCCTCGGCTTGGTCGCGCGGGAAGTAGAGCGGCATCAGCACCTCGTAGATGCCCGCGTCCATCGCATCTGGCACGAGCACGATCAACGTGTGGGCCGAGGCGAACCGCTCCAGGTACCGCCGCACCGTGCCTGCCGGTGTCGGTCGGGGTCAAGGTACCGCCGCACTGTGCCTGCCGGTGTCGGTCGGGGTCAAGGTACCGCCACACCGTGCCTGTCGGTGTCGGTCGGGGTCAAGGTACCGCCACACTGTGCCTGTCGGTGTCGGTCGGGGTCAAGGTACCGCCGCACCGTGCCTGTCGGTGTCGGTCGGGGTCAAGGTACCGCCACACCGTGCCTGTCGGTGTCGGTCGAGGTCAAGGTACCGCCACACTGTGCCTGTCGGTGTCGGTCGGGGTCAAGGTACCGCCACACTGTGCCTGTCGGTGTCGGTCGGGGTCAAGGTACCGCCACACTGTGCCTGTCGGTGTCGGTCGGGGTCAAGGTACCGCCACACTGTGCCTGTCGGTGTCGGTCGGGGTCAAGGCACCGCCGCACCGTGCCTGTCGGTGTCGTCGGGGTCAAGGTACCGCCACACTGTGCCTGTCGGTGTTGGTTAGGTAAGTACCGCACACCGTGCCTGTCGGTGTCAGTCGGGGTCAAGGTACCGCCACACTGTGCCTGTCGGTGTCGGTCGGGGTCAAGCCCGTGCCTGCCGGTGTCGGTCGAGGTCAAGGTACCGCCACACCGTGCCTGTCGGTGTCGGTCGGGGTCAAGGTACCGCCACACCGTGCCTGTCGGTGTCGGTCGAGGTCAAGGTACCGCCACACTGTGCCTGTCGGTGTTGGTTAGGGTCAAGGCACCGCCGCACCGTGCCTGCCGGTGTCGGTAGATGTCACTCGGGTTCAAGGTACCGCCACACTGTGCCTGCCGGTGTCGGTCGGGGTCAAGGTACCGCCACACTGTGCCTGTCGGTGTCGGTCGGGGTCAAGGTACCGCCACACTGTGCCTGTCGGTGTTGGTTAGGGTCAAGGTACCGCCGCACCGTGCCTGCCGGTGTCGGTAGATGTCACTCGGGTTCAAGGTACCGCCACACCGCGCCTGTCGGTGTCGGTTAGGGTCGGTCGGGGTCAAGATGCCGACGCGTTGTGCCGGCCGGGGTTAAATGAGGTAGGTCGGGGTCGGGGTCGGGGCGGGGTCGGTACCAGTAGGGGTCACCATGGGGAACACGGATAAAGTGGTGGATATATACCTAAACATCAGCGCACCGCGAACCTTTCCCGTTTTGAGGTTAACAATGCCGAGCCGATGACAACGGGATCAAATGACAGAAAACCGCTCAGGTAATGACGAGCCGTACTCGCGCGGTTACCGTAAGTCAATCAGGGTCAAAGTGGGAGGATAATACGGGTCAAATAGGCTAAATGTGTTAACGGGGCTAGCAGAAGCCAGGTCAGAATTAGCACGGCATAACATGTGTTAATTGATGCTAACAGGAGCCACAGAAGTATCAGACCCGGGCCAACACGGGGCGAGCACAGACCAGTGAACGTCAGTGAAGGTCAGCGTACGTCAGCTAGGGTCACCGGGTGGCATCTCCTGTCCAGTGTCCACCGATGTAGCAGCCCGGCGTCCATGCGAGGCATGGCGTCCACATACACACATACACCTACAAATACACATACACGTATACACATAAATCCTAACACAACACATATACACCCACACATACACAAACAGGTATATACAAATTATAACGCTACACGCATACACCCACACATACACATACACGCATACACATAAAACCTAACGCTACACACATACACCCACAAATACACATACACGTATACATATACATCCTAACACTACACACATACACCCACAAATACTCACATAAATCGTAACACTACACACATACACCCACAAATACACATACATGTATACACATAAATCCCAACACTACACACATACACCCACAAATACACATACTCACAAAAATCCTAACACTACACACATACACCCACAATACACACACATGTATACACATAAATCCCAACACTACACACATACACCCACAAATACACACACACATGTATACACATAAATTCTAACACTACACACATACACCCACAAATACACATACTCACATAAATCCTAACACTACACACATACAACCACAATTACACATACACGCATACACATAAATCCTAACACTACACACATACACCGACACATACACATACACGCATGCATACAAATACTAACAATACACACATACATCCACACATACACATACAGGGATACACATAAATCTTAACACTACACATACACCCACACATATACATATACGTATATACACAAATACTAAGACTATACACATACCCACAATTACACATACACATTTCGCATACGCACATATACGTACAATTGCACATATATACATATATACCCACACATACACATATACGTGCTGAAATGCAGTGGCCACAGAAACCCGCAGTGCGAAACCGTGTGGGCGACGCCATTAGCAGTGTTGCATAAAGAGCGTCGTGAACCACCAAATAAAACAAGAAACACACAGTAGCAACGTCACAGCGTCCACAACATACATATCAGAATTCCAGCAGGTAATGAGTGGCGTATAACGGCCTGGTGCCCTCTTTGCTGTATCTGGATTTTTACAGACGAGTCGTGGCTGTCTCGCTTGAGTTCGCTAAGTGTTGGCTTCTCGCGTGGGAAGCTTATTACGTTTCTACTTCAGCTGTTTGTAATTTTGCGGGCGTCTGTTACTTGTTCGATGAGTCTGGTTTATTGTTCGCACTGTCCGACTTGGTGTAGCTTGAGTCTGGTTTGGTGTCCAATGCGTCCTGCATGGTGCTCGCACTGGCCGGTTTGGTGTGCCGTAGGTCTGGCTTTGTGCCCAAATGTCGTGCTCGGTGTTGGATGCGTCATGGTTGGTGTTTGATGTCTCTCGGTTGGTGCACTAAGCGTCCTGTTTGGTGTTGTATGCGTCATGGTTGGTGTTTGATGTCTCTCGATTGGTGCGCTAAGCGTCCTGCTTGGTGTTGGATGCGTCATGGTTGGTGTTGGATGCGTCATGGTTGGTGTTTCTTATGGTTGGTGTGCTTTTGGTTTTTTATTTTTTTTGGGTGGTGGGGTAAGGGGCCTGCTTGGTATTGGATGCGTCATGGTTGGTGTTGGATACGTCATGGTTAGTGTTTGATATCTCACGGTTGGTGCGCTATTGGTGTTTGATGTCTTACGGTTGGTGCGCTAAGCGTCCTGCTTGGTATTGGATGCGTCATGGTTGGTGTTGGATACGTCATGGCTAGTGTTTGATATCTCACGGTTGGTGCGCTGTTGGTGTTTGATATCTCACGTTTGATGCGCTAAGCATCGTGCTTGGTGTTCATTGCGCCATGCTTGTTGCCCGATGTGTTGCATTTGGAGCTGTTTGTGATACCGCAAAACATAGCATCGTTCATACCGAATGTACGAACAATACCATGACATTACTGCGCTCAATACTTGATGATAACCACGTGCCAGTAAGTCAGCAAACTCACGCAGTGCAATGTGGCCGCCCAAGTCCGGTGGGAAGCCGCGCCGGGTTGAGTGGAGGCACGGTAGAGCGACCGTGTTCAGCTTGTAGTCCCGCACCAACTGGAACACCTCGCTGCCGGAACACACACCGGCACACGTGTTAACATAGTGCAAGCAGGCCACACCGGCTCGGTGGAACACACAGCATGCGTCGGAAATTGCAATTCAATAAGACGAAATTCATCCGTGTGACCGAACCTTTCCTGGGAAAACCTCCCCCAAACCGGCGTAAGGTGCCAATTGGGCATTCCACGACAGATCGACCAGGGCCCGGCACCCTCATGTCTCAGATTTTGGGCAAAATTGGTGCATAGGGTTATCTTATGCCCTGAATCGACCTGTGCAAATTTTATTTCGATCAGCTCAACGATTCAGGAGTTATAGCTTTGGGCATATCCGGAAGGTCGCACTGCAAGGTTATGTTCGGCGGCCGATAACTAAGTTATTGATCAGTCAAAATATAAATATCCAGATATTTTTGAACTCGCAAAGCTTCAAGGAATCTAATTCTGACCTGATCTGATAAAAATGTATGATATTTTTTTAACCCCCCCCCCCCCCTTCCGCGAAAAAAAACAGGTTTTTAACCCCCACAATCTTTTTAAAACTTCCCCTACCACCCCCCGAATAATAAGAGTTACCCCATGACCTCTGGTCACGTGACCTTCGGTGACCTCGATGCCCGTGATTTTTTTTTTTACAGAATGGAAGGACCATGTTTTGGCTTGATTTATAGCAAATGAAAAATAGACGTTTTTTCTATAAATACTTATTGAAGAGCGCAAACTTTACCATATTTTAAGTCTTTTGAAGATTGAGCTACTAACTCGGTCGTCTCTCCGTCCAAAATCGAGATGCGGTTTGATAACAAATAGCAACGTGTTCTCTGGCATTGTGTGGATTTATGTCTTCTAATGTACTTACTTACCTCCAATATCCAGTTATCCATATCAGAAAAAGGCGCCTACTGATATCAGAAGTGGCATTGGCCTAAACCGAACTGTGGTCGGCACCAGTAGCCTGTGTTTTGATATATCCAGTTATTTCGCTGAGTAAATGCGTCTCAATTTCGTTCGCCGAGAACACTATTATCCTGGCATCTGTTAATGCTTGTATTCTCACAGAAAACACGATCCGTAGGGAATTCATGAGGGCAATATATAAACCACAATCATTGTATGTTTAGAACAAACATGTATGCAACTGATAAATAAGCAGGTACATCACGTCACAACCATGCCCCGTCAGAAGTGCATCGAAGTACCATTTGCATATGTCAGGGCATGACAACGATCCAAAGTTTTTGTTTGGACAAACAAGCAAAACAAAAACTTTAGTTATATGCTTTCGGCGCGTGCGGATATGTGTGAGTGACAGACGTTTCGGAACTTTCGGCGCGGTTGGTTGTACGTAAGTTGTACATAGCTACTGAACGTGCGAATTGGTATCGCGAAACGGAGGAAAAGCTAGACTATCACTGCCAGGCGACAGGAACTTGCCTACAGTGGTAGCGTCGACAATTTATACGGAAACGACCTGGTGACGAAGCATGCTAATGCTAACATGGACCGCATAGTGGTGACGTGGACGAGTTATACAAAAACAGACTGGTCCCGAACCATGGTAATCACATTCGACAGTATGGCTATGTAGCTACAGAACAACGAGAACTGGGGGCAGAGGGCATCTGCTTCCCATCTTGAAACCAAGGATAGCGTTCACCAACCTTTTCAGCATGTGGAAACGTGACATGCGTGCTGAAGGAAGCATGCATTTTTAAGCGGAAATATTATGTCTTTGGACGATTCCCGGACTTTTCTGGATTCTAAAGATACATGACGTAGAAGGTTTGTACTTCGGCTTGTCTTGTCAAGCCTTCAAGGAACCATGATGGCTTCACAAGCCATCATGGTATTGGCATGGTATTGTCATGATGGCTTCACAAGCCATCATGACAAGCCGAAGTACAGCCTTTCCATACGCCACCGCAAAGTTGGTCTGGCCCTCTATATACCCTGACAATTTCTCCTCACTGAGAGTGAGACTAAAACTGGGACACTGAGCCAAGCTTCCGATACCTTGGAAGGGAGGGGAATGCACTCATGCACTCCTCCGCACCGTGCATTACAAACAGAACCCTTGGTTGCTCGCATTAATCATCAAATACTAGCGTGCACTCGATAATATACGGCGGAATCGGTAGGTTGATACACACCAGACTTGCGTGGTTACGTATATTATTGACCTTTCGAAGGTCACCCGAGGCCATTGGTTCAACTTGCCCTCAGATGAACATTTTTCGATTTATGAATCACCCTGGGATTAATTTTGACTGCTAAAGCTGAGCTTAGCAACAATCGTTACCCCTATGTATAAGATAATAATATTGCCGGGCACTATGTCGGATGCTTCCAAAATGAAACCAGCACTTCGTTTGGAATTTGCCGCGTGGGTTAACACGTAAACACTGCGATTGATTACGCGTGCAGTCTGATTTATGTTGCTGAAAGTTCACAGATGACTTTGAGACTGAGCTGGAAGGTCAACCAGTGACCGTCCGGTGGTACCATCGCCCGATCTCGTCACATGAAACACAAAGCTTTCGTGTCATGTCGCTGGTACTCTCCGTCTGGGAACGGTAGGCGGGTCGCAACAAACCCCTCCCTACACCGCGGAAGGTGACAAAACACCGTGCACGGCCGATGGCCGATGGGTGGAGTTAAACAGTGTTTTGGATGAGCGGCAGCCTGTCCAATGGCCGGTCAAGCCATTCCAATGGCTACAGATTTAAACGCGGCACGACATCACCATCATCATCATCATCATCATAACGTTTATTGTAATCAGTCTTGGACATCAACATAGGCGTGGGCAAACATGTTGGCCACAGACATGGATGAACCAGTCAATGGGTTTTGCACTAAGCGCAGGCATTGTCGTGCTCTCGCTGCGCTTTCTGATGACTCACGTCGCCCTGCGTTACTTGAATGTACCAACAGTACTCAGACGACAACGCACCGTGGTGACGGTGGCTATGGATCGGTTCCCTCAGATGAGTTGCTGCCGTATATACACGGCAGTGGATAGACTGAGCTGTGCCCTCGCTCGTAAATAACAGCTGGATGAAGCATCGGATATATCTCACCACCAGGTGGCAAATACAATTTCACATGCCTGATGTGTGCTAAAATTGCACATGCTTAGCCAATGGCAGCCGATGACAGCCAATGGCAGCCGATGACAGCCAATGGTAGCCGATGACAGCCAATGGTAGCCGATGACAGCCAATGGCAGCCGATGACAACCACTGGCAGCCGATGACAGCCAATGGTAGCCAATGGTAGCCGATGGTAGCCGATGACAGCCGATGACAGCCAATGGTAGCCGATGACAGCCAATGGTAGCCGATGACAGCCAATGGTAGCCGATGGCAGCCGATGACAGCCGATGACAGCCACTGGCAGCCGATGACAGCCAATGGCAGCCGATGACAACCACTGGCAGCCGATGACAGCCAATGGTAGCCGATGACAGCCAATGGTAGCCGATGACAGCCAATGGTAGCCGATGACAGCCGATGACAGCCGATGACAGCCACTGGCAGCCGATGACAGCCAATGGCAGCCGATGACAACCACTGGCAGCCGATGACAGCCAATGGTAGCCGATGACAGCCGATGACAGCCAATGGTAGCCGATGACAGCCGATGACAGCCAATGGTAGCCGATGACAGCCACTGGCAGCCGACAGCGCAGATCATCATCCACCTATGGTCAGCGAGTGACCGCACATATCTGACGCCCACAGCACCTATGGAATGACGGTCCACAGCAACCGAACTTGAGCCGCATTTAAACAGAACACCGGGTGCAGCTGAGACAGGCAAGTCTCAGGAGCACTGAGCACTGAGCAGGCACCCAGCAGGCAGCGAGGAACGGGGAACACCTGCGCCAATCCGAGCAAGGGGTACATGACAGCTACTCTGCGGAACTTATCAGGCTTGCCCGAACCAAGTGATGTGACAAAGTAGCTTATTAACAATTGCATCCCTCCAAATTAACTAAACGTGAGGTGGCGCTCCAGCCCGCGCACGTACACAGCACATCACTATAGCTCCTTCTATAGGCGATATAGGCGACACAAATATTTCCGTACCTATATTCTATTCCATTCTTCTTCGGACATTCGTCATAGGCGCAGACGCTGGGAGATAATCGCACATGGTGTCCATCAAAGTTCTTCCACACTCGCAAAATGGCACCGACAAATTGGCCTCCGAATATGGGTGGTAACTCGTCGCCAGGCGCTCTTAACATGCCCAGACATCAATGGTCAAGGATGTAGCTGATAATATAATTCAGGAATATGCTGGGTCAACTTGCATGACAAACACTTCAGCAAGCAAAATATCCAGAAAGCGTGGGAAATCAAATTGTGCCGGCGGTCGAGGGTTCTCTCCCGAGACCTTCGCAGAGCCGCACAACTCACCACCAGAGTACGCACGGATGAACATGAAGTCCCGGTGAGGGTTCTCGCCCGGACCTCCGCAAGGCCGCACAACTCACCATCAGAGCACGTACGGATTGCCATAAAATCCGGGTGTTAACTTCTGATCCGCAATATTTCTATTTTTGCACTGCGATTTGGCGCCTTGTTTTTTTCCCTCGCTGTAAATGGTCGCCGGCGGAACGCCACGAAATCACGACTGTAAACAGCCGACTGGAATATTGGAAGCTTGAGCCCACCCGTATTATCTGCAATCGAGCCTCTTTAAACCCAGCTCCTCGCACACTCGCAAACTTTCTTCCTTGCATTGCGCCCGCTCCCCTCCCGCCGGAGTTTTTAAACGTTCCGACTATTTGTCACAGAGGGACATCAGTTATCAGCCATTGACAACAGTCCTGGGTGTCAGTCATTGGTGCCAAGGAGTCAACAGTCGCCCGCATCATAAGAATAAATACACATTATTTGAGGCGCGAGTTGTCCTACGCCGCAATTACATGTGCCAAACAATACACACGACTTCACATGTCACATTGGTGAAGCTATCATACCTCCACCCAGTGGCGGATCTAAAGGGCTGATTGTCAACTGGCTTGGTGGAGGGGTGGAACTTCACAATTTTACCTCAGACTTCGAGAAAAGATCCGATTTGCACAGCTAGCACTACATTCGTTGGGTCCATTTTATACAATATTTATATCCTAAAGTGGTTTTATAATTCGAGAAAATGTCATTTTAGTGCAAACGCTCATAAAAACAATCGATCTTTTGGGTGGGCATGGCCCCTGTGCCCTTCACCCCTAGATCCATCAGTGCTTCGACCCACTGCTTAATAGGGAACATACTCGGCACATTTGAAGCCGAAAAAGTCATGACGATCTGTCAGCCGTTGACCATAGTCATTGTCCAGCAATGCTGAAATTACTTAGAAAACGGCAGCGTTGCATATTGCCGCGATTACAATACATCAACGTGACAAAATGTCAGAACTGTCAGGGCCATCGCTTCGGGCCGCTTTAGCGACAACAAAAGTACAACTTCCACCCACTTCCCGGCCGACCAGGCACCCTCACTTGCCACACCACAACAGGTCCACCACGACCAACCTCCCGGCCGACCAGGCACCCTCACCTGCCACACCACAACAGGTCCACCACGACCAACCTCCCGGCCGACCAGGCACCCTCACCTGCCACCACCACAGGTCCACCACGGCCAACCTCCCGGCGGACCAGGCACCCTCACCTGCCACACCACCACAGGTCCACCGCGGCCAACCTCCCGCCGCCCCTCACCTGCCACACCACCACAGGTCCACCACGGCCAACCTCCCCAGCCCCGCCACCGCCCCCGCCAACCTCCCGGCGGACCAGGCACCCTCACCTGCCACACCACCACAGGTCCACCGCGGCCAACCTCCCGGGAAGCACCTCACCTGCCACACCACCACAGGTCCACCACGGCCAACCTCCCGGCCGACCAGGCACCCTCACCTGCCACACCACCACAGGTCCACCACGGCCAACCTCCCGGCCGACCAGGCACCCTCACCTGCCACACCACCACAGGTCCACCACGGCCAACCTCCCGGCGGACCAGGCACCCTCACCTGCCACACCACCACAGGTCCACCGCGGCCAACCTCCCTCACCTGCCACACCACCACAGGTCCACCACGGCCAACCTCCCGGCCGACCAGGCACCCTCACCTGCCACACCACCACAGGTCCACCACGGCCAACCTCCCGGCGGACCAGGCACCCTCACCTGCCACACCACCACAGGTCCACCAGCCCCGGCCAACCTGCCCTCACCTGCCACACCACCACAGGTCCACCACGGCCAACCTCCCGGCCGACAGGCACCCTCACTGCCAACAAGGTCCAGAACGGCCCGCCCGCCGCCACCACCCACTGCACGCCTGCACAGGTGGGGCCAACCTCCCTCACCTGCCACACCACCAAGGTCCACACGGCCAACCTCCCGGCCGCGGCGTGGAGGGGGGGGGTAATCGACACGAGCTCACGTAAGCGTCGGGGCGGCGCGATCGATGAAGGAGGG
This sequence comes from Ashinkailepas kermadecensis, assembly GCA_034440615.1. Classification (NCBI taxonomy): domain Eukaryota; kingdom Metazoa; phylum Arthropoda; class Thecostraca; family Neolepadidae; genus Ashinkailepas; species Ashinkailepas kermadecensis. The sequence goes on along the minus strand of JAOTOM010004099.1, from coordinate 156,483 downwards.
TCGGGGCAGGCAGGGAGACAGTGCCGGTCTGTAGTGCGGATACGCGCAAATGGATCAGCAGAGCGACAACACTCCTCGGCGGGCGGGTGGAGGAAGTGGAAGGACACAGTGACATGGTGTGCGAGTGGATAACGAGGGGATGGGACGATGAGCGATTTGTTACGGCCGCCAGAAGGTTGATTACTACGGGTAGAAGGGATGGATGACAGGAGGGGTTTAACAGTGAGGCGATATGATCGTATTCTGGTGCAATAATTGAACGTGAACAAGGGTATAACAGGACTATCTGGTGCATGACTTGTTCTATCGATCCACGGTAGCTTGATTGCTTCTCGGCGCATTTGTCTCTCCGAAGCCAGCCCCGTCTCCAAAGTTTCCAGGACATGATATGTGAGCAGGTAACAAGCTGCAGATCCTTTGAATACTTCAGGCACAAATTATTTCCATGTCCAGTAACAGGTGCAGGAGTTTGAGGTAGGCGGATACAAGTCGCCACTGGGGCACGATGACCAGCTGGACCGAACAATCGCGATCGCCGACCGCGAGCCGACCCGAGCCGACGCCGACGCTGCGAGCCTGGCGCCTGGCGCCTGGCGCGCTGGCGCGCGCGCTCCGCGACGCTGCTGGCGCCGGGTCGCGACGCCGCTGGCGCTCCGACCCGGCTGCTGGCGCTCGCGAGCGCGACGCGCGAGCTCGCTGACGCCGCGACGCTCGCGACGCGACGCCTGACGCGACGCTCCGCTGACAGTGCCCGTGACGATGGTGACGAGGGCCACGAGAGCGGGCGGTACCGCAACGAGGTCGGGCTGACGCTACACTGTTGACCGGACTATCGGTAGTGTTCCATCGGTGACGTTCCGCTGACAGTTCCCGTGACGATGGTGACGAGGGCCACGAGAGCGGGCGGTGCCGCAACGAGGTCGGGGCTGACTCTACACTGTTGACCGGACTATCGGTAGTGTTCCATCGGTGACGTTCCGCTGACAGTGCCCGTGACGAAGGTGACGAGGGCCACGAGAGCGGGCGGTGCCGCAACGAGGTCGGGGCTGACGCTACACACAGAAATTGTTGCCCAGGGCCAGCTGTAGCAGGGTGTATCGCGTATCATCTGTACCAGGGGCATATCAGGGTCTGCATGTAACAGGGGCATAGCAGAGTGAGGATATGGCAGGAAAATGGGTGACCTCGCCTGTAGAGTGTAAGCGATTAGAATCTGCGGCAGAAGCGTTTCAGCAACGAGTCCAAGTTCGGTCATTTTGGTGGAAAACAGCACATGGCGGAGAAATATCTCCATCTTAGGAAAGTAGTTTCTGATCTACATCATGCACCACTCAATATCAATTATATTATTGATGCGCAGACAATATTCCTGCCCCATGCATGTCGATGATCTCTTTATACCTCAAAATTAATGTCTTCTGAAGGTCTATGATGTAAAAAAGCCATTACTTCATACGGTCATGGACTACTGAAACATGAACTCAATTGCCTGCGAACCCAGTTCTTTGCAGTTCTTTTGTCTGTAAATCAGACAAAAAGCATGCCATTCACGATGGACCTTAGGTGAGAGCCAGTCTAGACAAATGTATCGAAAGATGCAGTTGAGCTAGAAGCCGTCCACGCAATTTCCCTATCTCGGTGCCACTGTGGCACCGACGTCACATATCCCACGTGTCTGACGTCACCGACGTCACATATCCCACGTGTCTGACGTCACCGACGTCACATATCCCACGTGTCTGACGTCAGCCAGTTTCAGAACGGTCTTCAGGCCACCTTCAATAGGACATACTGAATGGGGTGCGGTCGGGACAGCTTTGCCTAGCTTCCGATTGGCAGCACCAGGGCAAGGCGAGTCTGACAGTGCCAAGGTCAAGATCGCTGACGATCTTGACCTTGGCATATTCAAGTCCCATCACCGCTGGGGTTCAATGGTTCGTGACGCGAACCGCAGGAAAGATTGGCTTTGAAGCGAATCGGACCGACCGGCTCCATAATGAATGCTCGGTGGGCGTCATGCGGCCGAATCGTCACGTGACGTCACGCGCGACGGAGACCAACTGCCGCTGTAGCACGCGACTGGCCTGCCTGCCGTGACAAGGCAGGCCCGGCCACCACCTGACATCGCCCGGCAATGCCTGCCGGCAGTTCTCACGGCACACCATGGCAGTTCCTCCAGCCACTGCCGTGTTTTGATCAGCTCCAAAAGCTACCAGATCTGGCGAGCCTCACCATGTATGCATGTATGCATAAGTTAAAGCCATGCAACTATATACGGTTTTTAATGCGCTCATGTCATGACATAACAAATCCCAGTATATCGTAGCACTAAGAAGGACAGCTGACACACATACACCTGTTAGCGATCAGAACTTTGTAAATACAAGTAATAGCACACAATCTATAATCACAACTAAAAATATGCTTCTCAAGGCTATTGATAAGTTACTATATTGCATTGCTGAATATCGATCGGCGAAACTTTAAAAGTTTCGGCAGTTCGGTGCATCAGCCATCGCCACTCCGACTCAAATCGGATAGTTTCCATGTATATGTGCTTGTATTGACGCGTATTACATTAGCATAAACATTCACGAAATAAGAGTAGAAAAATGCACCGGTTCTTCCACACGGCATGACAATACAGACATGCCAGGGCAATTAGAAGAAGAAAAAACAAATTCTCAAAATGTGTCCGAAAAGGTACTAAAATAGTGTTAACTGCTTACTATTCTGGTAAGCAGGTGCAAATTATTCCACGATATCGACTGGCCTGCTACCAAATACAACTACCTTACATTCTCCTTAGCCTGCGTCTGTGTAAGGCCGTCAAGCACTACATAAGATTGCCATACTTGACAGCGAGTATTTAATTTTTAACTTGCATCAGCCCACAACGGAAAACTAATTGGAACACATGCTGAGTAGAGAATCACACATCTGTAGCAGCAGAAAAGCGGACTCCTCACCTGTAGAAGAGTAGCGGACCGCACCTGCAGCAGAAGACCAGCGGACCTCACCTGTAATAGTACCGTAGCGCACCGCACCTGTAGCAGGGGAGTAGTAGGCCTCACCTACAGCAGCAGAGCAGCCGGCCTCACCTGTAGCAGGAGAGTAGAGGACCTCACCTGTAGCAGGAATGGAGAGTGCTCTCGGCAGCCGTTCGGTAGCGCTTGCTGTAGCGGGGAGTGCCTGTGTGTATTACGTAGCGGGAGGGCAGGTTGTAGCCCTTAGTGATGCGCGCCTGGCCGGTCGGCACGCCTGGGGGTAACGGCAGTCTGGTGTAGCGTTGTGACGGGGTAACGGCAGTCTGGTGTAGCGTTGTGATGGGTAAAGGGGTAACGGCAGTCTAGTGTAGCGTTGTGATTGGGTACGACATCGAGCGTTTGGGGTAACGAGTATTAGTTATTTGGCTTTGGCTTCGACCAGTTTTGATCATTCGCGCCCATAACTTTTATTTGTATGCTTCAATGCTGATACGAACTGTTGCCTCGGTGTATACGTGGTCTTAAATCCAATAACTGATAGGTAACAGAACAAGTTCCCCGAATGTACTAGTTTTGAATTGTTCGCTAGAATGTCTACATATGTCAGACAACTCAAGTTTCTTCCGTAAAAGAATCTGCGCTCCCGTAAAAAGTGCTGGCACGTGAGTAGTACGTGGCCCACCGTCAGAGTTCCCGGATAGCGAGGACACTGTGGCCTTTCCTCCCCACAGAGGAGGTAGCGATGGGTAGCGTAGGTGTGTCCGATAAGCAACCTGCAAAGTGTAACTTCCTCTGGTCTGGACCTTGGTTGGTTGGTTATTGGTTTTACGACACGTCGACCGTTGAGTCATGTAGCGTCGCCAATCTCTCACGCCGATTGGTCGCGGGCGAAGAGTAGCGACAGTTGAGACTCGAACCCACAACCTTTCGATTGTGAGACGAGCATCATACCCCTAGACCACTCGTCCCCTGGTCTGGACCTACGCAGGCACGACGCCCAATGTCTCAGGTGTGGCTTGATTGCAATAAGTTTGTTGTTGGCTTCTCTATCCCAGACCTTTTGCCACTTATCAAGGACGAAACTTGAAATCCTAAAGAAATGATCCCTGGCGGGAAGTGGACAAATGCGTGGGCGTGGATTCTGTACCGACCACTTCGCCGCAGAGTCCGCACGTTGGTGGTAACAACAGTCTGGTGTAACGTCGTGATGGGGTAACGGCAGTCTGGTGTAACGGTAGTCTGGTGTAACTTCGTGATGAGGCAATGGCAGCCTTGTATAACCTTCTGACGGGCTGATGTAATGGCAGTCTAGTGTAACCTCGCGTTGGGCTGGGATAATGACAACCTAGCGTAACCTCGCGATGGGCTGGGGTATTGGTAGCCCGGCTTCTCAAGTAACTGGCTTGTCTGGCATCCAAACAGGCATCCACAAGTATGCAACAAGTTTTCGGTAGTTAGTTGGACTTAAGGGCACATAGACCGCATTGGTTGCATAGCGCCATAGCATAAGTTCTCAGACACTGATTAAAATAAGCTATGTTAGACGGGTGGCTCGTGGATTCCATGCTCAAACCTATGCTCAAATATATTTCAAGATTTACCTTCACAAGATGTATTTGGACATGGAAATGTTCACAAGATCTACTTACGGCGTCAGACGTTCATAAAACCTCCTTGGAACTGAAGACACAAGCTATATCTGGAGGAGGTAATATTTATACGACATACACGCAGTCCGGGCCCTAGTGAGATCTACTTCCACGTCAATATCTTCACAAGAACTACTTGATGAAGGAACAGGCTTTCAAAGTCTGATCTGATAAACCAAATGTCGAGGTTCCGTGTCAAATTTTGTGATTCATCAAAGAGGTTTTAAGCCATACTTCCCATCTTGAAAGTCGGAGGGCAGCTATCATCTGCCCCTCTCTCTCTGTGCATATGGGATAGCGGAGATAGCTATGGTAGCAGGCTAGCTGTCATGGTATTGTATGGTATGGTATAATATGGTATGGCAGGCTAGTCGTAATGGCACGGTATGGTATAGTACATGGTAGCAGGCTAGCCGTCACGATACGGTATAGCATAATATGGTAGCAGGCTAGTTGTCATGGTACGGTATGGTATGGTATGGTATACAATGGTAGCAGGCTAACCGTCATGGTACGGTACAATGACGATTCTAGGTATGGGCAAAATTGGTCGGCCAACTATATTCTCCCAACTTTTTATACACGTGCAGAAATTGCAGCACCTGCTACCTGATGGAACAGAAGTCCCCACATCCTAGAACGGGCTAAATGCACATTCCAATCAAGAGGGTACCAGAGAAAGGTTTTTTTCTTCCAAACTATGCTCTCTTAGTTGTTCATTTCATCACACTGAGCCCACCACATCTGGACACCTAGACACACTGAGTCCACCTGCATCAGGCTACCCAGACACACTGAGTCACCCACATCTGGACACCCAGACACACTGTGTCCCCCACATCTGGACAACCAGACACACTGAGCCCCCACATCTGGACACCTAGACACTGAGCCCCCACATCTGGACACCCAGACACACTGAGCCCACCACATCTGGACACCTAGACACACTGAGTCCACCTGCATCTGGCTACCCAGACACACTGAGTCCCCCACATCTGGACACCCAGACACACTGAGCCCACCACATCTGGACACCTAGACACACTGAGTCCAACTGCATCAGGACACCCAGACACACTGAGCCCCCACATCTGGACACCTAGACACACTGAGCCCACTCGCATCTGGACACCTGGACATACAGAGCCCCACACATCTGGACACCTAGAGATACTGAGCCCACCACATCTGGACACAGACACACCGAGTCCCCCACATCTGGACACCTAGACACACTGAAGCCTACCCACATCTGGACACCACATCAGACACACACACTGAGCCCCCCCATCTGACACCCCAACACCACCCACATCTGGACACCTAGAGACACTGAGCCCACCCACATCTGGACACCTAGACACACTGAGCCCACCCACATCTGGACACCTAGACACACTGAGCCCCACATCTGGACACCTAGAGACACTGAGCCCACCCATATCTGGACACCCAGACACACTGAGCCCCCCACATTTGGACACCTAGAGACACTGAGCCCACCCACATCTGGATACCCAGACACACCGAGCCCGCCAGGCTCGGATTGGACGTCGAATCATAGGCGACATCTGGCACATGGGCAGTCAGACATACCCCGTCACGTCACACTCGTCCGTCTGACTCCATCTCATCCCTGGCCACCTATCCATGCCTTATTACTACCGACATAACCACGCCCTCTGCGTCCACCCACCCAGTCCCACTCCCACAGACGTTCATCTGACCGTGCTACTCTGTCAGCACGACCACGCCCGCCCTTGTCCTGCGCCGTTGACCATGCCCGGCCTTGTCCTGCACCGGTGACCACGCCCGCCCTTGTCCTGCACCGTTGACCACGCCCGCCCTTGTCCTGCACCGGTGACCACGCCCGCCCTTGTCCTGCACCGTTGCCCACGCCCGGCCTTGTCCTGCACCGTTGACCACGCCCGCCCTTGTCCTGCACCGTTGCCCACGCCCGGCCTTGTCCTGCACCGTTGACCACGCCCGCCCTTGTCCTACACCACTGACCACGCCCGCCCTTGTCCTGCACCGTTGACCACGCCCGCCCTTGTTCTGCACCGGTGACCACGCCCGCCCTTGTCCTGCACAGTTGACCACGCCCGCCCTTGTACTGCACCGTTGATCACGCCCGCCCTTGTCCTGCACCGTTGACCACGCCCACCCTTGTCCTGCACCGTTGACCACTCCCGCCCTTGTCCTGCACCACTGACCGCGCCCGCCCTTGTCCTGCACCGTTGACCATGCCCGCCACGATGCTCCACTCACTGCCAGCGCCGATCCTCAGCTCCTTGGCCATCTCGGGTCCGGCCCTGTGCAGCAGCTGGCGCGTCACCGGGCTGGCATCGCGCGCCGCCGCGCCAGAGGGCACCACCGCGCACGCGGTGTTGAGATCATGCAGGCGACCGTACCTGGACACACAACACGTGCTGAGGTCATACAGGCGTCCGTACCTGGACACACAACACGTGCTGAGGTCATACAGGTGACCGTACCTGGACACACAACACGTGTTGAGATATGCAGGCACGACCGACAACAACACGTGTGAGGTCATACAGGCGCGACCTACACAAACACGTGCTAGGTCAACAAGCGGCCGTACCTGGACACACCACACGTATTGAGGTCATACAACACCGTACCTGGACACACAACACGTGTTGAGGTCATACAGGCGACCGTACCTGGACACACAACACGTGTTGAGATCATGCAGGCGACCGTACCTGGACACACAACACGTGCTGAGGTCATACAGGCGTCCGTACCTGGACACACAACACGTGCTGAGGTCATACAAGCGGCCGTACCTGGACACACAACACGTGTTGAGGTCATACAGGCGACCATACCTGGACACACAACACGTGTTGAGATCATACAGGCGACCGTACCTGGACACACAACACGTATTGAGGTCATACAGGCGACCGTACCTGGACACACAACACGTGTTGAGGTCATACAAGCGACCGTACCTGGACACACAACGCATGTTGAGGTCATACAGGCGACCGTACCTCGACACACAACACGTGCTGAGGTCATACAAGCAACCGTACCTGGACACAACGTGCTGAGGTCATACAGGCGACCGTACCTGGACACAACACGTGCTGAGGTCATGTAGACGGCCGTACCTGGACACACAACATGTACTGAGGTCATACAAGCGACCGTACCTGGGCACCCAACACGTGCTGAGGTCATACAGGCGACCGTACCTGGACACACAACACGTATTGAGGTCATACAGGCGACCGTACCTGGACACACAACACGTGTTGAAGTCATACAGGCGACCGTACCTGGACACACAACACGTGTTGAAGTCATACAGGCGACCGTACCTGGACACACAACACGTATTGAGGTCATACAGGCGACCATACCTGGACACAACACGTGCTGAGGTCATGTAGACGGCCGTACCTGGACACAACACGTGCTGAGGTCATACAAGCGACCGTACCTGGACACCCAACACGTATTGAGGTCATACAAGCGACCGTACCTGGACACCCAACACGTATTGAAGGTCATACAGGCCACCGTACCTGGACACACTACACGTGTTGAAGTCATATAGGTGGTGACGGTACCTGGACACAGCCGGTGTTGACTCACACAGTGGTATGGACGTAGGAGCAGAGGGAGAAGGGACAGCGCACCCCTCCCCTCCCTCCATCCATGGACTTGAACATTAATCCTATTTGACGAGCATGGGCGCAGCATGGAAACAATCAACTTCAAAATGACTCCTGTCCTCCCCATCCACTCAGCGTTGGGACAGTTTCTGCGGCGCTGTGCACTGTATGTGCACTTGTGCTAGGTGTTAGGACAAAATATTAAATCCACGTACAGAGTGTTAATAACTTCTCGGAACAAACTACTTTAGAAAAAAAAAACAGCATTCAGCATTCGTAAGTCAGCTGACAAAACATACCGAACTGGTCGCGAATACTTCCTTCGAATACATGAACAGGTTATACAATTATTCATCTCATTCACAGGGACTCCTTGCTCTACTTAGCTCCTTTACTTCATTCAAGCTGCAGTGGAAACCTTCAGCAGTGCATATCACTAATGGCCACACCAGTCCTTCATCCACAGACAGTATGTCATGTCACATCACACCCACAGCCATTCCCACTCTGCCACCCACATGTCCTGTCACATCACACCCACAGCCATTCTCACACCACTACCCACATGTCCTGTCACATCACACCCACAGCCATTCTCACACCACTACCCACAGGTCCTGTCACATCACACCCACAGCCATTCTCACACCACTACCCACAGGTCCTGTGACATCACACCCACAGCCATTCCCACTCTGCCACCCACATGTCCTGTCACATCACACCCACAGCCATTCTCACACCGCTACCCACATGTCCTGTCACATCACACCCACAGCCATTCCCCCCACATTCCTGTCACACACTACCCACATGTCCTGTCACATCACACCCACAGCCATTCTCACACCACTACCCACAGGTCCTGTGACATCACACCCACAGCCATTCCCACTCTGCCACCCACATGTCCTGTCACATCACACCCACAGCCATTCTCACACCACTACCCACATGTCCTGTCACATCACACCCACAGCCATTCCCACACTGCTACCCACATGTCCTGTCACATCACACCCACAGCCATTCTCACACCACTACCCACAGGTCCTGTGACATCACACCCACAGCCATTCCCACTCTGCCACCCACATGTCCTGTCACATCACACCCACAGCCATTCCCACTCTGCCACCCACATGTCCTGGCATGTCACATCGATAATCATTGATCTGGGGAAATTCGACTCGCTCGACTCCACTCACCAGATGGCCAGACTGCCATTGCCATCGGCTCAATTCACTAGATAACCAGACTGGTATTGACATCGGCTTGACTCGACTCACCAGATAACCAGACTGGTATTGAAATCGGCTTGACTCAACTCACCAGATGGCCAGACTGGTATTGACATCGGCTTGACTCAACTCACCAGATTGCCAGACTGGTATTGACATCTGCACAACTCGACTCACCAGATGGCCAGACTGGCATTGACATCGGCTCGACTCGGGAACGGACTGCACTTGTGTCGCGGAGCTGGGTAATTGGCAACTGACGGCCGGGTTGAAGGCAGCTCGTGCCAGTGCAGGAGCTCGGCCACGTCAACAATGGCCTCCTCCATACCGGCGCCTGGGGGTTGGTGTGATCACGGTCACGACAGCTCGTGTCAGCGAAGGCCAAACATGCATGTGTTATTGTCACTGGTGGACAAATAAATAGCCTGTCATGTCAGTAGTTTATCTGCTGCCTTTGCCAGTTGGCAGTGCTGTTGCCAGAAGCCATAAGTGCTTATAAAGATTCCAATCTCGCTCAGTGTTCAGTAAGCAAACATTCCACCCTAGTTCACAAAGTATTTTTCACTGATCACATATGCTCTCTGTCCCTGCCCATAACTAAGGTGTTTCTTAAATTTGCACTCGTATGCATCGATATTGCACTCCTGTATGCCTGATGGCAATCTATTAGACATGAAGACATAAAAGATCAGTGCAACTATGAGCCACAAGGGCCCTTCTTGGTTGCACTCTGGACACTGAACTAGTTGCCCACCAAATCTGTTGATCAGCCTTCTCTGGAATACAGAAAAACAAGCCTCTTATTCTTATAATGATTGTCTATGCTGTTTTTAAAGATGTTCAGTGTGTTGCTACTCACAATGGTTTCTGACAGCTGGTTCCAGTGTTCTACTACCCTGTTGATGAAGAAAGACTGTCTTAACCTTGTCCTGCTGTGATTAACTTTAATGTTGAATTGATGACCTCTAATTGCATCATTTCTGTTAAATTCAAACATTTCCCTGAGATATCCCTGTTCCTGACAATGAACAAATTTAAGAACCTCGATGAGATCCCTTCTCAGCCTTCTATATCTAAGTGAAAACATATTCAATTTTTCCTCATATGCTAGGTTGCCTATACCATTAACCATTTGTGTTGCCCTCTTTTGTACTCTCTCTCTCTAAAAGCCAACAATCTTTTTCATAACTAGGGGACCAAGCTTGGACACAGTATTCCAAATGTGGCTTGACATATGCATAGTAAAGCTTCCTGATGACCTCCTCACTTTTGTATGATACATTCCTATGTATTGCCCCAAACATTCTTAGTGCCTTCTTCCTGGCTTCTTTGGTCTGTTCTGATGCCCCCAATTTTGTGTTCAAAATAACACCTAAGTCCTTCTCCTGCTGAGTCACAGATAGTACTTTGCCACCCATCAAGTATGGAGCCTTCATATGCTGCCTAACTACATGCATGGCTTTGCACTTATCAAAATTAAACTTTATTTGCCATTTTTTGGACCACTTCACAAGCTTGTCTAAGTCTTTCTGCAGCAAGACCTGCTCATTGTGCCATTTTATTGCCCTAAAGACATTCAAATCATCTGCAAATTTCAAAACCTTACTGCTTAGGCCACATTCAATGTTATTTACAAATATAATGAACAATAGTGGCCCCAGTACTGACCCATGTGGGACTCCACCAAGATCTGGTTCTATTATAAGTATCTGGTGAGCTGTGTCCAAATGTTCACCTCCCTGACTCAGTTCTGACATTCCACATCCTTAATTGTCTGTTCTGGCCTGTGTGCACTGTCCTACAAAATATGTGTGTGCTGTCCTACAGAATACATGTATGCCGTCCTACAGAATACGTGTGAGTTGCCCTACATAATGTGTATGCTGTCCTACAGAATATGTGTGCGCTGCCCAACATAATACATGTGTGCTGTCCTACAGAATATGTGTGCACTGTCCTACAGAATATGAGTGATACTCGACATGTCTACGTGAGCCGAGAACCATTCTATTTCGTCTATCATGTGTATATGGTCTCTCCAGCGTTGTCTCAAATTACACAGGTAGAAGTGACTAAATTTTTGCATACCAATCATACATTGAGCTGACAAGTTGCCAAATATGATTACATAGCTATGTGGTGTTGGATATGTGATAACACCAGTCTGTTCTCAATTGTTAGGAGAGGCTCACATGGATACAATGTCGGCCATGGTCAGGGCTGGAAAAACTTGCAGTTCCTGGATTCTTGGCATCCAACACATTATCCTTTCCCCAAAAATACCTCATTTTGTATAATTGGAGGATGAATGGGCTGTTTAACAATAGACATAAAGACATAAAACATCAGTGCAACTATGACCAACAAGGGCCTTTCTTGGTTGCACTCTGGACACTGAACCAGTTGCCCACCAAATCCGTTGATCAGCCCTCCCTGGAATACTGAAAAGCAAACCATTTATTCTGATAATGATTGTCTATGCTGTTTTTACAGATGTTCAGTATGCTGCTACTGACAATGGTTTCTGGCAGCTGGTTCCAGTGTTCTACTACCCTGTTGGTAAAGGAAGACTGTCTTAACCTTGCCTGCTGTTAGTTAGTTAGTTATTTTGGCTTTAGGGCGCTTCGACCAGAGTTGATCATTTGCACCCATAACGTTCTTGTCCTGCTGTGATTAACTTTAATTTTGAATTGATGACCTCTAATTGCATCATTTCTGTTAAATTCAAACATATCCCCGAGATATCCCTGTTCCTGACCATGAACAAATTTAAAGACCTCAATGAGATCTACTCTCAGCCTGCTATATCTAAGTGAAAATATATTAAATTTCTTCAATCTTTCCTCATATGCCAGGTTGCTTATACCATTAACCATTTTTGTTGCCCTCTTTTGTACTCTCTCTAAAATACAACAATCTTAGGTACCTAGGTAGGTAGGTACCTAGGTAGGTAGGTAGGGGAAGAGGGGGGGGGGTTCTGAACACTTAAGGCATTATGCAACAAATAGCTCTACTGCTGCTTCTGTATGGCTGAACCAGTAATTGTACTGTGTTTACTGAACACAAAAATCAACAAGCTATCCACATTCAAACAGTTCCTTTCAATGAAAATCCTCTAACCACTTGCAAAGAGGAACTTTAAAACATATAATTATTTTATAATGGTGTGCCGTATTCTGAACACGAAAATGTTGTTGTTCAGGATTACCTCACTGTAGCTGTTGTGGTACAAGCTATTAGTACCCACTAAAAAATGATGGCGTAATTGCAAAAAAAATTGAGTCACTTCCTTATGGTTTCCTTAAGCCAGCTGCTCTTGGAAGCCTAAAATGGTTCCTGTGAACTTCACAACCGTCATACACATATAATAGGTAGAACTATGTGATCAGACTTCCATATTTTGGTAGTGACAGGTCAATCATTTATGAATACCACCATCTTTTTGTTATTTATGCACTGAACATGATGTGGGAGACGACTAAAGGTAGGTGTTCAGGAAACAGAACGTGTTCAGATACCCCTCCCTCTTCCCCTACCTAGGTACCTACCACCCACCAACCAAGGCTATCTAGGTACCTAGGTAGGTACCTACCTACCTACCCAGGCGAAGTAGGTAATTATCTCCTACCTCCTTCAATCCTCCACGATCGATGAATTCACGCAAGGCAGTTATTGGTGCACCTCGGACAGTGGACACGACACAACACTTCGGAAACAAACCGTTCGCACGGACCGGAATTCATGTCGAAATGTAAAAACCGTATCACATGTCAACAAATTCGAAGGTCGTCTAGTTTTGCAATTTGTGATTAATTATAGCATGATTTTGCATGGATTCGTATCGTGGGGGTATAGCTCAGTGGTAGAGCATTCGACTGCAGATCGAGAGGTCCCCGGTTCAAATCCGGGTGCCCCCTCTTTTCACTTCAACGCAGTGGTGATTTGTTAGTTGGTATGTTTTTTGTTTTGTTTCCTTTTCCATTTAAAGCTTAACGAAAAATGTTTGTAACATGTAGTTTCACTTCGTGTATGCTTGTTAAAGTCGGTCCCTCAACTATATCTAATAATGCATTTTCTAAAATGGCTACGCTGTGCTAAGAAAACTTGCCATGGCGTCGTTGGTACGTGGTGTCCGGGCGGCATTTATCCAAAAGAATGTGTTTTCCAGTGCGGTAGTCAGAAATATTTCAGTGGCTGCGGTCTTACGAGGGAATGAATTACTGAACAGGGTACCGAATAGTTCCAGAAATCTTCTTAGGCACCACAGAAGGGTAAGCCGCATCGATTGACATCTCTGGCGCAGTTGTTACAATGTGGATGTTGAGTTATCGAGTAGGCTACTTGATTATACCTTAAGCAGAATTTAAATATGTAGAGTTGCCACTATGTGCATGTAAAATATGTAGAGTTGCACTATCCACTATATAGTGAATAGTGCAACTATCCACTAGTCCATCTATCTAGTGGATAGTTGCCACACAAGATGTTTAATGTGAGTTCAGCAAAATGAAATACAAATTTTAAGGTACTCTTCCAGGTTTGATTAGTATGGTATCATGGTAAATATATTCATTATATTCGTACAGCAATGTGCATAGATTTGAGGGCAGTGCAGCTTTAAACATGGTGTGGTTTGTTAAGGTTACTACATCATCAAATTATGAATTCATCAAGTTCAAAATATATCAGCAATAAATGAATTTTACATGAATAAATGCTTCTGTATGGCCAAACTAGTGATTGCACGGTGTTCACTGAAAGCAGAAATAAACCAGCAATCCATATTCAAACAGTTCTTTTCAATGAAAATCCTCTAACCACTTGCAAAGAGCAACTTTAAAACAGATAATTATTTCATAGTGGTGTGCCATATTTTGAACATAAAAATGTGGTCCTGCAGGATTACGAACACTAGGTGTCTAGGTTCCTGAACACTACTGAATGGAATATGTCTCCTACATAAATGTTTTATTTCATGAGAAAAAAAAACGTTTTTTTAGGTTTCTACATAATTTTCCAATCATAATCCTTGACAGATTTATTAATGAATGGCTCTATATGAGCTGGGCAAAGGCAAATATAGAAAGTGCATTAGACGACAGTGTTTAATTTATTTTTTGCTTTTTTTATTGAAGAAGGTGCACCTGATCTGACTGAATAGTAAGGATGATGGCTTAATATCTACTTGTCACTCAGGCAATACTTGGAACAGCCCCCCCCCCCCCCATTGGAAATTCCATAGTGGGAGCAGGGGTCGATCCAGTGATGTAATCTGGGTATTCGTCTGGAGGGGCACTAATTTATCCGTGGGGCGAATGTCCCTGAAGGGGTGTCTTTTGGGGAAAAAATCGTGTCCATCCATGTTTTGGGTAGGGGGACAGCCTCAGGTATCGGTCATTACACATTACCGCCGTATTACCGGGGGTGGGAGTTTGGTTGACATTACGCTTACCCTGTTGGTTCCGCATCGCCAATGGACCTAGCTGTCCCGTCATAACTTACCTGCAGAGCCTTGACGTGAACAAGTATCTTAAATGCTTGCCATTGAACCAAACAACCAAGTCGAACGAACGTCGTATATTTCAGGTGCCGATGGAGGATTCACCATGTGGGGGGGGGGCACATTTCCTCGGAGGAGCGCCTTCGGCTGAAAATTCGTTGAGTTTGGAGAGGGGGGTGTAATCTAGTGCCTGATCATCTTAAAATTTCACCTTTTTATCTAACTCTTAAAGGAGCAACCTCTGCTGAAAAAAAAAATTCCCCTTAGCGGGGGAGGGGGCGTGCACCCGAGCATTCAAAGAAGTGTCTGTCCCCGCCGGATGGGCGCCACCTTTCCATGAGAGGGGGGAGCGCGCCTCCAATGTCCCTCTGTATCCGCCACTGGTATATTCGCGAGCAACGCCCCACAAAGCCTCTGGCACACTGGGGGAGGGCTGAACTGCCCGTCTCCGCGCGAGAACACGGCGGCGATGATCGGCGAAAGCGGCACCGTCTGCGGCGAACGATCGGCGCAGGCATTTCGACATCGCTGCCCATGTCTTCCACCGACACAAACACTAAGCAGCACGAACTAGTAACCAACACTAAGCAGGCACAGCACCGGCACATGCCTCACACACGATGTCTGCGACGGTTTCTTCATCATGACCATCGTCGTACAGCAAGTAGGCATAGTATCCTTCACATACGGCAATGAGCACTAGATGTGAATAGTTGTGAGGCACGTGCCACATTCAACCGAAGTCCTGCCCAGTGAACATGCCGATAGCGGCCATCTACCGGCCGGGGGGGGCGTGGTGGAATGTCCGCTCATGCCGAGATGCAGCCGGCACCCAGCCGACATGCAACCGACGTAGGGCCGACGTCGGGAAGATGTCGGGCTGCTATTGGGACGATAGCGGCTCGCTGTCGGCTTGGGAGTCAAATGTCGGACAACGGCCCGACATCGGCTGGCCGCTCTTGATTTTCCGAACTCAACCCGACATATGTTGATATTCCAGGTTAGTTTGCCGATGTCGGACCGAGAGCGGCCGGATGTCGGCATGCCGCTTACGAGATGCCGTGCTCGCCCCGACACATGCCGACGGCGGGCCGACATCGGCATGTTTGCTGGGTGTCCACTCCGGTGTCGTGTTCTTGGCGCCAGCTGGCTGACCATATGACGCAAATACGATACACGTCTTTCCTGAATGCTGTGCGTGCCGATGTGCGCCGGGTAGTGCGCGGGAACGGTGCTTCACTAGCTTTCGGCAGCCGTCTGACGCCCGACCGACTGGGGACACCGCTGCTACTCGACCACGCCTTCGGTACGGCTGGTGGCCGCGGCCCTCTGGCGTGCCTTCTGCCGCTCTTCTGCTCATGATCATGGCACTAGACGGGAGCCGAGGTACATCCTGGAAGGTGTTCTGTTCTCTCCTTCCTACTCGGCGTTCACCGCTTTGCTGGCATGAACAAGTGTGTGACAGAGACCTCCTCCATATTGTCCTACTGTTCGAGCCGTGCAGGATGCTGAGGACAGCGTATGAATGACATGGCTGTGATCTGTCGTGGCTAGTAGCGTCGAGCGTCGCCGGCTGGTCGCCAGTCTTCGTTCGAGCTCCTGCTGGAAACAGCGATCTGTAGCCCCTCTTCTTTCCCTTATGGAAAGGTGGTGCCCCTCCAGCCAGGGAAAGCACCCATTCAGGAAGGCTAGGGTGCATCCTGCCCACCCCATACTCAGCAGATTTATTAACCACAAGCGCATCTCTCAGATAGAAAAATGCGCCCCTTTGGGACGAAAAGTGCCCCTTCAGTATGCTCCAGTGTACCCCTCCCCCACTTAGCGAGATTTTCCGTCGAAGACCCCTCCGGGGAAATGTGCCCGCTCCCAAATGATGAACACTGGATCCGCCCCTGCCGAGTGCAACCTTAAAAATGCTTAAATCCTGGGATTAAAATGCTAATTAAGTCCCTGTTCTGAATTCAGCACACTCGTTTCAGCAGGCGCAGATACACGTGCCATATTACGGACACCGCCGTTCGGTTCGGGGAGCACACGGAAATTCGCCTGTGCTGTTTGCCGAACGCTTTTCTAACCCGATAAAGAGTGTGTTTAATATATTTCATCAAAATAAAACATCGTTCCACGCAATCACAAGCCTTCAATGTAGCTGTCATGGTACAAATTATTAGTATTACGATTTTCTTAAGCCAACTGCTCTCGGAAGCCTGAAAATGGCGCCCGCGGTGTTCGCTAGCTCCATACACAAAGAATCGGTAGAACTATGCGATCGGACCTTCGTATTTCGGTAGAGAAAGGTTAATTATGTATGAATACCGCCATTTTTTTGTTGTTTTCGCGCTGAATGTGACGCGGTTGACGTCCAAAGGTAGGTGTTCGGGAAACGGAACGTGTTCGGGTACCCCCATGCTAATTCATGGAGGTCACGCAAATTGGATAAGGACTTCCCAGATGCTTCTGCATGCATACCAATGTAAAAACTATATTAGACGAACATGCATATTACAAAATAGAGGAATTGGTCCCAAATTGGCCAAAATTGGCTATATTCTCTGGTCACTGACCTGACCTCAAGCAAAAGTATGAGTGATATGTTTTGGAAGCACTGCCCAATTTCACTTGCATGACAAATTTGATTGAAATATCTCTTCATGTGTATGAGTTACCAATCCTCAATAATGTTTGTAGGTTCTACTATTTGACCTGAGCTAGGTCGATGATCTTGCACAACCTGAGGTTTTAATTTTAATGTCAGATGCAATACAAATTATCCAGGAAAAAAGTGATGACAATTTTGTGGGGCTGTGTGCCACTGTTTTCCACTTGTAAAAACCGTATTGGGCGTAAGCAGACCCCTCCCAAGATTGGGTGGGTTAAGATGATGGGATGATTTATTTCCCAATGCAAATGCATTTTTTTCAGTTTACAATGAACTATCATGTTAATAATATAACCTAACCTCAATTATCCTAGCCTAAACTAACCTATCATAGCATGATAACCCTAATGTCTACTCTGCTTAAATTTTCACAGTTGTACTCATACGTGCAACAGTTAGCTAAACCTGTCCAAATCGCTAAATCCGTCCTCAATGCTATCCTTCAGTCATAGGTCTTTTGATATCAGTTATCCCCCATTGTTTTCCCCCATAATTATGCCATCGTCGGTGAGAATGAACACGACTCGCACGTGCTCTGGCTCTGGCTCGACTCATCTGCATGTGTGTATGTCTCGCTGTCTAGCCGGCACACGTGACGTGACTGTGTGCGTGCAGGTGGAGCTGCAGACCCGCTTCTACTCGGCGAAAGACCCGCTCACACTGGACATCATCCGAGACCGCGTGCTGCTGGTGCTCCGACTGTACGACAAGATCAACCCGGAGAAGGTGCGCGGTGACGTCCGCCTGCTGCCGAGACCGACTCGACGGCGATGTGTTCGGGTGCAACATGGCCGCGGCAGTCGAGGCGCCCTCAAGCCCAAATACCTAGCTAATGACTGATGGCTGGGCGCAACATGACTAGTAGTCGAGGCGCCCTGAAGCCCAAATACCTAGCTAATGACTGATGGCTGGGCGCAACATGACTAGTAGTCGAGGCGCCCTGAAGCCCAAATACCTAGCTAATGACTGATGGCTGGGCGCAACATGACTAGTAGTCGAGGGGCCCTAAAGCCCAAATACCTAGCTAATGACTGATGGCTGGGCGCAACATGACCAGTAGTCGAGGCGCCCTGAAGCCCAAATACCTAGCTAATGACTGATGGCTGGGCGCAACATGACCAGTAGTCGAGGCGCCCTGAAGCCCAAATACCTAGCTAATGACTGATGGCTGGGCGCAACATGACCAGTAGTCGAGGCGCCCTGAAGCCCAAATACCTAGCTAATGACTGATGGCTGGGCGCAACATGACCAGTAGTCGAGGCGCCCTGAAGCCCAAATACCTAGCTAATGACTGATGGCTGGGCGCAACATGACTAGTAGTCGAGGCGCCCTGAAGCCCAAATACCTAGCTAATGACTGATGGCTGGGCGCAACATGACCAGTAGTCGAGGCGCCCTGAAGCCCAAATACCTAGCTAATGACTGATGGCTGGGCGCAACATGACTAGTAGTCGAGGCGCCCTGAAGCCCAAATACCTAGCTAATGACTGATGTCTGGGCGCAACATGACCAGTAGTCGAGGCGCCCTGAAGCCCAAATACCTAGCTAATGACTGATGGCTGGGCGCAACATGACTAGTAGTCGAGGCGCCCTGAAGCCCAAATACCTAGCTAATGACTGATGGCTGGGCGCAACATGACTAGTAGTCGAGGCGCCCTGAAGCCCAAATACCTAGCTAATGACTGATGTCTGGGCGCAACATGACCAGTAGTCGAGGCGCCCTGAAGCCCAAATACCTAGCTAATGACTGATGGCTGGGCGCAACATGACTAGTAGTCGAGGCGCCCTGAAGCCCAAATACCTAGCTAATGACTGATGGCTGGGCGCAACATGACCAGTAGTCGAGGCGCCCTGAAGCCCAAATACCTAGCTAATGACTGATGGCTGGGCGCAACATGACTAGTAGTCGAGGCGCCCTGA
This sequence comes from Ashinkailepas kermadecensis, assembly GCA_034440615.1. Taxonomy (NCBI): domain Eukaryota; kingdom Metazoa; phylum Arthropoda; class Thecostraca; family Neolepadidae; genus Ashinkailepas; species Ashinkailepas kermadecensis. The sequence goes on along the minus strand of JAOTOM010004099.1, from coordinate 136,875 downwards.
AGCCCAAATACCTAGCTAATGACTGATGTCTGGGCGCAACATGACCAGTAGTCGAGGCGCCCTGAAGCCCAAATACCTAGCTAATGACTGATGGCTGGGCGCAACATGACTAGTAGTCGAGGCGCCCTGAAGCCCAAATACCTAGCTAATGACTGATGGCTGGGCGCAACATGACTAGTAGTCGAGGCGCCCTGAAGCCCAAATACCTAGCTAATGACTGATGTCTGGGCGCAACATGACCAGTAGTCGAGGCGCCCTGAAGCCCAAATACCTAGCTAATGACTGATGGCTGGGCGCAACATGACTAGTAGTCGAGGCGCCCTGAAGCCCAAATACCTAGCTAATGACTGATGTCTGGGCGCAACATGACCAGTAGTCGAGGCGCCCTGAAGCCCAAATACCTAGCTAATGACTGATGGCTGGGCGCAACATGACTAGTAGTCGAGGCGCCCTGAAGCCCAAATACCTAGCTAATGACTGATGGCTGGGCGCAACATGACTAGTAGTCGAGGCGCTCTGAAGCCCAAATACCTAGCTAATGACTGATGGCTGGGCGCAACATGACTAGTAGTCGAGGCGCCCTGAAGCCCAAATACCTAGCTAATGACTGATGTCTGGGCGCAACATGACTAGTAGTCGAGGGGCCCTAAAGCCCAAATACCTAGCTAATGACTGATGGCTGGGCGCAACATGACTAGTAGTCGAGGCGCCCTGAAGCCCAAATACCTAGCTAATGACTGATGGCTGGGCGCAACATGACTAGTAGTCGAGGCGCCCTGAAGCCCAAATACCTAGCTAATGACTGATGGCTGGGCGCAACATGACTAGTAGTCGAGGCGCTCTGAAGCCCAAATACCTAGCTAATGACTGATGGCTGGGCGCAACATGACTAGTAGTCGAGGCGCCCTGAAGCCCAAATACCTAGCTAATGACTGATGGCTGGGCGCAACATGACTAGTAGTCGAGGGGCCCTAAAGCCCAAATACCTAGCTAATGACTGATGGCTGGGCGCAACATGACTAGTAGTCGAGGCGCCCTGAAGCCCAAATACCTAGCTAATGACTGATGGCTGGGCGCAACATGACTAGTAGTCGAGGCGCCCTGAAGCCCAAATACCTAGCTAATGACTGATGGCTGGGCGCAACATGACTAGTAGTCGAGGCGCCCTGAAGCCCAAATACCTAGCTAATGACTGATGGCTGGGCGCAACATGACTAGTAGTCGAGGGGCCCTAAAGCCCAAATACCTAGCTAGTGACTGATGGCTGGGCGCAACATGACTAGTAGTCGAGGCGCCCTGAAGCCCAAATACCTAGCTAATGACTGATGGTTGGGCGCAACCTGACCCTAGTAGTCGAGGCGCCCTGAAGCCCAAATGACTAACTAAAGGGCTCAGGGCTGGGCCAACACAGCGTTAAAATATTGGTTTTTCGTTAGGTGTGAGATGTCGAAACGCGTCCACTAAGATGTCGAAATTCCCCATGGAAATGATGTCCTTTAGAACATCGTTGAAGTCCTTTAAACTCAATTTTGAGCCCATAACTTGCTTATATGTGTATCTTTTCATTTATCTTTGGAGACACCTAATATAGGGATACTTATGTTTGTTTAGGGATGCTTATGTTAATGAACATGCTAAGAATGCCATACTATCAGCAAATTGTATTGAAGAGTAGACCATATCATGGGTAATTTCATTACTTGAAATCACGTTACGCACAAGATGTTTATGTATCATAATATGTAATGATGAGCATAAGCATGATACACACAAACCACCATTAGAAACAAGGCATGGGGACTTCATAAACACACATCAAGAGGCATGATATCATTACTTCTTTGGGAAGGATGTCTCATTGTTCAATAGGTGGTATATTCCACCTTATTTCACAAATAATTTATCACTGGCGCAACATGACAGTAGTGGTTGAGGCGCCCCGATACTGTATGACCTAGCGGTTGAATGCGTCGAAAAGAACCCAAGATGTGCTAGTATCGACGGCCAGCTGATCCATTATAGCCGCCCAGTGTATCCCGCCTCGTGTTTAGTTGGACGTCGAATGCAGGTATGGATAGTCGATGTCACCCCTACTTGTAGTACGTGGTCAAATATTTCATTTAAAAGAAAACGGTTAAGAACAAAATCTATGCCATGTTTCCACTTAGGTCGTTTCTTACCAAAAATGCCAAACGTGTGCCCGTTGTAGTGGAGTGCTCTGTAGCGGATGCCGTTACATACTGTGGACCGTTCAGTGACTCCCGGGGTCCCAGATCCCACTCGACACTCCTGGACTGGGATGGGACATCATCTGATTGGTTGGCCTGGCCTCGGCCTATCTACCCTAGTAATTGAAGGTGACAACTGAACGTGAAAGTGTGTGGTGCATAATTGAGAACGTCAAATGTCTAAATATTTTGTTCGGGGTTAATGCGGTGGTTCGTGGTCGAGGTACGTTAATGCACAAACCCGTCCCAGGGCTGCCAGTCATTGACGGCATTGACATTTTGAAGAGTTGCCAATATTCGCACATGTCCTGCTGCGTGTAGTTCAGTGATTGTTGCCGACAGAAACTTCTTTGCAAATATTGACTTGATATTGTTGTCGGTCCGGCGACACTGCTCCCACAATCCCGTCCCAGTGCTACTCGGCTGTCAGTCATAACTTCTCCCACAACTCGGTCCCAGCGCTGCTCGGCTGCAAGCCATTGAAGCTCCTTACACAACCACGCCCCAGTGCTTCTGGGCTGTCGGTCATTAACTCTCCTCACTCCCATGTGTGCTGCAGCTGACGGTCGACTCCCACTTCATCAACGACCTCGGCCTCGACTCGCTCGACCACGTCGAGGTCATCATGACCATGGAGGATGAGTTCGGTACGTACCGGGTGGGCGCCGCGCGTGTGGCACGATGTTGCCTGCACGTGACCGGTGACCACTCGTTTCACTTCTTGACTCCCCATCTTGTTCTTTGGATCAGAACTAAAGAAATGAATAAAGGACTAAATTTCAAGTAAAAATGTTAATTCTCGTCTAGATATGCATCTGATTTGACACTAGATAATGCAAACTTCTCTATCGCATAAAAAGACAAACCTGCACCAGTAAACAGAATGCAGACAATATTGGCTCCGATTTCCACCAGTTCATGGAGAAAACAGCATTACGGTTCAGAAATCTGAACATGTTTCCGTTTTCACATGTCACGTTTTGACTGATTTCCGTGATCTCCGTAATTTCAGTGACCGTTTTCTCGATTTATGCTTGCCGTGTTTTCCGTTTTCTCCGTAATGCTGCAGTGGAGCCCACGCAATGCTTTTCGTATGCACTGAACTTTACCCGGTGCCGGATCTCGCGGAAGAAACCGGCGTGATTACGAACAGTGGGTCCCGACCTGGATGTCCAATACCATCAAATGGTCATCATGTTTTCGTGAAAATTGGTTTGAAGATACCAGTGGTCCCACCCCTATGGGCGCTGTATAACCAATGCAGTTGATGCGTCCTAAAACCCTAATAACCAACCACCAACCAAAAATGTGTTTGCATCGTGCTTCCAGAGGGTGTTTATATATACAGTAATCATGCCTTGTTTCTGACAATGCCGTGTGGGTAAGTATCCTGCATATGCTCACTGTTACGGGTATTGATACACGCACATTTTGCGATACAATTCCAGGTGATTCGATTATCTACATAAAAAGTCACCTAAAAAGTACCGTTCAAAATGCGCTCTTAGCTCCAGATTAAGTAATAGTTAAACACAAGTGATGTTTAATTAATTGCAAATTTCGACATCCTACTGTCCTCTTTTCGACACCATACACACAACGAAAAACCATCATATTAACACTGTCATTAATGCAGGTTTTTATGTCCGTTTCTGGTATGCATCGTCCGAGAACTTGCCGCCGGCCGTTTTATTGCGGCCATAGTGGCTGGTCAGCGGGAAGCGGGCTCGATCAGGTCGTCGACACGACATCCCGGCGGGTTATATTGGTGATTTTACGGTCGGGCAGTGAGCTCGGCGCCTGTGCAACAGTGTATGGTCGGTGTTGAGCCTCATCGTGTAAAATCACTCGGCTAGACATGGCGATTTGTGTTATGTTGAGTGGTCTGGGTGTCTGCCTTCGACCAAAGGACATGGTCCCTATTCCTCCGCTGTGTCCATCTGTGGTATATTTCAGTTAGTATATGCCAGTTGCATTCTCTCAGTCCCTATTCCTCCGCTGTGTTCAACTATGGGATATTTCGGTTAGTATATGCCAGTTACATCCTCCGCGGTGTTCGACTGTGGGATATTTCAGTTAGTATATGCCAGTTACATCGTCTCAGTCCCTATTCCTCCGTTGCGTTCGGCTGTGGGATGTTTCAGTTAGTATATGCCAGTTACATCCTCTCAGTCCCTATTCCTCCGCGGTGTCCGACGTGGGATATTTCAGTTAGTATATGCCGGTTACATCCTCTCAGTCCCTATTCCTCCGCGGTGTCCGACTGTGGGATGTTCCAGTTAGTATATGCCAGTTACACATTCCCATGTTGTGCGAAGTGCCCGGCAGCAGACACCTCGTAACCCGAGCACGTCTGTGGCGGTTTCAGGTTTCGAGATCCCCGACATGGATGCCGAGAAGTTGATGCGGCCGGCGGACATCGTGCGGTACGTCGCCGACCGCGAGGACATCTACGAGTAGCCTCGCCCCTCCGCCCCTCCAAATTCCTACTCAGCGGCGAAAGTCTGTGGCCGCGCTGTGTGTCACCTCTGGCGGCAGCGGCAGCAGCAGCAGAAGCACTGGTGGCCGCTTGGCAGCCACCAACCAGCCAGTCACGCTCCGCCGGCAGCAGTGGTGCTAGTTGCAACGGAGGCCGGTCCTCGGCGACCGGCCTGCCATCTCTGGGACGTCGATGGGCACTCTAATGCAAAGTGGCGGCGTGGTGGCGCTAGCGTCGGCCCGTGTTTTGTCCGACCGCGTTTAGTGCCGGCCAGATGAGAAGTGACGGCGAGTGTCCGTGTATGACTGGTGTGAATATACTGGGAATGCGAATGTTGGAGTGTGGTGAATGGTTGCACGTGCTGGTTCCTGCTCACCAGGCTCGTATCTGCTGGTGATGGAAGGAATTCCATGGTTGCTGAAAGCCGCGGAACCCCATGAAGCAGCGTCACATGTTTATTCACAACTCGGCGAATCGCAAACTGAAACACTTCATACACGTACATCCACATCGGCGCGTAATCGCACGCATTTTCCAACCAACATCAAACCGTGCCGCGCTCCGCTCGGCGAAAACACCCTGTCTGGAAACCTGCGAACGTCACCATCCGGAACGCACCGCAGTAAGCGATGTGGCGTCTTCGATGATGCGTTTGACTGTCGCTGTCCATCATAGGTTACTGGCACCGCCTGAGGGCAGGTGATAATCCCTCAGATGGCAAGAAATGGCGTAGTCCTGGCATTTGTATCATCCAGACCGTTTTCCTATGTGGTCTCCATGTTCTGGCTGGAAGGTTGTAAGGTGCTTCTCAGCAAAACATGTGAACTTGTTGCTCTTGGATAAAGAGTAACAAACTCAATGGGAGTTTGGTACTTCTCTGTGCCGTCTTTATCTCTCTGTGTCATGTCTCCTGTCATATCGTCTCCGCTATGTTGTACAATCTCCGTCATGCTGTGTTGTCTCCATCCTGCTATATCCCCTCTGTCTTGTATTGTATCCCTCGTCCTGTATCGTCTCCGTCCTTTTATGCCATTTCTTATTATACCGTATCCGTCCTACCGTATTGTCTCCGTCCTGTTGTATCGTATCCGTCCTGTCCTACCGTCTCTGTACCGTCTCTTGGTGTATCGTCTCCGATCTGTTGTATCGCCCACTGCTATGTCGTCTCGGTCCTTCTGTATCGTCTACTGTTGCATCGTCTCCGTCCTATTGCATTGTCTCCGTCATGTTGTGTCGTCTCCATCCGGTTGTATTGTCTCCATCCTATTGTATCATCTCCCTCCTATTACATCGTCCGTGTCCCGTTTTGCCGTCTCCGTCCTGCTGAGTGGCATCCTGCTGTATCTTCTCCATCCTGTTGCGTTGTCTCCGACCTGTTGTTTCTTCTCTGTACTGATGTGTCGTCTCTATCCTGTTTTAGTGTCTCTGTCTTGCCGGTGTCGTTTCAATATTATGTCTTCTGTTATTTCCCTATCTATATTGCATTTCAAAATGTCCGTGTTTCTAAGTTGCTTGAGCTCTATTAATTGTGCATTTGTATCGTATATCCTCTCTGTTTCATGTGTCGTTTTCATCGTGTGCCGTTCCTGTATCCTCTATCGTGTACAGTCGCGGTGCTAAAATGTAGTTAGTTATTTGGGCTTTAGGGCGCTTCGACCAGAATTTATCATTCGCGCCCATATACTAAAATGTATGTGTATTAAGAATGTGTACTAAAATGGTTCGCGTCATTTTAGCGTACATCTTTCCTGTTGTTTGTATCGTTCCTCGTATGTGCCGCTTCTCTCGTATGACGCCTCTGCGTTGTTTGTCATGTGTATCGCATCTCGTATCTGCGTTATTGGTCCCCTTTGTCTGTCTGCCACCTCTGTCGTCTGCGATCTCTGTGTGGCTTTAGCACAGTCCGTATGACCGTGGCGTCTCTGACGTCAATGAATGGTATGACACACCTCCGTGCTCTTAAGCAGCATCAGCTACTTATTCGCGACCATAGTTGTGGATTTGCCTCGCGGTGGATCTTTGGATCGTGAGACCCCGTCCAGCGTACCGGACATAAACCAGTTCTGTGGCTACACGTACAGTCAGCTGACCAGTCAGTGATCGTCCACAGTCGATGGTCATCGCTGACTGCTGATCACTCATAACCCGTGGTCCCGGCTGATCGGTAATCGTTCCAGATCTGTGATTTTCCATGATTCGTGATCGTTGCTGAACGCTGATAGGTAATCGTTCGTTATCAATGATCCCCCATGACTCGCGATCGCCCCTGATTCATCATTCATGTGATCTATTCATGATCCGTGATCGCCGGCGAGTAACACGGACAGACCAAGGCGCCATGGTAGTCTCGCCTGCCCGGCTCTCCGCCGCCTGCTGAGATGCCCGGGCCACCGCGGCCCGTTGTCGAGATCACCATCGCTGCCGACACACCCCGTGTCAAGCGGAGGTCACGCTGAGTCGCCGCCGCCTCCGAGAGGTCACGACGCACCCCGAGCTAGTTCCGGTTGGTCCTCGTGGGCAGTTGAGGCAGCATGGTGCCAGTGAGAGCACACCACCTCCGTTTTGGAAGATGCAGGCGGCGGTGTTATAGCACCGTTTCTAGCTCGGCAACCTCGCACGAATCCGGCGGCGGCCTGCGGATGGAAGCATCGTCAAGACCTGGTCACTTCCGACACAGAAGGACTCGATGGCCGTCAAGACCTGGTCACTTCCGACACAGAAGGACTCGATGGCCGTCAAGACCTGGTCACTTCCGACACAGAAGGACTCAATGGCCGTCAAGACCTGGTCACTTCCGACACAGAAGGACTCAATGGCCGTCAAGACCTGGTCACTTCCGACACAGAAGGACTCGATGGCCGTCAAGACCTGGTCACTTCCGACACAGAAGGACTCAATGGCCGTCAAGACCTGGTCACTTCCGACACAGAAGGACTCAATGGCCGCGTCGGAGCATGGTGACATCGTCAAGACCTGGTCACTTCCAACACAGAAGGACTCAATGGCGGCGTCGGAGCATGGTGACAGGTCATGTCAGTGACATCGTCAAGACCTGGTCACTTCCGACACAGAAGGACTCAATGGCCGCGTCGGAGCATGGTGACAATGGTGACATCGTCAAGACCTGGTCACTTCCGACACAGAAGGACTCAATGGCCGTCAAGACCTGGTCACTTCCGACACAGAAGGACTCAATGGCCGCGTCGGAGCATGGTGACATCGTCAAGACCTGGTCACTTCCGACACAGAAGGACTCAATGGCCGCGTCGGAGCATGGTGACATCGTCAAGACCTGGTCACTTCCGACACAGAAGGACTCAATGGCCGCGTCGGAGCATGGTGACAGGTCAGGTCAGTCACATAGCTGTTCTCAGAGTTGGACTTAAGCCGGTCTGTCACATAGCTGTGCTCAGAGTTGCTCTTAAGCCGATAAGACTTCCCCAATAGTTCATGGGAGGAGTTTAAGCTGATAACGCATCTTTGAATTGGCCACTGAGATCAACAAGTACGTCACAACACCATATTTTGTCACTAAGCTAGGTTAGGGATTGCCTGAAGTGCCTTAGTAAGCGCGCCGCCACTGGAAGGTCTCACAGGAAAGCAGGAGGTCGGAAGGCGATTGAGTGTTCATCGCAAAGGTGCAGCATGCAGCTGTGGATCAAGAGGTACCGGAAACAATGCCAGGGTATTCGAGACCTTAGGATATCTCTCCAGCGCTGTCCGGAAAACTAGCGGTAGTGTCTCGAATACTATACCCAGTAATAAGGCAGGACGCGTCACATGGTTCTGTCACAGTGTCGCCAAGGTTCGTGAGCAGTACTCGGTGAAATTCACAAAGTGGAGTAGAAAATAGGGTCATATGTGTGACTGAATCCCGTCAGCACTATTGATGTACCAGTTTGTCACCACCAGAACTCGTTAAGAAGAGAGCATTGGGATGCGGGAGTGTGGTGAAGACACCACGAGCTCCACCCCCTCCCCCCCCCCCCGCCCAGGAACAGCCATCCATTTCCTACAATTAACATGGCCTGCACCTCCCTGACCGCTTGGTCCAACCTAGTCCAACTGCAGCCGACTGTGTCTAGCTGAGCAGAGCCTACTGTGAGGCGTCTCACCGTGAGAAGAGGTACTGCTGAGTATGACCGGTCACCGGATGGTAGCAGTCTGGCGCACGGTCGGCCATCGGGTCTACGGAGCGTGCCCGCCGCACGTGCTGAACGTCCATGATGTCGTCGGGTCGCGTGGCGATGTGGGTGGCAATGCCGTGCGAGTGGCACTGCTCCTGCAGCTCCAGGATGCGGGCGGTGGCCACCTCCAGCTCGTGTTTGATGCGCCACAGGTGGGTGTCACACACGGGGTCGTGACATCGCCGCTGTGTCTTCAGGGGTCGGGTCAGGTCAGGTCAGGTCAGGTCACTGCCAAAGCCAGCGTATGTCCTGTATGCTGAAGATGCACCTTTCTGATGTCCCATGGTGACCTGACCCCATCTGACATTGACAAACACGACTCTGTAGCCCAGCCAGGTCTCAGCTGCGTCTGCAGAGGCCAAAGTGTGTATGCGGGTCATCAAACTGTCGCTGTGTTTACAGAGGTCATGTGATGGTAGGTAACTTCACGGGATGGTAACACCTCCGTTGAGTCAGTATAACTCAGGTCAGGCGAAGCTGCCTCCATTGTGTCAGGTAAGATCAGACTAAGTTCAAACTCACCGTTGTGCCCCTGAGGGCTCCAGCAAAGGGCACGTTCACGCCCTTCTGCATGGTGTCATACCACCAACTCGGTGCACACATGATGAACACCATATGATGTCATAATGTTACATATGAGGTCACATGATGTCGGCATGATGCCACAACACCAACTCGGTGCACACATGATGAACACCATGTCATATGATGTCATAATGTTACATATGAGGCCACATGATGTCGGCATGATGCCACAACACCAACTCGGTGCACATATGATGAACACCATGTCATATGATGTCATAATGTTACATATGAGGTCACATGATGTCGGCATGATGCCACAACACCAACTCGGTGCACACATGATGAACACCATGTCATATGATGTCATAATGTTACATATGAGGTCACATGATGTCGGCATGATGCCACAACACCAACTCGGTGCACACATGATGAACACCATGTCATATGATGTCATAATGTTACATATGAGGCCACATGATGTCGGCATGATGCCACAACACCAACTCGGTGCACACATGATGAACACCATGTCATATGATGTCATAATGTTACACATGAGGTCACATGATGTCGGCATGATGTCACAACACCAACTCGGCTGACTGGATGAGATTAACTAAAATGAGATTAACTAAAGTCGAGCTTGTCAAAATCAGATGGGGTCAGGTGCCAGGTCACAATGCGACATCAGACAGATGCCTCTTCAGCATACACGACTCAATCCCGGACTTGCGTTTTGTCGATTTACAATATACTCGTGACTATCCTAGCCCATCGCCAAAAGTTTCAAAGAAGCGGCACAAAAAAACTTCTTCATCGCCCTCACACTCGGACCATGCACACACTATACGACGACACTAGGATCAGGTGTCCGGCACGTCCAGCCGATGCGACACCAGCGCACTCCCGCAGGACTGGACAGACGTCAGCGTCACCTGGCTCGGCGGCTCGGCGCTCCAAGCCAGCAGCGTGCAGACGACGTAGTGGCAGAGCATCATTGATGTCAATGCAGGCGGATAGCATCAGCACGATTGCAATGCGTTGTAACATTTTGACAAACGTGTTAAATTGCGTCGTCAATCACGCAGAAACCTCTCAAATTGGTTTATCAGATCGCGAGGTTATCTGCGCCCTGGCAGGTCCATGTGTCGCAATTTGCCTGGGTACGTGTTGCCATCAATACCTGTAATCACGTGACCTGGAAAACCGAGCCACGACAAACCTGGCGAGGCCCGCATGACACTGGAGCGCCTGCGTCGAGTCCAACGGAGCACACAGCAAGGAGCGAGTCGTCCGCGCTGACAGACAGCAACGGAGCACACAGCAAGGAGCGAGTCTTCCGCGCTGACAGACAGCAACGGAGCACACAGCAAGGAGCGAGTCGTCCGCGCTGACAGACAGCAACGGAGCACACAGCAAGGAGCGAGTCGTCCGCGCTGACAGACAGCAACGGAGCACACACAAGGAGCAGTCTTCCGCGCTGACAGACAGCAACGGAGCACACAGCAGCGATCTTCCGCGCTGACAGACAGCAACGGAGCACACAGCAAGGAGCGAGTCGTACGCGCTGACAGACAGCAACGGAGCACACAGCAAGGAGCGAGTCGTCCGCGCTGACAGACAGCAACGGAGCACACAGCAAGGAGCGAGTCGTCCGCGCTGACAGACAGCAACGGAGCACACAGCAAGGAGCGAGTCGTCCGCGCTGACAGACAGCAACGGAGCACACAGCAAGGAGCGAGTCGTCCGCGCTGACAGACAGCAACGGAGCACACAGCAAGGAGCGAGTCGTCCGCGCTGACAGACAGCAACGGAGCACACAGCAAGGAGCGAGTCGTCCGCGCTGACAGACAGCAACGGAGCACACAGCAAGGAGCGAGTCGTCCGCGCTGACAGACAGCAACGGAGCACACAGCAAGGAGCGAGTCTTCCGCGCTGACAGACAGCAACGGAGCACACAGCAAGGAGCGAGTCGTACGCGCTGACACACGCAGTATGCGTCTCTCTGACTTCGCTGCCTTCTTTTGAATATGTATTGTTTGCTTACAATTGCGTCGTTCTTCGGGCATCATGTAGCGACGATGTTTTGCGCCGCATATCAGGCGTTCTGCGCATTGCACTTTATCTCCGGAGCAGACATCATACCTCCATGGTGTGTTGGGCTGCATATCAGGCGTTCTGCCCATCACACCCTATCTCCGGAGCAGACCTCGTACTTTCATGCTGTGATGGGCCGCATATCAGCCGTTCTGCGCATCACACCCCATCTCCGGAGCACACCTCGTACGTTCATGGTGTGTTGGGCAGCATATCAGACGTTCTGCGCATCACACCCCATCTCCGGGGCACACCTCGTACCTTCGTGGTGTGTTGGGCAGCATATCAGGCGTTCTGCGCATCACACCCCATCTCCGGAGCACACCTCGTACCTCCATGGTGTGTTGTGCAGCATATCAGACGTTCTGCGCATCACACCCCATCTCCGGAGCACACCTCGTACCTTCATGGTGTGTTGCGCTTCGAGGACAACGCCGCGAAAGCTGAGCGAACGTCCCATGCTGAGGGAGATGAGGGAGCAGCAGCCGCCCACTGTGTCCATCCTGGCCAGTCGCGGACGGATGTACCTGTGGAGCGGAGGCCGTCTGCTTCTGGTATCCAAGTGGTGGTCACTGCCTGACACAGAGCTCGTAATATTTTGCGGCTCATTACCCTTGGCTTTCAGTCGTTTCTGAAATACCCATCACAACAAAACAGGGAATTTAGCCCACATTAGACATTGCAAAGCCTTCGTTCCCCCCCCTCTCTCTCTCTCTCTCTCTCTCTCTCTCTCTCTCTCTCTCTCTCTCTCTCTCTCTCTCTCTCTCTCTCTCTCTATCTCTATCTCTATCTCTATCTCTATCTCTATCTCTATCTCTATCTCTATCTCTATCTCTATCTCTATCTCTATCTCTATCTCTATCTCTATCTCTATCTCTATCTCTATCTCTATCTCTATCTCTATCTCTATCTCTATCTCTATCTCTATCTCTATCTCTATCTCTATCTCTATCTCTATCTCTATCTCTATCTCTATCTCTATCTCTATCTCTATCTCTATCTCTATCTCTATCTCTATCTCTATCTCTATCTCTATCTCTATCTCTATCTCTATCTCTATCTCTATCTATATCTCTATCTCTATCTCTATCTCTATCTCTATCTCTATCTCTATCTCTATCTCTATCTCTATCTCTATCTCTATCTCTATCTCTATCTCTATCTCTATCTCTATCTCTATCTCTATCTCTATCTCTATCTCTATATCTATCTCTATCTCTATCTCTATCTCTATATCTATCTCTATCTCTATCTCTATCTCTATCTCTATCTCTATCTCTATCTCTATCTCTATCTCTATCTCTATCTCTATCTCTATCTCTATCTCTATCTCTATCTCTATCTCTATCTCTATCTCTATCTCTATCTCTATCTCTATCTCTATCTCTATCTCTATCTCTATCTCTATCTCTATCTCTATCTCTATCTCTATCTCTATCTCTATCTCTATCTCTATCTCTATCTCTATCTCTATCTCTATCTCTATCTCTATCTCTATCTCTATCTCTATCTCTATCTCTCTCTCTCTCTCTCTCTCTCTCTCTCTCTCTCTCTCTCTCTCTCTCTCTCTCTCTCTCTCACTCTCTCTCTCTCTCTCTCTCTCTCTCTCTCTCTCTCTCTCTCTCTCTCTCTCTCTCTCTCTCTCTCTCTCTCTCTCTCACGATTTTTATGAGGGCGGAGGCGACCAAAGCTATCTCGCTTAATTTAGCATCAAACAAAAATTATAATCGATTTCTTCTTTGGATTTATTGGTAGGCATTGTAAAACCAAACATTGATAATTTAAGATGCGCATGGGGTGCATTTTCGGTTCGTTTCGGCAGTTTTGCTGCGCCACATATCCAACACATACGACGATGGCGAGCAATCGTGAACCCTCCAATGGGAAGGCGAGCACAAGGGTCTTCCTTTGGGATGTCCTCTGAAGAGTAACATGGCTTGCATGTCGTTTCCTCGTCAAACGCTTTTACGTTCAAGCAAAAAAAAGAACAACAACAAAGCGTTCGAACAGTGCGGTCAAAACTGCTTGCTGATGACGATTGCTGTTAACACAGCAAGCTGCTCGTTGAGTTGCCATAGTGAGGTCATTACGGATGTGATTGGCTGCGATGCATGGTAACCAAAGCAATTAGATTGAACTGAAACAGAGCTGTTGACAGCCAGCGAATAGCTGGGAGGGCGAGTTTACACGCGGTAAACGTGCCGCTCGTCGAGTCGTGTGCAGCATGCGGAAGCGTTTCCGACCTCTGCTCTCCGCAGGCCATTCAGGTGGCGAAATGGGCTCAATTTTGGAGCATGGACCGCGCCACCAAACACAATAGAGCTTGTCTAGAGTGAACACAGCACAGACTCCTCATCTGGCTCCTCATGGACCGCGCCACCAAACACAATAGAGCTTGTCTAGAGTGAACACAGCACGGACTCCTCATCTGGCTTTTAGCGAGGTCATTAGGCCCAGGTCGACCAGAATATTTTGGCGACCACGAATTATTTAGCTTTTCTCAAAGTATCTTCTCTGGAGGTACGACTAGCTCAGTACAGTGGCGTACCAAGGATTTAATATATGGGCAGGGGAAACGAATTTGGAGGGTGACCATCCGTCCCAATTTTTTTTTACAGTTCTCGGATTTCGACCATTAATTTTCAAAAGGGCCCATTCAAAAATAACTAGTTAACAATTAACAACAACAATTGTCCTGTGGAGGGGACTCAGTATGCCACCATCATTTCTGAGTCACCAGATTTCAACCATAGCTTCACCATCCTGTTCGAAAGCTTTTCTTTTGCAATCCCTTGATAAATCACCTCACTCTACTGAAATTACACCTGTACGAAACGCTTCAAATTGTAAAATATTCCATTTTCAGGCCAGCCAGTTAATAACTCCCGGTCACCAAAACTCCAACGTTCGTGCACGTGTGCATCTACCTTGCGCATTCGGCGCATTCTCCACACTTGGTGCGGTTCTGCGGTTTCTGCGATTTCTCCTACTTTTTGCTAATTGCTGCCACGTGATAGTCTTGTGCCATATTCGACGTGTGAAATGCTTTGTATGGGGGTCCGCTGAGAAAATTCGAGTGATTCAATTCCATGGTTATCTTCTTCCCACATTCTCTGGTGTTAAAAGAAAAACCCGGATACCCGCTGAGCTTTGATGCACCTCATCTCTTTGGTTAAATATTGTCCCAGATTGGCAACCGAACCGAGGCCTTAGCTCGGTGTCTTTCTTTTTGACTCGCTGCGCTTTTCTTCGTCTACGGATGTGTTTTAGGGCTTGAGCCATTTTTTTTGTTTGTTATGGATCCAGCACCTTTTTGAGACCCGGTTCTTTTCTAGAGTTGTGTTGTTCTTTTGTGCACCGACGACATTTTTGAGGTATCGGCGCATTTTCGAAGACCTCGATGTGTATAATCAGTGCCCGATCATTGCGTTCCCTTCTTAGGACCATGTCGCTTTTTGAGAACCCCTGCCTGTTTTTGAGACCCCCGTGCGGTATCATTGAGACCCCCGGTGTGCTTTGAGGGCCTCCGTTTTTTTTCTTCGAGCACTCGTTAAGTTTATTTAGAGCTGCAACGCCTATTTTAAGATAATGCCGCTTTTTGCGAGACTTGGTATGCTTTGGAGGGCCCAGTGCATTTTCGGCATCCCGTTGTGCCCCCTAAGAATGGCCTTGCTACCACTTAGGCTACCGCTTGTTCTGACTGATATTCTGTATGCTTGCTACTGACATTGACTTTTGGTATTCA
This sequence comes from Ashinkailepas kermadecensis, assembly GCA_034440615.1. Classification (NCBI taxonomy): domain Eukaryota; kingdom Metazoa; phylum Arthropoda; class Thecostraca; family Neolepadidae; genus Ashinkailepas; species Ashinkailepas kermadecensis. Next base: position 121,608 of record JAOTOM010004099.1, on the reverse strand, counting down.
ACATAAGCATGATTTAGTGAAAACATTCCTTCCAATGCAAATTGGCCGGTGTTCCGACTGCGATAATGTAAATCTTATTTCGTGCATTCTCGTAGCGGTGCACGTTGTCGACTTCCTCTCACAGTGGGTGTGTGTTTATAAGTACGTATATGGAAATGAAACAATAATAATCAAGCTGAGGTAAAGGCGTGGGCGAAGTGTTAGGCGTGCCCGAGCCAGAAACGGCGCCCCGAGTAGCGGCGTCTACCTGAACATGGTGCCCCGGGTAGCGGCGTCTACCTGTACACGGCGCCCCGGGTTGCGGCGTCTACCTGTAGACGGCTCCCCGGGTAGCGGTGTCTACCTGAAGTAGAGGTGCTCGCAGCCCAGCAGTACCCCCGAGAGCAGAATACCGCAGCCGAGTAGAAGGAAGGTGGACAGAAACTGGTCCAACGTCAGCGGGTTGCTGCTGCTCTTCTTCTGCTGGTTCGGCCGGCACGCTCCCGTGAACCTGACACACACAGGAGCGGGGCTGTCAGGTGACTGTCAGTGTCGGGTGAACCTGACATACAGGAGCGGGGCTGTCAGGTGAGTAGTCAGTGGCGCGTGAACCTGACACACACAGGAGCGGGGCTGTCAGGTGGATAGTCAGTGACAGGTGAACCTGACACACACAGGAGCGGGCTGTCAGGATGATAGTCGTGTCGGGTGAACCTGACACACACAGGAGCGGGGCTGTCAGGTGACTGTCAGTGTCGGGTGAACCTGACATACAGGAGCGGGGCTGTCAGGTGACTGTCAGTGGCAGGTGAACCTGACACACACAGGAGCGGGGCTGTCAGGTGGATAGTCAGTGGCAGGTGAACCTGACACACACAGGAGCGGGGCTGTCAGGAGGATAGTCAGTGGCAGGTGAACCTGACACACACAGGAGCGGGGCTGTCAGGTGGATAGTCAGTGGCAGGTGAACCTGACACACACAGGAGCGGGGCTGTCAGGTGACTGTCAGTGTCGGGTGAACCTGACATACAGGAGCGGGGCTGTCAGGTGGATAGTCAGTGGCAGGTGAACCTGACACACACAGGAGCGGGGCTGTCAGGAGGATAGTCAGTGTCGGGTGAACCTGACACACACAGGAGCGGGGCTGTCAGGTGACTGTCAGTGTCGGGTGAACCTGACATACACAGGAGCGGGGCTGTCAGGTGGATAGTCAGTGGCAGGTGAACCTGACACACACAGGAGCGGGGCTGTCAGGTGACTGTCAGTGTCGGGTGAACCTGACATACAGGAGCGGGGCTGTCAGGTGGATAGTCAGTGGCAGGTGAACCTGACACACACAGGAGCGGGGCTGTCAGGTGGATAGTCAGTGGCAGGTGAACCTGACATACAGGAGCGGGGCTGTCAGGTGGCTGTCAGTGTCGGGTGAACCTGACACACACAGGAGCGGGGCTGTCAGGTGGATAGTCAGTGGCAGGTGAACCTGACACACACAGGAGCGGGGCTGTCAGGTGGATAGTCAGTGGCAGGTGAACCTGACATACAGGAGCGGGGCTGTCAGGTGACTGTCAGTGTCGGGTGAACCTGACACACACAGGAGCGGGGCTGTCAGGTGGATAGTCAGTCGCAGGTGAACCTGACACACACAGGAGCGGGGCTGTCAGGTGGATAGTCAGTGGCAGGTGAACCTGACACACACAGGAGCGGGGCTGTCAGGTGGATAGTCAGTGGCAGGTGAACCTGACACACACAGGAGCGGGGCTGTCAGGTGGATAGTCAGTGTCGGGTGAACCTGACACACAAGGAGCGGGGCTGTCAGGTGGATATAGTCAGTGGCAGGTGAACCTGACACACAGGAGTGGGGCTGTCAGGTGGATAGTCAGTGACAGGTGAACCTGACACACACAGGAGCGGGGCTGTCAGGAGGATAGTCAGTGGCAGGTGAACCTGACACACAGGAGTGGGGCTGTCAGGACTGTCAGTGTCGGGTGAACCTGACATACACAGGAGCGGGGCTGTCAGGAGGATAGTCAGTGTCGGGTGAACCTGACACACACAGGAGCGGGGCTGTCAGGAGGATAGTCAGTGGCAGGTGAACCTGACACACACAGGAGCGGGGCTGTCAGGAGGATAGTCAGTGTCGGGTGAACCTGACACACACAGGAGCGGGGCTGTCAGGAGGATAGTCAGTGTCGGGTGAACCTGACACACACAGGAGCAATAGTCATCAAATCAATAGTCATCGCTGGGTGAACCTGATACTTTAGCAGCCAAGAGGAATATTCGCGGTGCCCATGCCATGAAATATGCGCAGATACCTTGATCTCGTGGGTATCTACTCATTCCAAATGTGTTGATGGGTTTGTACGTGTGTTGAACTAATTAATTTGAATTAATAATTTATTAACTATCTTTTTCCGAGTTCTCTTGGAAAGGAAACATCATAAGCATAAGCCAGCAGCAGAGCTTCAGCCAGCTTTATCGGGGCCCAATATGTCAATTGTCCACGTTTTCTTTTCCTCACAAGATCACAAGCGCTGGTCAATGAGTCATCCAAAAAGCACATTTTCCGAAGGTCAGCTCCCCATCCTAATCCCGTCGGCGGGAGGTTTTCCCAGCCCCTACACGGGGCAGCGCCGAAAATTACTGCCAGCCAGCTGGTCAGACAGTAAACAACACACAAGATATGGCGCAATCAACAGTCCAGTATAGGGTTAGCACCATATTATACCTTCATTATTCATGCAATTACGACTGCCCGAGGGCAGCCATCATAACTCAACACTCCACTACTCGTCAAACACTTGCGTGATTCAGGGAAATGACGAGAGCAAAATGTATGAAGATTATCTATAACAAGTGCGCAACCACTTGTGTTTTATTCTTGTGTGATATGCACCATGCTACCATATGGAGCCATATTAAGCTTAGGGAATACTACTAATACAATTGCAAGACAGCATGGACGGAAAAACAGAGGAAGTTGGCAAGGAAGTCAGCGGTGGTACTGGGGGCATGCATACTGGTATTATGCTAATCCCATTCAAAATAAAGAATTATCACTGCGTACCTGCAATTGCATTGCTGATGAAAAATATTTGCGGGTGGATGGGGTAGAGAGGAAAACAGGTTGGCTGCCACTATTCGGCGTTATATTGGCGGCATTCCCGCATTGCCTCCACCCTCTCCCTCGGATCCTCCCTTGAACACAGCCAGGTGGTCGGACGGACAGCCAGTGTCAGGTGAAACACATCCAGGTGGTCGGACGGACAGCCAGTGTCAGGTGAAACACAGCCAGGTGGTCGGACGGACAGCCAGTGTCAGGTGAAACACAGCCAGGTGGTCGGACGGACAGCCAGTGTCAGGTGAAACACAGCCAGGTGGTCGGACGGACAGCCAGTGTCAGGTGAAACACAACCAGGTGGTCGGACGGATAACCAGTGTCAGGTGACACACAGCAAGGTGGGATCGTTTGACACAGAGAATCAGGCCAGTGGAGGCCATTCATAGTAGAGGAACATATTTTTTTCCCCGGTTAATCTCCCCTTCCTAGATCCTGAACATATCTGAACTCCATTCCTCCTCTTCCGAAACCGCAATGAGCAGTGCACTTTGCATCTTGTTGTGTTCTGTTATTCCTATGACCACTTCCCCTTTCCACCATGCCGGGTTATCGGAGTTGAACCCGCGGACATACAATGTTCTGGTATCGTGTCATTTGCAAACATGCAGTGCCTCGGGCATAATTCTGCACAGCGACTGGAACGAATTCGGCGACAATAACTACATGGGCAGCGGATAGACCAGATTGCAAACAACCAAATCATGTTCCAGACCATCAACGAGGGGGACTGATTTTTTAGGCGTGCCGGACCATAAAGGTCACTTGCGCCGCCTTTAAAGCGAGCACGTTACACGTCTGTCTATAAAAGCGAGTGTTTGCGATCAAGGTGCATGCAAGGGTACATTTACGTTAAGGGAATTTTACTTGATAGTTTGTGTGATATTTTAGGTGCTGAAGGCGGAGGCTGGGTTGGGGACATTTCCCTGATGTCTAAATGGTTTAAATTTTACTTTACTCCTCCACAAAATAAGTTGTAGTTTGGGTGGGGACCATCAACGGTGTGGCTTTTCAATTTATTTGGAGTTAGATGTCATTGCTGTCTTTAATACTAATTATTGGTGGGGTAGCCATACGGACCAGGGCCGTACTGCTGAGCGGAGTCTGTCGCACGAACCCTGGTCCCATCACCATATCAGGAAATTCCATTTCACCGACATGATTTCGCCGGGAGTTTTACGTGCCGCCAATGTAGCTGTACAGCCGTCTCGGTACCGCATCCGCGGTCTTATCAGACCAGTTGCCAACTGACCCTCCCAACTGACCCTCCCAACTGACCCTCCCAACTGACCCTCTCAACTGACCCTCCCAACTGACCCTCCCAACTGACCCTCCCAACTGGCGCCATGTGCGAGCGTGAAGCGACCCGAACTCTGCCTTACCAGGACAGGGAAGACCAATGCAGGCCAGCGCCCTAACAAACCGAGCTATCCGGCGGTAAGACAACAGGGAAGATTATTTTTTTTAAAGACCAGATTGGGATTGAATAACAGAGCTCACGATCAGCATAATCTTTCTCGAGTTCTGGGGCCTATCAGCTTAAAAACCATTGGGAGGAATTTAATAAAATCTGCTTATTAATCTTTTAGCTTGTTAGTGGTGCTGTGTTTGATGCTTACTGGCGGTGATGCTATACTTGCAACAAAGAAGGCATGCTGTGACGCTACCAAACTTTTACAGATGGATTCGACTGCAGATTGAACACCAGATGTGAAGAGTTGGATTGGAGATGGATCTGCTGATACGCATGCGGACTGGGTCGAAGACATAACGTTCATCTGCTGCATATTACACACAGCGATACGTAAATTAGTTTTGTAAAATATAGAGTGGGTTTATTTTGTTTATTTTACAACATATATTATTTTTGTACAATAAAATATAACGAAATTTCATAGGTAGGCACCGATAAAGCCGCCATCAATTAAACATTTGGACCTCGGAGAGACGTATTTTTTAAAGCAAGTCAAACAAATGCAGAATTCCATGTATGTTAATGGACGTTCGGCTGACGCCGGGATATTTCAATCTACAGGTGTGCTGTGCCATTCACCGAGACCAAGGCAGACTCCTGAGCCTGTGAGCTGACGACATCGGCCTCCGGCACACTCGACACTCACCAGAACGACACACTCCACACTCACTAGGCTCACCAGAACGGCACACTCCACACTCACTAGACTCACCAGAACGGCACACTCCACACCCACCAGAACGACACACTCCACACCCACCAGAACGACACACTCCACACTCACACCACACCCACAAGAGCACACAACGCCACCACACCCACAACCACCTACACCCACAACACACACCCCACACACTAGGCTCACAGAAGCACTCCCACCCACAAACCACACACACCCACAGAACCACCTCCACACCCACAAACACACACCCACACTCACTAGGCTCACCAGAAGGCACACTCCACACTCACAGGCTCACCAGAACGGCACCTCCACACCCACCAGAACGGCACACCCACACCCACCAGAACGACACACCCACACCACAGAACGCCTCCACACCCACCAGAACGACACACCCCACACTCACTAGGCTCACCAGAACGGCACACTCCACACCCACCAGAACGGCACACCCCACACCCACCAGAACGACACACCCCACACCCACCAGAACGGCACACTCCACACCCACCAGAACGACACACCCCACACTCACTAGACTCACCAGAACGGCACACTCCACACCCACCAGAACGGCACACCCCACACCCACCAGAACGACACACCCCACACCCACCAGAACGACACACCCCACACCCACCAGAACGGCACACCCCACACCCACCAGAACGGCACACCCCACACCCACCAGAACGGCACACTCCACACCCACCAGAACGACACACCCCACACCCACCAGAACGGCACACTCCATACTCACCAGAACGGTACACTCTACACTCACCAGAATGGCACACTCCACACCCACCAGAACGGCACACTCCATACTCACCAGAACGGTACACTCTACACTCACCAGAATGGCACACTCCACACCCACCAGAACGGCGCACCCCACACTCACCAGAACGACACACTCCACACCAACCACACCCACCACACCCACTAGAATGGCACACTTCGCACTCACCAGAACGGCACACTCCCACACCCACCACACCCACCACACCCACTAGAATGACACACTTCGCACTCACCAGAACGGCACTCTCCACACCCACCACACCCACCACACCCACTAGAATGGCACACCCCGCACCCACCAGAACGGCACACTCCACACCCACCACGTCCACCACACCCACTAGAATGGCACACCCGCACCAACCAAAACGGCACACTCCACACCCACCAGAATGGCACACCCCACACTCACCAGAACGGCACACCCCACACCCACCAGAACGGCACACCCCACACCCACCAGAACGACACACTCCACACTCATCAGAACGGCACACCCCACACCCACCAGAACGGCACACTCCACACTCATCAGAACGGCACACTCCACATTCACCAGAACGACACACTCCACACTCAACACACCCACACCCACGAACGGCACACCCACCCACAGAACGGCACACTCCACACTCACCAGAACTGCACACTCCACACTCACCAGAACTGCACACTCCACACTCACCAGAACCTGTGCAGTCTCTCGAGGTAGCCGTTCTGGCGGAAGTTCATGATGCGCTCGTTGAACGCGTCGATGTATTTGCTATTGCGTGGGAACCCAACTCCATAGCCTGAAACATAGCGCATCAGCAGTCAGTATCTTCACGCCCATGGTCAATCACAGTGTGTGGGTGCGGCTGTACTCCACGGCGACAGCCAGGGTCGGATACAGGCGGCACTGGGGGCATGTACCTCCCCTCCCCATGGAAAGTTGTAGCCCCTCCAGACGGGAAAGGTGCCACCTGCAGGATGGCTTGAGTACACTCCCCCACCCTCACTCGCTCAACTAATTTGTCCGCCGAAGGCACTCCTCGGAGCAAATGTGCCTCCCCACGGAAATCCCTGTATCCACCCATGGCGACAACATTCATTAAATACAGCGAGGCTTCGTGGAACAGCATGCGGGGATAAAATTACGATGTGAATGTAGAAATTAATAACACTGGCGTACCGAACACCATCCTTTTCTCCGCGTCCTCCGGTGTCATGGCAACACAAACCGCGCAGTGCATATCGCTGAACAATTTCCAATACACGCGTCTGCACGTGGCCGCCAGGGAGGGCTATTCGAAACAATGAAGCCATCCAGTCTGCGAAAGGTTAAACGTTCACTCAATCGTGTTGCACGAAAATATCGCACTGTAATAGTCTTGTTAGGTTGCCATCTTCTCGGGGGGTTGACAAAGTCCTGGTCTCCGGCACAAGCGCCCGAAGTCTGAACTGTGATCCGTTGGGAGATTCGCCGGGTGCCAACTATTGCCGCTGCAATCGTGGACGTGAACTGTGGCCATCCATTCGGCCATTACCACATCAACGAGGAATGCTTTTCAAAGGGTCCACCTGAATACTGGCCACAAAGCCGGTGGAGGACTGGGATCAGACCATTTGACCATTGGCATGCCAAAGGGCAGGAGGTCTGGGTGTTCTGGAACCAGACTGAAATATGAGCCACGGAATGTGTACGTAGTCTGGTTGTAAAGGAGATGGAATATTAAATCGCCAAGAAGTAGCGAATAGACAGCGATACAGCCACCTATATAGCCTAAGCCTAACCAGTTTTCTACTTTCGTATGCGACAGCCTATCTTGAACTGGATTGCTGCACTTCTGTAATTAACACCTTCACACCTTCACACCTGTAAATTTCTGATCGGAAGGGACAAAGTCACCGCATTGACCACTGATTCTTGACGGGGATCGCTCTGCACCCTGATGGGCCTCTGTACAACGATGTGCCATGGTGTACCTGACCTAGGTCGACGTTTGACCTGTCATGCTGTAGCTATCTCTGGTGGACCTTTAATCGTTCACGAGGTGCGTGTCCTGGTTCACGTCTGACCTGTTACGGTGTTCCTGTTCCTGATAGAAATTCAACCTGTCATGGTGTACATGTCACTGGCGTACCACTGTCCCTGGCTGACCTCTGACCTGTCATAGCCTACCACTGTCCCTGGCTGACCTCTGACCTGTCATGGCGTACCAATGTCCCTGGCTGACCTCTGACCTGTCATGGCGGACCACTGGCCCCGGCTGACCTCTGACCTGTCATGGCGTACCACTGTCCCTGGCTGACCTCTGACCTGTCATGGTGTACCACTGGCCCTGGCTGACCTCTGACCTGGCATGGCGTACCACTGGCCCTGGCTGACCTCTGACCTGTCATGGCATACCACTGGCCCTGGCTGACCTCTGACCTGTCATGACGTACCACTGGCCCTGGCTGACCTCTGACCTGTCATGGCGTACCACTGTTCCTAGCTGACCTCTGACCTGTCATGGCGTACCACTGGCCCTGGCTGACCTCTGACCTGTCATGGCGTACAACTGGCCTCGGCTGACCTCTGACCTGTCATGGCGTACCACTGACCCTAGCTGACCTCTGACCTGTCATGGCGTACCACTGGCCCACGGTGAGCAGTCGACACTCGTCATCCTGACCGCTGTGGTACTCCAAAACGGTGGCATCGTAAATGAATGCGTCTAGTTCCCTGGCGGAAACAGAAAGCATTCAGTCAGGGACGAGTCCAGGCGATCTCCCCGTCGAAACGGGCTGGGCACCACTACAGTTTGGAAGAAGCTCCCTAACCGCACCGGCGGCCCAACGAACGTCATAATTACTGGTTATGGATGGCTGATTATGGGCATCCAGGTCAGATCCGCTCACTAGGATCAGGTCACGTGATCTGGCAGAGCAACAGTCGGAAGACGTTAATCATACACGACCAATCGAATATAGAGTTCCGTAGCGAAAACATTACATGAGTGAAGGCTATGAACGAATAAACCGAACAGATGACGCGGTAAATAGCATCTAAAAACTCAAGTGCGTGAATGCCACCGAATGACTACCTCCAGACCTTGACTACCTCCAGATCCCAATGTCCGATATCTACATTTGTGGGCAAGCAAGAGTACGTCTCGTTGACCCAGTGAATAGCTGTGAGGTCATATAACTCACATGGAACTGTACGTCGAGGATAGAGAGACACACTGCTTGATGCCATCTCTCAAAATAAACACAGACGGCAAATCGTGAGAGTAAGTAAACACAAGAGCACTGCTTCGGACGAAACCGAACATGTTTCTACCGAAATGTCGACGTGAGCTCCTTTGGAACTGAACGTCTCCTAGAGTTAATTGTTCCAAACTATACCCATATTTATCTATATCTATGTGGATATTACAACACATACCTACAGCGGAGTAGTTTTTCTTTGCATAATGACGGCAGACTGGATGCGCTTTGGCGTGCAGGCTCATGTTATGGTGACGTCAGCACCGACCAGGCGCCAGAGTAGGCAGTGCAGGCGCCAGGCCGCAAACGCTCCGCTTACTTGCTTTCACAAGTGAAATATTAGCTTTCTCGGCAGAAGACATTGACATTCCATGCGGCCACGGGTCGCCAGCTTAGCCGTGAAGTGAGCCGTCGGGGAGCCGTCAGCTGGACCGTCAAACGAGCCGGTCCGCTCTACCACCGCCGGATCGGCAACAACGCAGGGTCAGGTCAGTTATTCAGGTCAGGTCAGGTGAAGCTACCCGAGAGGCGGAGCAGCTCAGCTCGAGCTACCCGGATCTCGTCAGCTCCGGTTACTCATGTCAGGCCGTCGAGCCAGGTCAGGTCGCGGCACCCGGGCCAAGTCAGGTCAACTCAGGGCACCTACCCGGTCTTGACGGCACGTATTCCCTCCACTACGTTGCTTTTGTTGTACTTGAGCATGTAGTGTCGCATCTCGGGGAAGTTCTGCTTCAGCAGGGCGTCCGTGTTGCCGTGCAGCACCGATCCGAATCGGAAGTTGGGGTCCTTCCAGCGGGGGTCCCTCAGCTGCCACACACGCACCAGGTGTCAGTCAAGTCGGGGTCCTTCCGGCGGGTGTCTCTCAGCTGCCACACACGCACCAGGTGTCGGTCAAGTAACACGCAACAGCCAGTAAATGCTCACTGCAGACGTTGACCTTGATATGTACAATCAGAATTTCAAACAACAAGGGTCGGAGGAAAATAAATGTAGCCGATTGGTGGTGATTGTTTGGTTGCATGTGTTTTAGGGACAGCCTGTCGTTAGATTGCCTGATGTAAACAAATGTCATTGTTGGACTAAGGAACTCTACATCACTTAAATGCAGTTCTTACCTGCATCGTCGTTAACACTATCGATTGAAGGAATACAGGCGTACATCTATGTATATATATATATATATATATATATATATATATATATATATATATATATATATATATATACATATATATATAAATATATATCTAAAGATATATATATATATAACAAATATATATATATATATATATATATATATATATATATATATATATATATATATATGTATATATATGCATCAATATATCATAATGTACATAAGATGCAAGTACCACGCGTGTCCTCACAAAACAATGCACCATGTACGGCGTGGACTGTTTGCAGTGGCCACCAGTTCGTGATGAGTGACCCACCACGTGATGAGTGATGAGTGACCCACCGCGAGCTGACGACAAACTCACTCGGACATCATCGATGCCACCCAGGTTGTAGTACTCTTCCCTGGTGATCATGAACGCCGCCAGGTTGGCCGTGTAGATGGCGAGGAAGATGAGCGCAAACAGGGCCCACACGTTGGCCATAAACCTGCAAAAAGAACCGCGTCAGCAGTTGTGGCAAAGGTGTCGCCACAGCTGCCGTGTAGTGTAGTGACACAGCGATGGACTCGCAAACCGCATGCCAGCATTTGGAGTCAGGTCCCTCTGTATGCTCGTTATTTATAAAGTAGCCAATATGGTAGGACACGGCAATTCCAGTTGGAAACTGGAAGCGAAGCTGGCGGCGCGGCCAATTCCTCGCTGACATTGTGCAGTTTAATTATAATTGCACGCTTTGGTGTGCACGCAAGAGGAGTTCGCATTTAGTTGTTGGATAATCAGATTGTCATACCTGTTGAGAACCAGTTGACGTTTGATGACCATGAGATCACTGGGGATGTACATTTCCCATTGCAGCGGCAGGATATAAATTAGTCTGAATATCGGTATTGTCAAACTAGGCTTGTGGGGGCGATACAAACTGTGGAACGGCAAGAGCTTCTCCGGTCAGTTTCTTTTTTCAACCGCTTATTTTGTTTACATTCTAGCCATCAAGTACTTACACTTCTGCACCATATATAAATCCGAAGGCAAGGATACCAACAACACTTGTGACAAGGAAATTGTCTGGCAGAATGACGAAGTAATTTATCCTTGGCACAACCTTAACAACGCCGAATTGATCCTGATAAAAGTTCGCTGAGCTGTTTTCTACGGAACATCTAGTGCTGAAGATCAAAGGAGGTTATCCTGGAACGCATGACGAGGTACGGCCAAACAACACATAAGCTGTCAACAGCAATAAAATGCGGGCTAATTAGCACGGAACACAGAGCAAGTCAGGTTTCCTAAGCCTCCTACTCGACAATCTGATCGTAGTTGTGCACGGTGTGTTGTCACCTTCCCCAGTGTTGTCACCTTCCCCAGTGTTGTCACCTTCCCCAGTGTTGTCACCTTCCCCAGTGTTGTCACCTTCCCCAGTGTTGTCACCTTCCCCAGTGTTGTCACCTTCCCCAGTGTTGTCACCTTCCCCAGTGTTGTCACCTTCCCCAGTGTTGTCACCTTCCCCAGTGTTGTCACCTTCCCTAGTGTTGTCACCTTCCCTAGTGTTGTCACCTTCCCCAGTGTTGTCACCTTCCCCAGTGTTGTCACCTTCCCCAGTGTTGTCACCTTCCCTAGTGTTGTCACCTTCCCTAGTGTTGTCACCTTCCCCAGTGTTGTCACCTTCCCCAGTGTTGTCACCTTCCCCAGTGTTGTCACCTTCCCCAGTGTTGTCACCTTCCCCAGTGTTGTCACCTTCCCCAGTGTTGTCACCTTCCCTAGTGTTGTCACCTTCCCTAGTGTTGTCACCTTCCCCAGTGTTGTCACCTTCCCCAGTGTTGTCACCTTCCCCAGTGTTGTCACCTTCCCCAGTGTTGTCACCTTCCCTAGTGTTGTCACCTTCCCGAGTGTTGTCACCTTCCCCAGTGTTGTCACCTTCCCCAGTGTTGTCACTCGTCCCTGCACGGTGTGTTGTCACCTTCCCCGGTGTTGTCACCTTCCCCAGTGTTGTCACCTTTCCTCGTGTTGTCACCTTCCCCAGTGTTGTCACCTTTCCTAGTGTTGTCACCTTCCCCAGTGTTGTCACCTTCCCCAGTGTTGTCACAGTGACAACACTGGGAAAGTGACAACACTGGGAAGGTACAACACTAGGAAAGGTGACAACACTGGGGAAGGTGAGCAAGTCAGGTTTCCTAAGCCTCCTACTCGACAATCTGATCGTAGTTGTGCACGGTGTGTTGTCACCTTCCCCAGTGTTGTCACCTTCCCCAGTGTTGTCATCTTCCCCAGTGTTGTCACCTTCCCTAGTGTTATCACCTTCCCCAGTGTTGTCACCTTTCCTAGTGTTGTCACCTTCCCCAGTGTTGTCACCTTCCCCAGTGTTGTCACTCGTCCCTGCACGGTGTGTTGTCACCTTCCCCAGTGTTGTCACCTTCCCCAGTGTTGTCACCTTCCCCAGTGTTGTCACCTTCCCTAGTGTTGTCACCTTCCCTAGTGTTGTCACCTTCCCCAGTGTTGTCACCTTCCCCAGTGTTGTCACCTTCCCCAGTGTTGTCACCTTCCCTAGCGTTGTCACTCGTCCCTGCACGGTGTGTTGTCACCTTCCCCAGTGTTGTCATCTTCCCTAGTGTTGTCACCTTCCCTAGTGTTGTCACCTTCCCCAGTGTTGTCACCTTCCCCAGTGTTGTCACCTTCCCCAGTGTTGTCACCTTCCCTAGCGTTGTCACTCGTTCGTGCACGGTGTGTTGTCGCCTTGCCCAGTGTTGTCATCTTCCCCAGTGTTGTCACCTTCCCTAGTGTTGTCACCTTCCCTAGTGTTGTCACCTTCCCTAGTGTTGTCACCTTCCCCAGTGTTGTCACCTTCCCCAGTGTTGTCACCTTCCCTAGTGTTGTCACCTTCCCAGTGTTGTCACCTTGCCCAGTGTTGTCACCTTCCCCAGTGTTGTCACCTTCCCTAGCATTGTCACTCGTTCGTGCACGGTGTGTTGTCGCCTTGCCCAGTGTTGTCACCTTCCCCAGTGTTGTCACCTTCCCCAGTGTTGTCACCTTCCCCAGTGTTGTCACCTTCCCTAGCGTTGTCACTCGTTCGTGCACGGTGTGTTGTCGCCTTGCCCAGTGTTGTCACCTTCCCCAGTGTTGTCACCTTCCCCAGTGTTGTCACTCGTCCCTGCACGGTGTGTTGTCACCTTCCCCGGTGTTGTCACCTTCCCCAGTGTTGTCACCTTCCCCAGTGTTGTCACCTTCCCCAGTGTTGTCACCTTCCCCAGTGTTGTCACCTTCCCTAGTGTTGTCACCTTCCCTAGTGTTGTCACCTTCCCTAGTGTTGTCACCTTCCCCAGTGTTGTCACCTTCCCCAGTGTTGTCACCTTCCCCAGTGTTGTCACCTTCCCCAGTGTTGTCACCTTCCCCAGTGTTGTCACCTTCCCCAGTGTTGTCACCTTCCCCAGTGTTGTCACTCGTTCGTGCACGGTGTGTTGTCGCCTTGCCCAGTGTTGTCACCTTCCCCAGTGTTGTCACCTTCCCCAGTGTTGTCACCTTCCCCGGTGTTGTCACCTTCCCCAGTGTTGTCACCTTCCCCAGTGTTGTCACCTTCCCCAGTGTTGTCACCTTCCCTAGTGTTGTCACCTTCCCTAGTGTTGTCACCTTCCCTAGTGTTGTCACCTTCCCCAGTGTTGTCACCTTCCCCAGTGTTGTCACCTTCCCTAGTGTTGTCACCTTCCCCAGTGTTGTCACCTTCCCCAGTGTTGTCACCTTCCCCAGTGTTGTCACCTTCCCCAGTGTTGCCACTCGTTCGTGCACGGTGTGTTGTCGCCTTCCCCAGTGTTGTCACCTTCCCCAGTGTTGTCACCTTCCCCAGTGTTGTCGCCTTGCCCAGTGTTGTCACTCGTTCGTGCACGGTGTGTTGTCGCCTTGCCCAGTGTTGTCACCTTCCCCAGTGTTGTCACCTTCCCCAGTGTTGTCACTCGTCCCTGCACGGTGTGTTGTCACCTTCCCCGGTGTTGTCACCTTCCCCAATGTTGTCACCTTCCCCAGTGTTGTCACCTTCCCCAGTGTTGTCACTCGTCCCTGCACGGTGTGTTGTCACCTTCCCCGGTGTTGTCACCTTCCCCAGTGTTGTCACCTTCCCCAGTGTTGTCACCTTCCCTAGTGTTGTCACCTTCCCTAGTGTTGTCACCTTCCCTAGTGTTGTCACCTTCCCCAGTGTTGTCACCTTCCCCAGTGTTGTCACCTTCCCTAGTGTTGTCACCTTCCCCGGTGTTGTCACCTTCCCCAGTGTTGTCACCTTCCCTAGTGTTGTCACCTTCCCTAGTGTTGTCACCTTCCCTAGTGTTGTCACCTTCCCCAGTGTTGTCACCTTCCCCAGTGTTGTCACCTTCCCCAGTGTTGTCACCTTCCCCAGTGTTGTCACCTTCCCCGGTGTTGTCACCTTCCCCAGTGTTGTCACCTTCCCCAGTGTTGTCACCTTCCCTAGTGTTGTCACCTTCCCTAGTGTTGTCACCTTCCCTAGTGTTGTCACCTTCCCCAGTGTTGTCACCTTCCCCAGTGTTGTCACCTTCCCCAGTGTTGTCACCTTCCCCAGTGTTGTCACCTTCCCCAGTGTTGTCACCTTCCCCAGTGTTGTCACCTTCCCCGGTGTTGTCACCTTCCCCAGTGTTGTCACCTTCCCCAGTGTTGTCACCTTCCCTAGTGTTGTCACCTTCCCTAGTGTTGTCACCTTCCCTAGTGTTGTCACCTTCCCCAGTGTTGTCACCTTCCCCAGTGTTGTCACCTTCCCCGGTGTTGTCACCTTCCCCAGTGTTGTCACCTTCCCCAGTGTTGTCACCTTCCCTAGTGTTGTCACCTTCCCTAGTGTTGTCACCTTCCCCAGTGTTGTCACCTTCCCCAGTGTTGCCACCTTCCCCAGTGTTGCCACCTTCCCTAGCGTTGTCACTCGTTCGTGCACGGTGTGTTGTCGCCTTGCCCAGTGTTGTCATCTTCCCCAGTGTTGTCACCTTCCCTAGCGTTGTCACTCGTTCGTGCACGGTGTGTTGTCGCCTTGCCCAGTGTTGTCACCTTCCCTAGCGTTGTCACCTTCCCCAGTGTTGTCGCCTTGCCCAGTGTTGTCACCTTCCCCAGTGTTGTCACCTTCCCCAGTGTTGTCACCTTCCCGGGTGTTGTCACCTTCCCTAGCGTTGTCACCTTCCCCAGTGTTGTCACCTTCCCCAGTGTTGTCACCTTCCCGGGTGTTGTCACCTTCCCTAGCGTTGTCACCTTCCCTAGCGTTGTCACTCGTTCGTGCACGGTGTGTTGTCGCCTTGCCCAGTGTTGTCACCTTCCCCAGTGTTGTCACCTTCCCTAGTGTTGTCACCTTCCCCAGTGTTGTCACCTTCCCTAGTGTTGTCACCTTCCCCAGTGTTGTCACCTTCCCTAGTGTTGTCACCTTCCCCAGTGTTGTCACCTTCCCTAGTGTTGTCACCTTCCCCAGTGTTGTCACCTTCCCCAGTGTTGTCACCTTCCCCAGTGTTGTCACCTTCCCCAGTGTTGTCACCTTCCCTAGCGTTGTCACTCGTTCGTGCACGGTGTGTTGTCGCCTTGCCCAGTGTACGATGCCTCGATGCGACCCATGGTGTTTCCATACGGATACTGGACAAACATCCGGGCGCGCGCCACTAGTATAGCCTCGGGGCACGTCCAGTTGGGGGATCAGAACAGGCTAGACTCAGGGTACGCAACACTAGCATAGCCTCGGGGAACATCCATTTGGGGATCAGAACAGGTCAGACTCAGGGCGCGCGCCACTAGTATAGCCTCGGCACACATCCAGTTGGGGGATCAGAACAGGCTAGACTCCGGATACGCAACACTAGGTTCGGGATCAGGACAGGTTAAACTCGGCACGCGCGCCACTGACCTGGCCGTATAGCTTCGGGGTACATCCAGTTCGACTGCGGCCTGGAACAGGATGGCCCACACCATCCACAGCGTGCGGAACAACGAAAACTTGTAGTCGGACGGCGGCGCCACCTGTCGGCACAGCAACAGCGACATGGAGCGTGACCCGCCATACCAGAGATGTCGGCACACGCCGTCCGAGGTATGGAGCGTGACCCGCCATACCAGAGATGTCGGCACACGCCGTCCGAGGTATGGAGCGTGACCCGCCATACCAGAGATGTCGGCACACGCCGTCCGAGGTATGGAGCATGACCCGCCATACCGGGGACGCCGGGACACGCCGTCCGAGGTATGGAGCGTGACCCGCCATACCGGGGACGCCGGCACACGCCGTCCGAGGTATGGAGCGTGACCCGCCATACCGGGGACGCCGGCACACGCCGTCCGAGGCATGGAGCATGACCCGCCATACCAGAGATGCCGGCACACGCCGTCCGAGGTATGGAGCGTGACCCGCCATACCAGAGATGCCGGCACACGCCGTCCGAGGTATGGAGCGTGACCCGCCATACCAGAGATGTCGGCACACGCCGTCCGAGGTATGGAGCGTGACCCGCCATACCGGGGACGCCGGGACACGCCGTCCGAGACATGGAGCATGACCCGCCATACCAGGGATGCCGGCACACGCCGTCCGAGGTATGGAGCGTGACCCGCCATACCGGGGACGCCGGCACACGCCGTCTAAGGTATGGAGCGTGACCCGCCATATCAGAGATGCCGGGCCACGCCGTCCGAGACATGGAGCATGACCCGCCATACCAGAGATGTCGGCACACGCCGTCCGAGGTATGGAGCATGACCCGCCATACCAGAGATGTCGGCACACGCCGTCCGAGGTATGGAGCGTGACCCGCCATACCAGAGATGCCGGCACACGCCGTCCAAGGCATGGAGCGTGACCCGCCATACCAGAGATGCCGGCACACGCCGTCCGAGGTATGGAGCGTGACCCGCCATACCGGGGACGCCGGGACACGCCGTCCGAGACATGGAGCATGACCCGCCATACCAGGGATGTCGGCACACGCCGTCCGAGGTATGGAGCGTGACCCGCCATACCAGAGATGCCGGCACACGCCGTCCAAGGTATGGAGCGTGACCCGCCATACCAGATATACCGGGACACGACGTCCACGGTAGTGCTGCTACCATTCTAAACGGAAAGATCGACCGCGACACTCATCATTCCAATGTTTTATACGTTGAATGTGTTCGGCCTGGTCAGGAATGCTTCCCGTATTGGCTGGCTTCCCCTGGTCTCAGGTGTGGATTCAGAAGTTGAAAAGCCCGTGTCGCCCATGAAGTGTAACTGGGTTCATGCGTCTCCGGGGATTACTGGACGGTGGACGGATGGGGAGCCGGCCGAGTTGAAGAGCACGGCATTCCTTCGATCTAGAACAGTTTACTCAGTTTTAGTGGTTGAAGTATTTCACTCAGTTTTAGTGGGTGCAGTTGTTCACTCAGTTTTAGCGGGTGCAATGGTTTACTCAGCTTAGTGGGTGCAGTGGTTCACTCAGCATTAGTGGGTGCAATGGTTTACTCAGTTTAGTGGGTGCAGTGGTTCACTCAGTTTTAGCGGGTGCAATGGTTTACTCAGCTTAGTGGGTGCAGTGGTTCACTCAGCTTTAGTGGGTGCAATGGTTTACTCAGCTTAGTGGGTGCAATGGTTTACTCAGTTTAGTGGGTGCAGTGGTTCACTCAGTTTTAGCGGGTGCAATGGTTTACTCAGCTTAGTGGGTGCAATGGCTTGCTCAGTTTAGTGCGTGCAGTGGTTTACTCAGCTTAGTGGGTGCAGTGGTTCACTCAGCTTTAGTGGGTGCAATGGTTTACTCAGATTAGTGGGTGCAGTGGTTCACTCAGCTTTAGCGGGTGCAATGGTTTACTCAGTTTAGTGGGTACAGTGGTTCACTCAGCTTTAGTGGGTGCAATGGTTTACTCAGTTTAGTGGGTGCAGTGGTTTACTCAGTTTTAGCGGGTGCAATGGTTTACTCAGCTTAGCGGGTGTAATGGTTTACTCAGCTTAGTGGGTGCAGTGGTTTACTCAGATTAGTGGGTGCAGTGGTATGCCTCATTTCGAGCAAAAAGGAAACTTTCGTTTTGTGTCACTCGTCGCACCTCATATTCACTTCACATTCGAAAACTTAGTCACTTTTCGATCTGCGATTGAGTCGGCTATAGGACATCGGAACGTACGTGGGGCTAGAGGTCAGGAGAGGACAGAATGTGTTATGTGTTTAGGTTGGCAGGGTAATTTGGATCAGTTGGCAAGGGTTAGTCGCCAAATTATGTCCCGCCTAACCCAGACGTGCCACTTTGTGCACCTTTGGAGGGGCAAGTACCCCATGCTTGTTTCTTCCCTTTATATCGTGTCATATCCTCCCCGCGCCATTCATCGGAAGAAGTTGAGGGAACCCTGTCCCCCACCCACTCAACAGATGTGTCCTGGGATGAGTTAATATAGACCAGCATAGCAGCTAAGCAGGTAATCCTAGCACAAATTCAGATCCTAATTATTGTATCAGAATGGTCAAAGTATCTTGTGAATAAAACGACAGCCCTGCCATAGCTTTACCTCTGCGGCATCCAATTCTTCCCCGCGCTTCTTCCTCTGTGCGAATCAGCATCTAGTCGCTTCCCTCCAACTCTTTATACCCGAAGTTTCGGAGAAGTGAGAGGTGGCAGAAAATGCAAATTTCAATGAAACAACCTCTATCCACCCTGTCGGCTTGAACTTCGATCGTAGTGTTTACACATCATCTCATTACTGACGCACAATTCAGCCCCCGACGGCGAAGCTAAGTCAAGATATTGGGTAGAGCACTCTGGCCACACGACGTAACATGAAACATGAATAGACTGACAGTATTACATCAGCTACAGCCAACACATCACTCGACAGTTCCAGCATTCATTCGCGCCATAGTCTCCAACACTCGCATGCGAGTCACATACAGATGTCTGTGCATCTCCAATGTACGCACTCTCTCACAACTGGCATGCGGGGGGGGAGGTGTGTTCAAGACTTGCTGGACCATAGCAGTCATTTGCGCCGCCCTTTGCAAGCATGCTCAAGGCGCATGTACGTTACAAGAGTATTGCGTTATAGTGCAGCACGCCCTACGAACTTTCTGGTATACCAGCTATGTCAAGAGCTGGAACAAACTACCGCAATATATAATCATTCGAATCACACAAATCGCTTCAAAACCTCCAGTTCGTCGATTGAGAGCTAAATCACCTCGGCAGTATTTTTATTCGGGTCCTAAAATCAGCAATATGCTGCACATGAACCTCTCTGCAAGCACATCCTAACTGATCGCCGAGCTGTATCACCCTCCCAGCACAGCTTGCCATTGTAGTTATCGATGGGAAAACACGTCACAATCTGTTCTACATTATTCACTACATACTCCTGCGCGAACGCTACACTTCAAACGTTGACAAATATCGTGGAGTTCAATTTCGTCACGTTGGCATCCTCCGACAAGATCAAAGTGTTCCTTCGCGGCTCTAAAACACGAGCTGGTGACGGTGGCCTTTACGGCTCTGACACACGAGCTGGTGACGGTGGCCTTCACGGCTCTAGCACACTAGCTGGTGACGGTGGCCTTCACGATTCTAGCACACGAGCTGGTGACGGTGGCCTTCACGGATATAGCACACTAGCTGGTGACGGTGGCCTTCACGGCTCTAACACACGAGCTGGTGACGGTGGCCTTCACGATTCTAGCACACTAGCTGGTGACGGTGGCATTCACGGCTCTAGCACACTAGCTGGTGACGGTGGCCTTCACGATTCTAGCACACGAGCTGGTGACGGTGGCCTTCACGGATATAGCACACTAGCTGGTGACGGTGGCCTTCACGGCTCTAACACACGAGCTGGTGACGGTGGCCTTCACGGCTCTAGCACACTAGCTGGTGACGGTGGCATTCACGGCTTTAGCACACGAGCTGGTGACGGTGGCATTCACGGCTTTAGCACACGAGCTGGTGACGGTGGCATTCACGGCTTTAGCACACGAGCTGGTGACGGTGGCATTCACGGCTTTAGCACACGAGCTGGTGACGGTGGCCTTCACGGCTTTAGCACACGAGCTGGTGACGGTGGCATTCACGGCTTTAGCACACGAGCTGGTGACGGTGGCCTTCACGGCTCTAACACACGAGCTGGTGACGGTGGCCTTCACGGATATAGCACACTAGCCGGTGACGATGGCCTTCACGGCTTTAGCACACGAGCTGGTGACGGTGGCATTCACGGCTTTAGCACACTAGCTGGTGACGGTGGCATTCACGGCTTTAGCACACGAGCTGGTGACGGTGGCATTCACGGCTTTAGCACACTAGCTGGTGACGGTGGCATTCACGGCTTTAGCACACGAGCTGGTGACGGTGGCATTCACGGCTTTAGCACACGAGCTGGTGACGGTGGCCTTCACGGCTTTAGCACACGAGCTGGTGACGGTGGCATTCACGGCTTTAGCACACGAGCTGGTGACGGCGGCGGAGTGGCAGCCGGCTTCCAACATGACATTTTGTCAACCTTTAGACTCACAAAGCATTACAAGACAGCAAATGGCGGGCCCGTGGAGATCCTGTCTGGCTGCCCCATGCTGCTGGTCGATGTACCACGTGCACATAGCATGACACAATTATTGTCTGCCAGCGGCGCCTATAGTTAAGTTCTGCCTGGCATTTTTCTCAAATTTCGTGCATGTATAAATAGGTGTGCACTTCTTGAGAAAGATAAACTAAATATGAAATAAAGTGAAGTGGTCGCTGATTTAGCTGATTTGCTGGTCAGGAGGCAGACCAGCCGAGCATAATATTCCCCTGCATATTCGTCACGTCACACACGTATCAGCGTCAGCTGGCCTTAGTCAGGAGCATCCCAGTTGTCCGGCACAGGGAATCGGCGAATTGGCCTCTAAGCACGAATTTGTGCAACACTGTAGAATTATATTTCACGGTATTCCCTGTGAGCCCGTGGGTAAAATAGGTACTGATCCTGGATGTCCAATAAAACGGTTTGGATGTTTAGCTTTAAGCGAATTAGGATTGTCAGTTGTCAACGAGTTAGGGTTGTCAGTTGTCAGCGAGTTAGGTTTGTCAGTTGTCAGCGAATTAGGATTGTCAGTTGTCAACGAGTTAGGGTTGTCAGTTGTCAGCGAGTTAGGTTTGTCAGTTGTCAGCGAGTTAGGGTTGTCAGTTGTCAACGAGTTAGGGTTGTCAGTTGTCAGCGAGTTAGGGTTGTCAGTTGTCAACGAGTTAGGGTTGTCAGTTGTCAGCGAGTTAGGTTTGTCAGTTGTCAGCGAGTTAGGGTTGTCAGTTGTCAGCGAGTTAGGGTTGTCAGTTGTCAGGGGGTTAGGGTTGTCAGTTGTCAGCGAGTTAGGTTTGTCAGTTGTCAGCGAATTAGGATTGTCAGTTGTCAGCGAGTTAGGGTAGTCAGTTGTCAACGAGTTAGGGTTGTCAGTTGTCAGGGGGTTAGGGTTGTCAGTTGTCAACGAGTTAGGGTTGTCAGTTGTCAGGGGGTTAGGGTTGTCAGTTGTCAGCGAGTTAGGGTTGTCAGTTGTCAGCGAGTTAGGGTTGTCAGTTGTCAGCGAGTTAGGGTTGTCAGTTGTCAGCGAGTTAGGGTTGTCAGTTGTCAGCGAGTTAGGGTTGTGCATTTGGGTTGTCTACACTTGAGCTTGAGTTCATAATCTTCCATAAATCACTAACTGCTTAAACGTACGATGCACTAATCTATTTCACCTGATGATAGTAATTCAGCCTCACGTGCTGTATACAGCAAAATTAACCATTTTTAATTCAGGAGTTAATTGAGCGGGTTGTCCACTGGCACTCTACTTGGGCTCCATGCTATTAATACGCTTACGAGAGCCGAGTGAGGATAAATTTAACTCCCCGTATCAACGATCGGAAGAAACAAGCTATAAAGCCGGCGCCAGAGCGAAGTGAAGCTTCACAAGCTCTAAAGCAGGGACCATAGGCAGTGTAAAGTAATGATTCACAATTGTTACGGCTAGGTGGACTTTAACTCTGTTTTCTTCTATTTATAGTGAAGACAAGTGAAATAAGTGAAATGGAAATAATCCCGACATCTTCATCAAACAGAGCTGGTCCTAAGCTGCCCTAACGTGAGATGGAAAACAATGTGTTAAGGAACACAGCGGGTCATACAATTGCTTAATCTCATACAGTCTCTTTAAATCACGAACACACTGCTCAGCTTTTTCGAGTTAAACTATAGACAAAGGACAAGATTCTGCCTTGTGAACTTTCCAAGACCTCGAAATGATATATAAAAAAACATCATAAACAAAAAGAGCGGGACATATTTTGATCCACGAATCCACGACTGTACGATTGTATGATCGTTCGTTATAGCAGAAGTTAGGAGGAAAAATATCTACAGTTGAAGAATCGCGGGATATGAGTTATGCTTGCACCTCTGGTGACGCCCATGCACTTACCGATGAGCAATTAGTTAATGCGTTCATGCGTTCATGCTTGGAACTGTTTAAGTTTGAGACTGACGCCCGGGATGTTCAGAGTTAGTATGGGAGCTGATTGAGACTGGGTGAAGTACGTTTCCCGTGTTGGCAGCAGACGCAGCCTTCTAGCATGCCAATCTCCCGGACGAAGATTATTTGCAGCGCTGTGAGTATGGGACCTGGCACAATTCTGCTTCCTGTCTGTTATCCCTGTATTCATTACAGGTGTGCGAGTTTACTGGTATTTGAACAAACTGGCAAGACACACTTGTTTAGAGGGATGCCAGAGGTGTCACCAGGATTTTTCGCCGGGGAATAGGTACTTGATCTGCCAGGGGAGGGGATGGGTTGTAACTGCTGTCAAGGGGATGTTATTTCGCCCAGCCCCCGTTGATTGTCATCCAAAATCTGAGCTTCCCAAGGGAGAAATGCACCCCCAGGATAACGGCTTTGCATGCCCT
This sequence comes from Ashinkailepas kermadecensis, assembly GCA_034440615.1. Lineage (NCBI taxonomy): Eukaryota > Metazoa > Arthropoda > Thecostraca > Neolepadidae > Ashinkailepas > Ashinkailepas kermadecensis. The sequence goes on along the minus strand of JAOTOM010004099.1, from coordinate 98,301 downwards.
CCCTTCCCTTGGTGGCACCGCGGAGCACGGGAAGGGACAATTTGCCCATACTTCCTCCGGGTATGATGGCATCTCTTTGATTGGAAGGCAGCACCCCTCCTATGGAAGATCGCCTCATTTTAGGACCGCTAGCCAGTGCACCCCGTCCATGTTTTTTTCCCAGTCGAAGTGCACACCTGCACCTCACTTGAAAAAGTCAAGTTCTGGGTAGTCCATGTGCACCCTCTCCACGACCTCGGAATTGTCAAACAGTGGTGCATCTCCAGTCGAAGTCAGCACCTCAAACGTGAGGGCAAACATCCTAATGTGCCACCTTAAAATAAAAGGCCTAGCAGATTTGCCCCGGGTTTCTCCCGGGCGGGCCATAGCCCTCACCTACCTCGATTGTATCCATCATCCACAATGCGCTGAGCGGAATGCATTAACTAAAAAATCACCTTATCCGTCCCCGTGAATTTTTCGGCCTGTGTCTCCTCTAACACGGTAACTGAGGGCCGCGGCGCCGATTCATGACTGTGTGGGTAGGTCTTTGGCCCATGCCTCCTCTGACATTGTAACTGAGGGCCGTGGCGCCCATTCATGACAGTGTGGGCCGGCCTCAGGCCCATGCCTCCTCTGACATTGTAACTGAGGGCCGTGACGCCCATTCATGACTGTGTGGGCTGGTCCTAGGCCCATGTCTCCTCCAACATGCTAACTGAGGTCCGTGACGCCCATTCATGACTGTGTGGGCTGGTCCTAGGCCCATGTCTCCTCCAACATGCTAACTGAGGGCCGTGGCGCCCATTCATGATTATGTGGGCCGGTCTTTGGCCCATGTCTCCTCTAACATGCTAACTGAGGGCCGTGACGCCCATTCATGACTGTGTGCGTCGGTCTTTGGCCCATGCCTCCTCTGACATTGTAACTGAGGGCCGTGGCGCCCATTCATGACAGTGTGGGCCGGCCTCAGGCCCATGCCTCCTCTAACATGCCACCTGAGAGCCGTGACGCCCATTCATGACTGTGTGGGTCGGTCTTTGGCCCATTCCTCCTCTAACATGCTAACTGAGGGCCGTGGCGCCCATTCATGATTGTGTGGGCCGGTCTTTGGCCCATGTCCCCTCCAACATGCCAGCTGGGCGCCGTGACCCCCATTTATGATAGTTGTCTCCCCAGTCAAGTCGCATTTCTCATTGCTAAGCCATTGTTGGGAGGACCCGACTTCGGAAGGCTGGCATTTTGCCCGTCTAGAGTCAATGACAACAGCTCACTAGTGAAATCATGTTAGAAGCAATATCAATGCAGTTTTGTTTGCATATCAGCTTACGATTACGACCGACCACGATTACGATTACGATTATGACCACGATTATCAGCTCATTACGTGACGTCACGAGAATAGCCTCTATACCCGCGAACAGGCATGCTTGCTAAATATCCTCAGATATTCACACCTGATTTCAGCCATACCCGAACATGATGTCCGAATAATTTCACTTGAAAGGCGCTGGCGGTAATTGATATCATTTACTGGCATGTCAGAAAAATATGATTCGTTTTCATAAAATCCAAATGCTACATGCGAAGTGCAAAATATTTGTTTGCGTTTGTGTTGTGTAATTTCATTCACACCTACATTAAAGTTCAGGTCTTGTGTTGAAAATATGTGTGCGCTGCATGTTCGCGCTGCATGGAAAAGCCCTCCGCTTGAATTTCCTGTCAATCGAACTTACGAAGACCCAATGGAGTTGAATATGCTTCCTAACATCGAAAGATTTGTCGCCATTTCCTTTTCATCCACCAGACCTAATATTTTGCCGATTCAGTGTATGGGATTGGCTTTGGCTTTGGCTTTGGCTTTAGTCGGGTCGATCAGCGACACGACACTGATGTATCGTGTTGCTGATCTTCACCAAAAATATGCGGGATCCAGGCAGTGCTGATGCGTATTTTAGTTTCCAAACATCATTCAAGCCGCTTCACATCGCAGGCTTAGCGATGGAGAGTCTAAAAGCAAACCAATCAAGAACAGGTATATACTTTCTTTTTCAGCAGACCTCAATCTTTAAGCCGTTTTCCTTTGAGCATGCCATGTTATTGTGTAACTCTGGACAGCCCGAACCAGCAGATGAACCAGAAGCAGTGTAAGTGAATATGCAATAAACTGGCTTGCCTCATGCTATCATTTTTTTCCGTTAAATTATGTCTCCCTTATTAAGAACGCAAACAAATTGTTTTCGCAAGCCAGACGAGTATGTTAATCTCTATCGTGACGTCGTAACATGGCAGCTTATCAGCTAATCATCCCTGCTACCGTCACCAAGCATGCCGCAGGTGACCTGCCCCTCAACCTCCGCGCCCCTGTCGCCCGTACAGTATCGGCATCCATACTGCACAAGGCCGGAAAGACACTTCACATCAGTGGCTGATGCAGGATAGTTTCCCCCATGGAAGGTAACGCCCCTCCTGCCGGGAAAAGGTGTCCCTCGGGGAAGGCTCGAGTGTACCCCTCCCCCTCCCCCGATCGACGTTTTTTTTCAGCCAGAGGCGCCCCTCGGAGAGGAACAGGCTCCTCCTTGGTAGGAAATGTCACCCTCCTGAGAGATAAAGACTCCCTTTAGTGTGCTAGAGTGCACTACAAGCTCTCCCGCTCAACGGATTTTCAGCGGGACGGGGATGGTCGAGTGGGTAGAGTGCTGAACTCTGGATAGGAAGGTTCCGAGTTCAACACTCTCCCCACCATTCTTCCCAATGGTTCTTCCCACTTCCCAATCCCGAAGCCCACCGGAAAAACAGTGTGGGCGGCGTCATTAGCCGTGTTGTGCATACAGTGTACCATTAGCCGTGACCTTGCATACAGTGTACCATTAGCCGTGACCGTGCATACAGTGAACCATTAGCCGTGTCGTGTCTACAGTGTACCATTAGCCGTGACCGTGCATACAGTGTACCATTAACCGTGTCGTGTATACAGTGTACCATTAGCCGTGACCGTGTATAGTGTACCATTAGCCGTAAGGTCATGGTGTTGCACACGGCAGTGATCAGGACATAGTGTGTGGGAAAGTAAGGTCATGGTGTTGCACACGGCAGTGATCAAGGCATAGTGTGTGGGAAAGTAAGGTCATGGTGTTGTACACGGCAGTGATCAGGACATAGTGTGAGGTAAAGTAAGGTCATGATGTTGTACACGGCAGTGATCAGGACATAGTGTGAGGTAAAGTAAGGTCATGGTGTTGCACACGACAGTGATCAGGACATAGTGTGTGGGAAAGTAAGGTCGTGGTGTCGTATACGACAGTGATCAGGAAATAGTGTGCGGGAAAGTAAGGTCGTGGTGTCGTATACGACAGTGATGAGGACATAGTGTGCGGGAAAGTAAGGTCATGGTGTTGCACACGACAGTGATCAGGACATAGTGTGTGGGAAAGTATGGTCGTGGTGTCGTATACGACAGTGATGAGGACATAGTGTGCGGGAAAGTAAGGTCGTGGTGTTGTACACGACACGACACGACAGTGATGAGGACATAGTGTGCGGGAAAGTAAGGTCGTGGTGTCGTATACGACAGTGATGAGGACATAGTGTGCGGGAAAGTAAGGTCGTGGTGTCGTACACGACAGTGATCAGGACATAGTGTGTGGGAAAGTAAGGTCGTGGTGTCGTATACGACAGTGATGAGGACATAGTGTGCGGGAAAGTAAGGTCGTGGTGTCGTATACGACAGTGATCAGGAAATAGTGTGCGGGAAAGTAAGGTCATGGTGTTGCACACGACAGTGATCAGGACATAGTGTGTGGGAAAGTAAGGTCGTGGTGTCGTATACGACAGTGATCAGGAAATAGTGTGCGGGAAAGTAAGGTCGTGGTGTCGTACACGACAGTGATCAGGACATAGTGTGCAAGAAGGTTTTGGTCAGGATAGAACAGGAGGCATAGTGGAGATCTGATACTTATTGAGACCCGCAATATTTTCAATGCAAATATGCTCATATTGAAAGCAACATTCCCTCAAGCCGTCTCCTTTGCCAATTATCGGGCAGGAATTCCAATCTGGAATTCACCGCCCCGACATGTCGAAGTATGTTCTGCATATTTCTGAGTGTTAAACTTGCCTGAACATTGGACGAGATCAGATATACCTCAAAGGCAGCCAACAGGGAACATTTGCGGTTGATAAGTCCACAAGTTCCCTGTGGCGATATCACGCCATATCCTGTGCTTGCAGCAGGGAAGACCCGTAGCCCTATCTTGCCCCACTCGTCCAGCGGCTCCAATGGTGCCTTGTGCTGGCAGCTACATATTTTAACATAGGACGCTGTGAACCAGCCACTCGGAAATGTGTTGAATTCTTCTGTTCTAGCATTTCTCAGCCCTCCTTTAAATAACCGACCCTGATAGAAAATAGAAACGTTGGCTGCCTTGTGACCTGACGTATTCCATTTAACCGGTGACTTTTGATAGGTATGTACCACTCAAAACCACAGAAAAGATCAGATCTAATTATGGGCGAAATAATTTGGAATTGAAGCACTGTGGTAACACGAAAGTTGTGCGCATTTCAAAGGCGTGACGGCTGGACCGAGCCTGGTCAGGCCAGGCCAGGCCGGGTCAGGCCAGGTCAGGCCAGGTCAGCCGGGTCAGGCCGGGTCAGGCCAGGCAAGGCCAGGCCAGGTCAGGTCAGGTCAGGCCAGCTCAGGCCAGGTCAGGTCAGGTCAGGTCAGGTCAGGTCAGGTCAGGTCAGGCCAGGTCAGGCTGGGTCAGGCCGGATCAGGTCGGGTCAGGTCGAATCAGACCGGGCCACCCCGCTGGGCGTTGGTCGCATATATGCAGGAGTAGAATCGTCAGGGCTTCACCCTCTCTCTAGGAATTCTTGGTGCAGTCTTTCAAGAACTGTTCAATGACGTGCTCCCGCCATTTGTAGCATGTGATTCAGAGATATGGCCTGCTCGTGGTCTGTGGAATAACACTGCCGACAGTTCTGCTGCGACCAAGCTGAACTTCCCTGATCTCACACGCACAGTTGCAGTGAGCTATTGACCAAGAAGTGGCGAAGATGAATACAATGATGCTTTTTGGTAACCATTGCGTGCGTAGTTCTTGACTTTAGCTGACTGGACCGAATTCATCCAGTGAGGTGTCACATGTGCCGCGCGTTCCACGAAACTTTCGATATAGCCTTTCAAGTTGCATCAAATGAAGTTTCGCCGCGATTGTTAGCACACGTTGGGCATGCTCTGAGCAGTATACGCAGTCAAACAGCTTGGCGGCTCGGGCCCAGTATGATCAATGAATACAACGGCTGTAGGTAGGAATAGAGCACATGTTCCCCAATAATACGACAAGGCTCCTTGCATTTTCACTACCCATAATGCGTGGAGAATGGGACTTGTGTCCCCCCTCGCAAGCATTATAAATATATTGTTTTACAAGTATCCTTCACATTTCCTCCCGGTACTTAGTTCTGAATGATATATCTAAAGCAATATTTGTTGACAGACCAAATGGCATTTTCTGTTTGCTTTTATCGTTCTTGGCTCTCGAGATACCAGGGGAGTTGAGTCCACCTGGGGTTGCGGCGGGAAAGGCTCCCGAAGGAGGCCAACACAAACCACGCAGAAGACAATTCAAATGCAACCATTGCACGCCCAATTTTGATTTCTTTAAGGGAATCCTACCGAAGCCCGGGTACCTCCGGTAATGCCTAGCATGTGTCAGGCCCATGCAGTTGTTTTTCTTTTGCATGCACCTGGGCCTTATATTCTTGCGCTTGGTGTTCCATGTGTTGATTCAATAGGTATATTTACAATATCATATTTGGTTGCTTTAAACTACTATACAGCATTACTGTTAGGTGTCCTTCCCAGGCTAAGAACTGCCCTTTGCATGTCCAAGATGTGCTCATGTAATGAAGTGCCCCCGGTGAGTAATCGATAAAAAAATGTTGCGAATAGTATGCTCTACTGTCCACTGCTATGCACACTGTAGATCACACAAGGTCGATAACCCTTTCGACCCATTGCCCCCTTTCACCCGCGCAACATGCTTCCATTTCCCCACCCCCACGAGCGTGTTTTGCATGGCACGCAAAACACGTGAAACTTTGCAATTCTCGCATGTTTCCACACCTTCACCTCCCCTCATTCGCAAAAGCCTACTTTAGCCCCGGGTAATTACCTGGCGGAGAAGCGCTGAACATTCCACTTCTTCGCTTAACACTCAACGTCTTAGAACCTCACTCCTTGTTAATTTACCAATCTGGACACTTGGAGACATCATCGAGCTTGTGTTTGCTTTTTTTGAAACTGTTGTTCACAACAGTTTCAACAACGACAATCACCTGGTCACAACAGTTTCAATAACACCTGACCAGGTGATAGTTCTCTATCTCTAGCGCACCAAGTTAGTACACCTATTTAGCACATCCAGCTAAGGATCTCTAACACACCATCGAACTCAGCTGTTCCTCATATATCCATGTTACAGCATGTGTTTCAGGTTTCTAAGAAATCAATCCACTAACATGTGATCTAGTGATTGACCATAGGGAATTTTGGGCTAGCTCGGCGAGCAGTGCGCGATCGATGTCATCTGTCCACTGCTCTGGCTAACCGGCCTGGTCCTTTGAGAGACACGACTGTTGTGGTTTGGAGCGCACTTGAAGCTGTGTGAGGGACATGCGCTGTATTTTGCCGCTACCATGAATCACTATTAGCAGCATGGTGTCCCACGCGACAAACATTGTGCCAGGAAAATCCAGAGTACGCCATTTGTTCCGCTTTTTTGTGGACTCAGACACACAAATCAAACTGTGAAGCTTCTGTCCCGGAAATTACGATGGACGAGAAAACCCGGAGCGAGTGTAGCGACGAGAAAACCCGGAGCAACAATGCTTGCACGGCTTCAGGCGCCTGCTCCGCGATTCGTGCTTAATGGGGGCCATGTCTGCCGGCCGCCAGCAGCTATTTCCTCTAATTAAGCCAGCCGACACTCGGACGGCCTCCCGGCATCCGTCGTTTAGCTGGGCGGAAAGTTAGTCGTCTGGTGCCGACTGCCAGCCCGCAGTGGATTCACTCCCGGCTGGCTGCCGTGTCTGCAGTAGCTGGCGGCGGGCCCACTCAGACACGCGAATCACTTACAGCTGGTAACTATCTGACATAAAGAACGGGCAGCTTACCTCGAGCGTTAAGTGCAAGGTATCTAAGTCGTTCAGATCTGCCTAAATGTAAGCTGTCGCTGTCCCACGCGTGGTTTATCGCAGCATTTATCTGCCTGAATGGTATCGAGATAATTTGTAGACGAACAAGACCTAGCGTTAATGAGTGCACACATCAGTACGTGCTATCACTGACACTGGCGGATCCAGGGGGGGGCATTCCGGCCATGCCTCCCCAAGCGCTTCAAAGGGGGGCATAGTGTCTTTTGCCCCCCCCCCCCAAACCAACAAAAGTAAACTGAATTAAAATGCAGTAACCTTTGCTGAGGTTAAATAATAGCGTTCCGGGTGAAATAATCTCCAATTTTAAAGGTATTTTGTAATAATTGTTTGGTCAGCTTCCCCCTCCTCTCCCCCTCCCGGGGGAGGGGGAGGCTGACGCCGTAAACCGAAAGTTGCCCCCCCCCCCCAAAACCGGTGGGCTAGATCCGCCAGTGATCACTGAAGCACGTAACGAAGTATTCACATTCCATTTTTCTGCATGGTGAACTTCACTACGGCGTCTGAACCCACTACGATTCGCGTAGTTAATGCGAGCAAGTATTCTCCGCTTGCAGCAACAATATTCCAGCAGCAATCTAACCCATAGGAAATCATTTTACCACACTGAAACTAAACATAGCGGAAGTCCACAAAATCTGAAAGACCATGCATGTTCCCCCGAAAACCTTAACTGAGAAAATAATAGGCCTCAGGTAAAAAATAATGAAAATAGTTCCGTAGAGTGAAAAGTCGCAGTGAAAATGCAATGAACGTGCTTCTGGATGTGAGTGGTGCAACATAACAATTTACCTACTGCCATCAGATAAACATTGTGCAAACTTTTATCACAAGCATCAACCCGAAGGGTTTTCGATTGCACGCCCAAATACACCATGATTTGAATGAAAAAGATACAATTTGTAATGCTTACGGCGTAGTACACGTTCAAAATCCAAATAAGGTTTGCAATTGCTAGTTCCGTATGTCGTGCTCGAATTCCCCGAAACTCAAATTCAGATACCTGAAGTTCTTTCACTGTTCCCGAAGCACAGTTGTTTTCCTTGACCCATGCAGTAAACGAAACCTCTCACACGCTCGAAATGTCCAACTACTTGAATAATGCTGGTGTGCGGTATGCTAGAAGGTAGGGGAATTGATTCATCAAAGGGCTGGGTAACTAGTTACATACACATCTCCTGTGCTGAAGCTGGTGCCTGCCTCTTGTCATCCCCGAGGGTGGGTGCCATCCCCGGCAGTTGTCTCGTGGCTGCAGCGGCACATGGCCCACGGCAGGCGAGGTTCCCTGCTGCTGGGTACATCCCCGAGGGTGGGTGCCATCCCCGGCAGTTGTCTCGTGGCTGCAGCGGCACATGGCCCCCGGCAGAGCCGCAGGCGAGGTTCTCTGCTGCTGGGTACATCCCCGAGGGTGGGTGCCATCCCCGGCAGTTGTCTCGTGGCTGCAGCGGCACATGGCCCACGGCAGGCGAGGTTCCCTGCTGCTGGGTACATCCCCGAGGGTGGGTGCCATCCCCGACAGTTGTCTCGTGGCTGCAGCGGCACATGGCCCACGGCAGGCGAGGTTCCCTGCTGCTGGGTACATCCCCGAGGGTGGGTGCCATCCCCGACAGTTGTCTCGTGGCTGCAGCGGCACATGGCCCACGGCAGGCGAGGTTCCCTGCTGCTGGGTACATCCCCGAGGGTGGGTGCCATCCCCGACAGTTGTCTCGTGGCTGCAGCGGCACATGGCCCACGGCAGGCGAGGTTCCCTGCTGCTGGGTACATCCCCGAGGGTGGGTGCCATCCCCGACAGTTGTCTCGTGGCTGCAGCGGCACATGGCCCACGGCAGGCGAGGTTCCCTGCTGCTGGGTACATCCCCGAGGGTGGGTGCCATCCCCGACAGTTGTCTCGTGGCTGCAGCGGCACATGGCCCACGGCAGGCGAGGTTCCCTGCTGCTGGGTACATCCCCGAGGGTGGGTGCCATCCCCGACAGTTGTCTCGTGGCTGCAGCGGCACATGGCCCACGGCAGGCGAGGTTCCCTGCTGCTGGGTACATCCCCCGAGGGTGGGTGCCATCCCCGACAGTTGTCTCGTGGCTGCAGCGGCACATGGCCCACGGCAGGCGAGGTTCCCTGCTGCTGGGTACATCCCCGAGGGTGGGTGCCATCCCCGACAGTTGTCTCGTGGCTGCAGCGGCACATGGCCCACGGCAGGCGAGGTTCCCTGCTGCTGGGTACATCCCCGAGGGTGGGTGCCATCCCCGACAGTTGTCTCGTGGCTGCAGCGGCACATGGCCCACGGCAGGCGAGGTTCCCTGCTGCTGGGTACATCCCCGAGGGTGGGTGCCATCCCCGACAGTTGTCTCGTGGCTGCAGCGGCACATGGCACACGGCAGGCGAGGTTCCCTGCTGCTGGGTACATCCCCGAGGGTGGGTGCCATCCCCGACAGTTGTCTCGTGGCTGCAGCGGCACATGGCACACGGCAGGCGAGGTTCCCTGCTGCTGGGTACATCCCCGAGGGTGGGTGCCATCCCCGACAGTTGTCTCGTGGCTGCAGCGGCACATGGCCCACGGCAGGCGAGGTTCCCTGCTGCTGGGTACATCCCCGAGGGTGGGTGCCATCCCCGACAGTTGTCACGTGGCTGCAGCGGCACATGGCCCCGGCAGAGCCGCAGGCGAGGTTCCCTGCTGCTGGGTACATCCCCGAGGGTGGGTGCCATCCCCGACAGTTGTCTCGTGGCTGCAGCGGCACATGGCACACGGCAGAGCCGCAGGCGAGGTTCCCTACTGCTGGGTACATCCCCGAGGGTGGGTGCCATCCCCGACAGTTGTCTCGTGGCTGCAGCGGCACATGGCCCACGGCAGAGCCGCAGGCGAGGTTCCCTGCTGCTGGGTACATCCCCGAGGGTGGGTGCCATCCCCGACAGTTGTCTCGTGGCTGCAGCGGCACATGGCACACGGCAGAGCCGCAGGCGAGGTTCCCTGCTGCTGGGTACATCCCCGAGGGTGGGTGCCATCCCCGACAGTTGTCTCGTGGCTGCAGCGGCACATGGCACACGGCAGGCGAGGTTCCCTGCTGCTGGGTACATCCCCGAGGGTGGGTGCCATCCCCGACAGTTGTCTCGTGGCTGCAGCGGCACATGGCACACGGCAGAGCCGCAGGCGAGGTTCCCTGCTGCTGGGTACATCCCCGAGGGTGGGTGCCATCCCCGACAGTTGTCTCGTGGCTGCAGCGGCACTGGCCCACGGCAGGCGAGGTTCCCCTGCTGCTGGGTACATCCCCGAGGGTGGGTGCCATCCCCGACAGTTGTCTCGTGGCTGCAGCGGCACATGGCACACGGCAGGCGAGGTTCCCTGCTGCTGGGTACATCCCCGAGGGTGGGTGCCATCCCCGACAGTTGTCTCGTGGCTGCAGCGGCACATGGCCCCCGGCAGAGCCGCAGGCGAGGTTCCCTGCTGCTGGGTACATCCCCGAGGGTGGGTGCCATCCCCGGCAGTTGTCACGTGGCTGCAGCGGCACATGGCCCCCGGCAGAGCCGCAGGCGAGGTTCCCTGCTGCTGGGTACATCCCCGAGGGTGGGTGCCATCCCCGACAGTTGTCTCGTGGCTGCAGCGGCACATGGCCACGGCAGGCGAGGTTCCCTGCTGCTGGGTACATCCCCGAGGGTGGGTGCCATCCCCGACAGTTGTCTCGTGGCTGCAGCGGCACATGGCCCACGGCAGGCGAGGTTCCCTGCTGCTGGGTACATCCCCGAGGGTGGGTGCCATCCCCGACAGTTGTCACGTGGCTGCAGCGGCACATGGCCCACGGCAGGCGAGGTTCCCTGCTGCTGGGTACATCCCCGAGGGTGGGTGCCATCCCCGACAGTTGTCTCGTGGCTGCAGCGGCACATGGCCCACGGCAGGCGAGGTTCCCTGCTGCTGGGTACATCCCCGAGGGTGGGTGCCATCCCCGACAGTTGTCTCGTGGCTGCAGCGGCACATGGCCCACGGCAGGCGAGGTTCCCTGCTGCTGGGTACATCCCCCGAGGGTGGGTGCCATCCCCGACAGTTGTCACGTGGCTGCAGCGGCACATGGCCCACGGCAGGCGAGGTTCCCTGCTGCTGGGTACATCCCCGAGGGTGGGTGCCATCCCCGACAGTTGTCACGTGGCTGCAGCGGCACATGGCCCACGGCAGGCGAGGTTCCCTGCTGCTGGGTACATCCCCGAGGGTGGGTGCCATCCCCGGCAGTTGTCTCGTGGCTGCAGCGGCACATGGCCCACGGCAGGCGAGGTTCCCTGCTGCTGGGTACATCCCCGAGGGTGGGGTGCCATCCCCGGCAGTTGTCTCGTGGCTGCAGCGGCACATGGCCCACGGCAGGCGAGGTTCCCTGCTGCTGGGTACATCCCCGAGGGTGGGTGCCATCCCCGGCAGTTGTCTCGTGGCTGCAGCGGCACATGGCCACGGCAGGCGAGGTTCCCTGCTGCTGGGTACATCCCCGAGGGTGGGTGCCATCCCCGGCAGTTGTCTCGTGGCTGCAGCGGCACATGGCCCACGGCAGGCGAGGTTCCCTGCTGCTGGGTACATCCCCGAGGGTGGGTGCCATCCCCGATAGTTGTCTCGTGGCTGCAGCGGCACATGGCACACGGCAGGCGAGGTTCCCTGCTGCTGGGTACATCCCCGAGGGTGGGTGCCATCCCCGGCAGTTGTCTCGTGGCTGCAGCGGCACATGGCCCACGGCAGGCGAGGTTCCCTGCTGCTGGGTACATCCCCGAGGGTGGGTGCCATCCCCGGCAGTTGTCTCGTGGCTGCAGCGGCACATGGCCCACGGCAGGCGAGGTTCCCTGCTGCTGGGTACATCCCCGAGGGTGGGTGCCATCCCCGACAGTTGTCTCGTGGCTGCAGCGGCACTGGCCCACGGCAGGCGAGGGTTCCCTGCTGCTGGGTACATCCCCGAGGGTGGGTGCCATCCCCGACAGTTGTCTCGTGGCTGCAGCGGCACATGGCCCACGGCAGGCGAGGTTCCCTGCTGCTGGGTACATCCCCGAGGGTGGGTGCCATCCCCGACAGTTGTCTCGTGGCTGCAGCGGCACATGGCCCACGGCAGGCGAGGTTCCCTGCTGCTGGGTACATCCCCGAGGGTGGGTGCCATCCCCGACAGTTGTCTCGTGGCTGCAGCGGCACATGGCCCACGGCAGGCGAGGTTCCCTGCTGCTGGGTACATCCCCCGAGGGTGGGTGCCATCCCCGACAGTTGTCTCGTGGCTGCAGCGGCACATGGCACACGGCAGGCGAGGTTCCCTGCTGCTGGGTACATCCCCGAGGGTGGGTGCCATCCCCGACAGTTGTCTCGTGGCTGCAGCGGCACATGGCACACGGCAGGCGAGGTTCCTGCTGCTGGGTACATCCCCGAGGGTGGGTGCCATCCCCGACAGTTGTCTCGTGGCTGCAGCGGCACATGGCCCACGGCAGGCGAGGTTCCTGCTGCTGGGTACATCCCCGAGGGTGGGTGCCATCCCCGACAGTTGTCACGTGGCTGCAGCGGCACATGGCCCCCGGCAGAGCCGCAGGCGAGGTTCCTGCTGCTGGGTACATCCCCGAGGGTGGGTGCCATCCCCGACAGTTGTCTCGTGGCTGCAGCGGCACATGGCACACGGCAGAGCCGCAGGCGAGGTTCCCTGCTGCTGGGTACATCCCCGAAGGTGGGTGCCATCCCCGACAGTTGTCTCGTGGCTGCAGCGGCACATGGCCCACGGCAGAGCCGCAGGCGAGGTTCCCTGCTGCTGGGTACATCCCCGAGGGTGGGTGCCATCCCCGACAGTTGTCTCGTGGCTGCAGCGGCACATGGCACACGGCAGAGCCGCAGGCGAGGTTCCCTGCTGCTGGGTACATCCCCGAGGGTGGGTGCCATCCCCGACAGTTGTCTCGTGGCTGCAGCGGCACATGGCACACGGCAGGCGAGGTTCCCTGCTGCTGGGTACATCCCCGAGGGTGGGTGCCATCCCCGACAGTTGTCTCGTGGCTGCAGCGGCACATGGCACACGGCAGAGCCGCAGGCGAGGTTCCCTGCTGCTGGGTACATCCCCGAGGGTGGGTGCCATCCCCGACAGTTGTCTCGTGGCTGCAGCGGCACATGGCACACGGCAGGCGAGGTTCCCTGCTGCTGGGTACATCCCCGAGGGTGGGTGCCATCCCCGACAGTTGTCTCGTGGCTGCAGCGGCACATGGCCCACGGCAGGCGAGGTTCCCTGCTGCTGGGTACATCCCCGAGGGTGGGTGCCATCCCCGACAGTTGTCTCGTGGCTGCAGCGGCACATGGCCCACGGCAGGCGAGGTTCCCTGCTGCTGGGTACATCCCCGAGGGTGGGTGCCATCCCCGACAGTTGTCTCGTGGCTGCAGCGGCACATGGCCCACGGCAGGCGAGGTTCCCTGCTGCTGGGTACATCCCCGAGGGTGGGTGCCATCCCCGACAGTTGTCTCGTGGCTGCAGCGGCACATGGCACACGGCAGGCGAGGTTCCCTGCTGCTGGGTACATCCCCGAGGGTGGGTGCCATCCCCGACAGTTGTCTCGTGGCTGCAGCGGCACATGGCCCCCGGCAGAGCCGCAGGCGAGGTTCCCTGCTGCTGGGTACATCCCCGAGGGTGGGTGCCATCCCCGACAGTTGTCACGTGGCTGCAGCGGCACATGGCCCCCGGCAGAGCCGCAGGCGAGGTTCCCTGCTGCTGGGTACATCCCCGAGGGTGGGTGCCATCCCCGACAGTTGTCTCGTGGCTGCAGCGGCACATGGCACACGGCAGGCGAGGTTCCCTGCTGCTGGGTACATCCCCGAGGGTGGGTGCCATCCCCGACAGTTGTCTCGTGGCTGCAGCGGCACATGGCCCACGGCAGGCGAGGTTTCCTGCTGCTGGGTACATCCCCGAGGGTGGGTGCCATCCCCGACAGTTGTCACGTGGCTGCAGCGGCACATGGCCCACGGCAGGCGAGGTTCCCTGCTGCTGGGTACATCCCCGAGGGTGGGTGCCATCCCCGACAGTTGTCACGTGGCTGCAGCGGCACATGGCCCACGGCAGGCGAGGTTCCCTGCTGCTGGGTACATCCCCGAGGGTGGGTGCCATCCCCGACAGTTGTCTCGTGGCTGCAGCGGCACATGGCCCACGGCAGGCGAGGTTCCCTGCTGCTGGGTACATCCCCGAGGGTGGGTGCCATCCCCGACAGTTGTCACGTGGCTGCAGCGGCACATGGCCCACGGCAGGCGAGGTTCCCTGCTGCTGGGTACATCCCCGAGGGTGGGTGCCATCCCCGACAGTTGTCTCGTGGCTGCAGCGGCACATGGCCCACGGCAGGCGAGGTTCCCTGCTGCTGGGTACATCCCCGAGGGTGGGTGCCATCCCCGGCAGTTGTCTCGTGGCTGCAGCGGCACATGGCCCACGGCAGGCGAGGTTCCCTGCTGCTGGGTACATCCCCGAGGGTGGGTGCCATCCCCGACAGTTGTCTCGTGGCTGCAGCGGCACATGGCACACGGCAGGCGAGGTTCCCTGCTGCTGGGTACATCCCCGAGGGTGGGTGCCATCCCCGGCAGTTGTCTCGTGGCTGCAGGGGCACATGGCCCACGGCAGGCGAGGTTCCCTGCTGCTGGGTACATCCCCGAGGGTGGGTGCCATCCCCGGCAGTTGTCTCGTGGCTGCAGCGGCACATGGCACACGGCAGGCGAGGTTCCCTGCTGCTGGGTACATCCCCCGAGGGTGGGTGCCATCCCCGGCAGTTGTCTCGTGGCTGCAGCGGCACATGGCACACGGCAGGCGAGGTTCCCTGCTGCTGGGTACATCCCCGAGGGTGGGTGCCATCCCCGGCAGTTGTCTCGTGGCTGCAGCGGCACATGGCCCACGGCAGGCGAGGTTCCCTGCTGCTGGGTACATCCCCGAGGGTGGGTGCCATCCCCGGCAGTTGTCTCGTGGCTGCAGCGGCACATGGCCCACGGCAGGCGAGGTTCCCTGCTGCTGGGTACATCCCCGAGGGTGGGTGCCATCCCCGGCAGTTGTCTCGTGGCTGCAGCGGCACATGGCCCACGGCAGGCGAGGTTCCCTGCTGCTGGGTACATCCCCGAGGGTGGGTGCCATCCCCGGCAGTTGTCTCGTGGCTGCAGCGGCACATGGCCCACGGCAGGCGAGGTTCCCTGCTGCTGGGTACATCCCCGAGGGTGGGTGCCATCCCCGACAGTTGTCTCGTGGCTGCAGCGGCACATGGCCCACGGCAGGCGAGGTTCCCTGCTGCTGGGTACATCCCCGAGGGTGGGTGCCATCCCCGACAGTTGTCTCGTGGCTGCAGCGGCACATGGCACACGGCAGAGCCGCAGGCGAGGTTCCCTGCTGCTGGGTACATCCCCGAGGGTGGGTGCCATCCCCGGCAGTTGTCACGTGGCTGCAGCGGCACATGGCCCCCGGCAGAGCCGCAGGCGAGGTTCCCTGCTGCTGGGTACATCCCCGAGGGTGGGTGCCATCCCCGGCAGTTGTCACGTGGCTGCAGCGGCACATGGCCCACGGCAGGCGAGGTTCCCTGCTGCTGGGTACATCCCCGAGGGTGGGTGCCATCCCCGGCAGTTGTCTCGTGGCTGCAGCGGCACATGGCCCACGGCAGGCGAGGTTCCCTGCTGCTGGGTACATCCCCGAGGGTGGGTGCCATCCCCGGCAGTTGTCTCGTGGCTGCAGCGGCACATGGCCCACGGCAGGCGAGGTTCCCTGCTGCTGGGTACATCCCCGAGGGTGGGTGCCATCCCCGACAGTTGTCTCGTGGCTGCAGCGGCACATGGCACACGGCAGAGCCGCAGGCGAGGTTCCCTGCTGCTGGGTACATCCCCGAGGGTGGGTGCCATCCCCGGCAGTTGTCACGTGGCTGCAGCGGCACATGGCCCACGGCAGGCGAGGTTCCCTGCTGCTGGGTACATCCCCGAGGGTGGGTGCCATCCCCGGCAGTTGTCACGTGGCTGCAGCGGCACATGGCCCACGGCAGGCGAGGTTCCCTGCTGCTGGGTACATCCCCGAGGGTGGGTGCCATCCCCGACAGTTGTCACGTGGCTGCAGCGGCACATGGCCCACGGCAGGCGAGGTTCCCTGCTGCTGGGTACATCCCCGAGGGTGGGTGCCATCCCCGACAGTTGTCACGTGGCTGCAGCGGCACATGGCCCACGGCAGGCGAGGTTCCCTGCTGCTGGGTACATCCCCGAGGGTGGGTGCCATCCCCGGCAGTTGTCTCGTGGCTGCAGCGGCACATGGCCCACGGCAGGCGAGGTTCCCTGCTGCTGGGTACATCCCCGAGGGTGGGTGCCATCCCCGGCAGTTGTCTCGTGGCTGCAGCGGCACATGGCCCACGGCAGGCAGGTTCCTGGGCATCCACGAGGCCACCCGGCAGGGCAAGGATTCCCTGCTGCTGGGTACATCCCCGAGGGTGGGTGCCATCCCCGGCAGTTGTCTCGTGGCTGCAGCGGCACATGGCCCACGGCAGAGCCGCAGGCGAGGTTCCCTGCTGCTGGGTACATCCCCGAGGGTGGGTGCCATCCCCGGCAGTTGTCTCGTGGCTGCAGCGGCACATGGCCCACGGCAGAGCCGCAGGCGAGGTTCTCTGCTGCTGGGTACATCCCCGAGGGTGGGTGCCATCCCCGGCAGTTGTCTCGTGGCTGCAGCGGCACATGGCCCACGGCAGAGCCGCAGGCGAGGTTCCCTGCTGCTGGGTACATCCCCGAGGGTGGGTGCCATCCCCGGCAGTTGTCACGTGGCTGCAGCGGCACATGGCCCACGGCAGGCGAGGTTCCCTGCTGCTGGGTACATCCCCGAGGGTGGGTGCCATCCCCGACAGTTGTCTCGTGGCTGCAGCGGCACATGGCCCACGGCAGAGCCGCAGGCGAGGTTCCCTGCTGCTGGGTACATCCCCGAGGGTGGGTGCCATCCCCGGCAGTTGTCTCGTGGCTGCAGCGGCACATGGCCCACGGCAGAGCCGCAGGCGAGGTTCCCTGCTGCTGGGTACATCCTTCGCAGACCGCTTGGTAAACAATTGGTCAGATCGTGTCAGCGTATCGCAATATGACGTCATATCTTGGAGGTTTTGATGCATTTCTGGTGAAATCGAAGTTCTTGCCAATTTCTATTACAGCGTATGTGCTCAGATCATTAGCACTCCCACCGGTGATTTTTCTCCAGATCGGTCGGGGTCAGTGACTTCGATTGGCTATCCATGGCTTGCATACATGAAATCTATGGAAGTGGTACCACCTAAAGTCGAAATTGTCACCCATTTTCCCTTCAGTCGAAAGACATACATTCCCTTCAGTTCACACACATTGTATGTAATTTTTTTTCGATGAGTAATTAACAGGTTTTTCCAGATCTGAACTAATAACTATGCATGCTACGATGTGAGGTTATATGTTTGTGCTCATGTGAGCTACAATGCAATGATTACCTCACGACAGTAGATCAGTCCTCATATAGTAAATGACCCCTCGGTGGAAGTAGGTGACCGCCTACTTTTTGGATATTAATTGCTAGCAACCCGCCTACGCGAGCCGTTGTTATACCAAACACATATTCATTGTGATCCTCCGACTTGTCTCGTGACAGACAACACACCACTTTTTTCTCCTTTTGTCCCGCGGTACCCTCTCAATT
The DNA here is from genome assembly GCA_034440615.1 of Ashinkailepas kermadecensis. NCBI lineage: Eukaryota > Metazoa > Arthropoda > Thecostraca > Neolepadidae > Ashinkailepas > Ashinkailepas kermadecensis. The sequence continues at coordinate 80,481 of JAOTOM010004099.1, read as the reverse complement.
GGGGGCAAACTGTTGAATGGGAGGCAGCCGCACCATTCTCCGACCGGACAGCTGGTGATGCACCCTGGCTATGTGGGGGGGGGGGGGTGAATGGTGCAGGAACCCTTTGTCTGATTTCTGACATTTAATACGTCTTGGGTTCCACAGCATAACGCCACGCGACACCTGATTGTGGCATGTTCGTTCTAAGTTAAATGTTGAGCAGCTGGTTACAAGACATTCAGTGAGAGTGAACAGAAACCGTTTGCTCAGATGGAAAGAAAAAGGATGCATGGATGACCTATTCAGCAAAAAGGATGCAAGGATGCTGGGGTGGTCCATGCACTATTGTTTGTTATTTGAGTTTTAGGGTGCATCGACCAGATTTGATCATTTAAAGATCCATGTACTATTGGTGTGCTAATATAAGCAAGATCGTTGCGTTACGTTCCTACGAACAATATTATACATCAACTGATTCAGGACAATTTTTCAGCGTCAGCCCACGTCAGAAACTATAAATTTGCATTTATTTTCCAGGCTACTGCTGTTTCCAAGATACGGACAATGCTGGGATGCAGTCGCTGGGATGCAGGCGCTGGAATGCTGGTGCTGGGATCCAGTCGCTGGGATGCTGGTGCTGGGATGCTGGTGCTGGGATGCAGGTGCTGGGATACAGGTGCTGGGATGCAGGTGCTGGGATGCAGGTGCTGGGATGCAGTCGCTGGGATGCAGGTGCTGGGATGCAGGTGCTGGGATGCAGTCGCTGGGATGCAGGTGCTGGGGTGCAGTCGCTGGGATGCAGGTGCTGGGATACAGGTGCTGGGATGCAGGTGCTGGGATGCAGGCGTTTCGTGACGGCACCATTCCTCAGCTGTCACACAATATCATGGTGGATGCGTGGTCTCAGACACGGAATGTTTGTTTTGAGGGCGAGGGGACAGCTTTATATTCGGATTGACTGACCGAGTTCACATGCAACTACGATTGGGTGGCGTTAGATGACAGAACAAATTGAGGGAAATCTAACGAGATAGCTACCTGATGTGCAGATATGCCGACTCTCAGCTAGAGGGACAACCTAGTGGCCGTCGATGGGCGTCAAAAGCGCCATGTACGCCATGGTGGTCGCCTTTTGTGTTTCGCCTTCATGTCATAGCGAATCGACAACAGCCGGACATGCGGTGGTGCTTCTCAGTGGTGCGCCTCAGTGGAGTGTCTCAGTGGCATGTCTCAATGGCTTGGCTCGGTGGTGTGTCTCAGTGACCTGTCTCAGTGGCCTGTCTCAGTGGCCTGTTTCAGTGGCCTGTCTCAGAGGCGTGTCTCAGTGGCGTGTCTCAGTGGCGTGTCTCAGTGGGGTGTCTCAAAGGCGTTTCTCAGTGACGTGTCTCAGTGGCGTGTCTCAGTGACGTGTCTCAGTGGCGTGTCTCAGTGGCGTGTCTCAGTGGCGTATCTCAGTGGCGTGTCTCAGTGGCGTGTCTCAGAGGCGTGTCTCAGTGGCATGTCTCAGTGGCGTGTCCCAGTGGCATGTCTCAGTGACATATCACAGTGGCATGGCTCGGTGGCGTGTCTCACCTTCATGTCATAACCGATCGGCGAGAGCCACTCGAAGACAAAGATGGCGGCGCCTGCCGCCTGTATTGCCACCAGGGCCACCAGCAGCCAGGAGGCCGTGTCGAACGGCTCTGAAACAGCCACAGACGGATGTCACCAACCTAAACAAGAAGAGCCATCATCACCACCGCCATCATCATCATCATCATCATCATCATCATCATCATCATCATCATCATCATCATCATCATACATCCACCATTCCTATTATGGATAGGGAGGTCGATTTCAACTTGGCGCCCCGGATCGTCTTGAGACTCATGCCGTAATCTAATTAGTACTTGTCTGATTCGCAAGTACTTGGCTCCCAGGAACGGCTGTTAACTGCCCTCCATTAACTGGAATTTCGAACGGGTGGTAGCCGGGCACACGATGGGCATTCGACCGGACATCGATACCTGAACACTGACTCAGCAGGTTAGCGCGTCGTACCCGGTACAAACACTGCGATGCCGGAGGCAGTGGCCGGCAAGTTCGAACATGTACAGCTATCATCTAGCTATCACGCTCTGTCGAATGTCACACATGACCGGAGGTGCAATAAATTACCCTCTTGCTCTCCATGGAGGGCAGCAGATGGACCTGATAACGTGCAACTCCTTCGTAGCACAATTTTATCCAGAACATTAACACAGCCTCCACTGTGTTAGAATGGATGCTTCATGCAAATGAAGATGCTTGCAAAAATTGCATGTATTAACTTGGAACAATTATAGCAGAGGTGTGCCCACAAATTTTCAGTGGGTGGGAGCACTTGTCGGGAGTAGCACCATTTCATCGGAGGGCCACCACTGCAAAGGTCCCCGGAACGACGCATTCGGCAGAAAATCGTTGAATGGGGATGAGGTGCACTCAAGTTAGCCTTTTCCTCCGAGAGGGAACCCTTTGGCTGAGAAATCCCTGGAGCGCAAGGTGGGCGGGTGCACTCGAGCTTTTCTGGAGGAAGCCACCTTTCCATGCGAAGGGGATACATGCCTCCACTGCTCCCCCACCCCCTGCATCCGCCTCGGATTAGAAGATATTTGGTGAAATCACTTCGTGTTGTGTTAGCAACATTCCGGGAAACCACATATCGTATATCATTTTTACCGTAGGTCATTCTCAAATCTGATTGGTCAGAAACCATGGAAAAGTAAGCTGTTTGGTGCGATGGTTGAGATGGGATACCCCATTGAAGAAAGTGATGGTCCGTTCAACCTCTCGAGTCGTGTGACCCAAAACAATGCATACGAAGTATCCAGCGATAAAACATGCACAAACATTTTGTTGAAGAATATTTTGTAAAATAAGTCTTAGGTTTTGATTTTCCAGCTGATGTGTCGGAAATTGCAACGATAATTCGCTACATTTGTATTAATTGTATTTCTTATGACTCTATGCACATGTGATACATTTCCGCATTAACAGGGCCGGTGGCAAAGTGGTGTACATAATTTTATGAATTCATGTTCGACGATGGAGATGTGAAACGAGGAATTCTGATCTAAATATTCAATCGTAAACATGTTTCAATGGTGCGAGGTATAACTATACAAAAAGAGAGGTAACTTCGTTCACTACTTTTCCGAACTCAAATTATTCCAGACATTTATCGCCAATGGACATGTTTCACGTAATGGGTTTTTGGTTGCAAAAAATGATAATAATATTTCGTAGACAAAACGAAATATTTTTCCCACAAGAGAAGCATTTACAGCACAACGTAATAGTTTCACTTAGGGGTTGCCATCGATTTAAAAACCTTCTCGTAGCAATGACGGCAAATATGTGGGGTCTTGAAGCGGCCAAGCCCGAAACGCACAGGGAACCGTACGTTGGATTGTTCCATGCAAAGTTTTTCAACAGACTCGTGTCATGGATACTAAGGCGAGGGCTTGTGATACTGAAATGTTACCAATTTTTACGAAAATATGAAGATTGGAAGGGTAGGTAATCTATTATGGTGGTAATACAGCAACTAACATTTTTGTTTGAAATCCAGCGCAATGCGTTGTGTACAAACGACAAAAGCTTGTACTATGTTTTTGGGTAAAATGAGTAAAATAATGGAAAAGACAATGACATAAATTATGTGTGGCTTAGCTGAACAAACACCATGGCTTCCCTACCAGCAAAACAGAAGCTGATTATACCTAGTTCCATAATTGGCATTCGATAGTGGTGTAAACTGCAAGCTGCATCCAAATGTAAGTACTTGATAAATGATGAATGGATAGCATGCCAAGTTTATTTTAAGTTGTGAATATTGTACATTTCATATCAAATGATTGGTTAAATACATAAGCAAATATATAGACATGCAGTTGAAATGCGCATGTGTATTATGATAATTTGGCAGATTGTTCGCTTAATTTGTACATGGAATGTCAGGCATATTGTGGAATTTCACTGTGCTTCAGAAAAGCATTACACGTATACTACTGCTGGGTTTTCGGCAGTTTATTTTGCGAAATGTAATGGCAGTCTGGCATTATTGTGCCTTAAGGTATTCACGAGACACATTTTGCCTATATTTTACCCGCATGAAGCAAAGCGGTTAGGTTTGGCTGTCAGGTTTGGTTAAGTTTTTAATCTTGACAATTGTTTTCTTTTATTTTTGAGGATTTTTGTTCTTAGAGAAAACTTAGGCTATGCTACATTAGGTTTGTTTTTAGTATAGTTTTTTACAGGAAAAGATGCATGAATTTTTTGTACTTTATTATTTTTTCCATGGGAGGTTAGGTTATATTAGGTTAGGCTATGCTACACCTTTTTCATTCTTTGCATTATTTTTCTGCTATATTACCCATCTCCAAGTCCATTTGTTGGTGCTATTTTGCCAACCAACTGAAGAGTTTGCGGAGATTTGCAGAGAAAATGAGTAGCCACATCATGTTGACCACATTCCTGAACATGCTGGAAAAAGGCATTCCATGAATTCAAAAATTACCTTAAAGCGCAAATTTTCCCAATGTCTTGCCATTTTCAGCACGCTGCAGTCGGCTAGAAAACGTCAATTGTCTCTACTTAATGCTAATCTAAAAGGGTTGTGGACATCTATGTTTCCAACAAGATGTATACTAACAAGTTCCCATCTTTATAAAAAGAATACTTCTATTTTGTGGAAGTTTTCACAAAAATGGAACATAAAATCATCGTCTTCAAGCTAAACTTTGATGTGAAAAACATCCATGTTTACACTTCTGAGGAAAGTATTCTGGATCCAGCCTCACCCTCATCCTTAGGCGTACCCACGCCTATCAAAATACTCGTACCCCTGTCTACCAGTGGTACATACACATTGAAATGCTCGTCGCAGCAAGCGGGGCCACTAGCAGAGATCAGCCGACTGTCTCGGAGTGCAGAATCGCTCGGCAGCGTCCCCATCTTGTCGTCCGTCGGGAGGCCGATGCACATTGCTTCTGGCTTACTTGCAGTTGCATTTGTATACATCGGCACAAACAAGAACAATAGCGCCGTTTTCTACGATCCATTTGCCCCTGACGATCGGATGTGATCCAAGATAAAACTGTCGCGATTATTACGAACTGGCAGCGTCCCAAATGGAAGATGTAATTGGCGGCAGTGAAGCATCGCTGAACTCTACATATATGACGTCACAGACATTTTGACGAATCACAAGGCGAGGCATTCTGAGACGCTTCTTTGAATTGGTTAAGAAATTTAGGGATGAAACAAAAATAAATGAATGCCACCATTGTCTTTAAAATTAAAAATCACTTGGAAAAAAAACTTGAAAAAATACGGTCTGTCCCGACATGAAACTTGTCCATTAGGCGTCAATACAGTTATGACGCGGCTGCACCATTAGTTAATTTCTCCTTGTGAGCCACTATCGGATGGATAAAGAAACAGCGGTTGGAAACCTGTGTTCATCTTTAATTATACGTCATGTGCCTAACTGTGAGTAGCAAGGAACTTTAAGGTGCATTGGAGTCCTGGTCATGGCTAGGAAAACAGCTTGGTGGAGGATTTCCAACATCCATAACACCATCTTGTCATGAAAGTCATAACATTATTTTCTAGCGATAGTTAAGCCATTCATGTGTTGTTTGGCAGAGTTCAAGCTTATTGCAATGTCATAGAAATGTCAAAACCGACTGAGATATTCAAAATGTAGTCTCGAATATCACAAGCACGAAGTAAATGATTATCCCCAAGTTTATGTCGTTTATCTAAAAATATTCGGTAAATTTGTACTCAAAGGTACTTCATGAGTTCTTGGAATATATCATTCCAATGCAATGTTTATGAACGTGACTAAGATGATGGGACCACCCATTTTCGGTGCAAATGCATACTTTTCAGGTTGTGAGCAAAATAACTCCAAGAAAGGGCTTTGAGTTAGGTAACATAGCATGACAAGAAATGTTTAAAGAATAAAATAAAAATTCAACATAATATAGCCTAACCTAGTCTAATCCCCTCGGAGAAATAATAATTCCCCAAAAATATAATTGAAAAGTTTGAAGCAATTTATGTTCTGAAAATTTTCCAACTTAAAAAACCCTAACACAACCTAACCTATCCTAACATAAGCTGCTTTTGAAGAAAAAACAATTCCTTTCCTACAAAAAAAATTGAAAAATTATCCAACTTAAAAAACCTAAACTAACCTAACCTAACCAAACCTAACCCATTTGTTTGCTTTATTGAGGAAAATGTGTGCAAAAGCGTGTCTTGTTACCACCTTAACAAGCGCCCTGGAGGGCGTCTGAAAATTACGCGCACTGGAGAGTGACCCCCCCCCCTAAGATCTCGCTTCTATTATAGCTAGAGGAACGAAATTTTAAGGGTAGATGGGCATAGTGGTGAAGTCTATTGTTTGCAAATTTGATGACCTTAGGTCAATATGTGCAAAGTCAAATTAGGTCACATGTGTCATATCGGGCTTGTTTTGCGTGGCTTGGCTTGACATGGTTATGGATCGTTGCGATTGTGTTTAAATACACCAAAATGGGCATTGCTGATTTTTGGACATACCTAATTATGCAATACGGATGATAGATCCGGCATTTGACCTCAGGTCACCTATACATATAAGCACTTTATCGGGTCATCTACCGGTTCCAGTTACCGGAACCGGGCCGCCCGCCGGAACGACGGGCGACCCGGCGCAATCGGCTTCACGAAGAAAGGGCTGAAGCTGTACATGAATGAAGCATGGAAATGCTTAGGTTCACAATAACACAAACAAAAGTTTTCAGTCGGGAGCAACATGCAAAATGACATGAATCGCATGAATCGCATGAATCGCATGACTCATTTGCGTTTATGACAGCAAGTTTGGTTCCATCGATCTGTCATGAACTTGACCTGAGTTGACCTCGGTGACCTAGCATGATTTTGAAAAAATATAGCATAGCAATATACATCAAACAAGTCGCTAGTATTGCCAGCGCAAACCCAGACGGTGCTGAGTAGCTCCATGCTCAAACAGGAAATGCCTCCACGTGGCACAAGCGGGTATGTAAGTTGAACGAGTGTCATCACACTGGACCAAAACAGTAACGTGTTGCACTGGGCACCGTGGCTCACTGACCCGATATTGAGCACGCAATATGTCTAGGTTCTATCGACTTTCACAAGTACACACTTACAGAGTCATACAAATATAATTAGTGTCGCAAAATCATCAAATTTTGGTGCAAATTGGCGCAAAAGTGGAAATAACACTTGCACACGGTAGCAATTTTATTGTCATGAAGTTAGATATGTCAGAGAATAGATTGGGCTTAGAGGCAATGGCATTCCTTCAATACTTTTGAATCTCATATCAAAGCATTGCACCATAGTTTTGTTGCTTCATGACCTGGATTTTTGTCCGGAATTTTGACGGTAATTGAGTCCTTTTTCGATGTTTATCTATTTTGTCTGGTGATAAACTTTCTGAGCTAAGAGGGGTAGACCAAATTTATAGGTATATTTGTGGCAGAATATGGAAGATATTGCCTAGTTGTTCGAAATAAGATACAACAATTCTTGCTGGTCACTATATGGTAGAAAACAATTCCAAGATCAGGAATCTAAATTAGTACCAAACTAAAATTAGTGCCAAACTTCAATGTTACAATGTGATTAATAATTTTCCAATGCTCCTTCTTTCTTGAAACATGCTTTCTTAATGTCTGACAAACGAATTGACATCCAATTTATGCAGCTTAACTTTCAACTGCTCAAATTTTATAACTTAGCAGTGTAACTTGCGTGCAACATGATTAAGTCAAGAAGCATCTGCTCATAATCCTCACCCCATTTACTCGAAGTTACTGCTCTCTTGCATTGCGTTGTGAGTGCCACAGTCGCACAGTCTGACAGTATTGCACCAAAGCCTGAATTTAATTGCAATCAGTTATAACGATTGAACGGAACTCAAAATGATTCCAAAATAGACGGGCCTAAATGTGAAAGGATTCATTCAACAAAGAATTACTGTGGATTAATACCCGCCCTATGCCGTATTATTTTCACCTCGACACATTGCACACAATAATCGGAAAATATGCCGCACAATCTAAACGGTGCTAAAAGTCAGTAATAAACGGCATGAGTTCGACATGATTAGGATGAAGAAGCCTCTAGATGCAGGCGTCGGTCCGTAGTAACGGGACCTGATACGGTCCCCTCTTGATGGCAGCAGGTGTTTAGTGGCCCTGGGTCCAGGCCAGGTCCTGCGGCACCAGATGTCCTGACCCCGGTGCGGGTCGTGTCCATTTGTAGCGGTGTTGAACTTGCCCATGTACAGCCTCGCCTGAACCATCAATCTTATCCGAACCATGTCAGTCTGAAGCGATCTTGATGTTGGCTCTTGGATGGTCCTGTCCACGATGTGGAACGGCAGCAGCTTCTTTAGCCGCTTGGTCATGGCCGGTAGCAACAGCTGCTTCATCGATCCAGTCATCCAGACCACGGGAACCATTATAGAGACGTCAGGTTTCAACTTGAGCGCCGGGTCTTCTGCGAATTGAGTAATACAGTCCAGGGAAGCCTCGCCCGGAGCGCGAACACCAGTTTCAATCATAGCCACTGCAGACCTGGTCCGAAATTGCTGCTTGCCGCTAACTCACTTTGTGCCAGCCGGACTAGCAACAGTCGAGCACGCGTACTTTATGCTGGCCGACGAACGCTCAGAGGCACTCAGAGGCTCAGAGCAGCGTGACGGTCCACCATTGTCGACAGCTCGGCGACCGCCTGAGCACTGTGGCATCCGCACCACTAGCCGGCGGCCGTACCATAGACTCCGCCACACGCAGCAGAAGCCACGAGGGACGGTCTCGGTGGCCGGCCATCGACACACAGACAATGGCTCAGCTGCTTAGATCGCCACACCATGTACCTCTGCGACGCGGGAGACAGCGGCCGGCAAGTTAGAATACATATAGCTATGATTTGCTACCTAATTTGGTACCAATGCAACCGTCAAAAGCTCGCTTCGCTATATCTGTCCATGTGGCAAGATTGTTGCGCAAATGGTCTGAACAGCACAACTGTATGCCACTAAGCACACGTGTTTTGGATAAGGTGAACCAAGGTCAAATGGTCTGAACAGCACACCTGTATGTCACACAGCGCATGTGTCTTGGATAAGGTGAACCAAGGTCAAACGGTCTGAACAGGACAACTTTCTGCCACACAGCGCACGCGTCTTAGGTGAGCTGAATCAAGGTCAAGCGGTCTCATTAACGCAACTGTTTACCACACAGCGCACTTGTCTTGGCTAAGGCAAATCACCAAGGCAGACCAGAAATTGTCCAACACACTCACTCCGATTTTGATAAAATCGTGTGCACTGGGTGAGATACGGCCCATATTAAGATTCTGATATGTTAGGTTTCTACCATAAAGGGGCCACGAAATACAGGTCAGGTAGTTTTTGAAGTCACTGAGTTCATATAGATCATCACTTATATCTTTTTAGTGGTAGCTTACCCAGCCTGTATATCATTTGCAAGCGGAAGATCTGCCCAATGCAAAACAAAATAAGTATGGTTTTGTGAAGTCGATATTTGACCTCGCGACCTCGTTACGTTTCACTTGACCTTACAACGTGTCACAAATCCTATTTTGATATTTCTCCTTTTTAACTGATGGATGCCAAATCAATTATCTATCTGATGACGTACGCTTTTCTTGTAAAGCCGAATCCGCAAAGGGTCACAGAGGTCAATTGTGAGAACTTGACATGGGCTCCAAATAAAGGTATTTTACGTGACTAAGACCATAGACGATGTGGATGCCATTCAAGAGCAACTCGGTCGTAGAACACGGTGGTGATATTGTCAAGTGAATCAAAGGTAAAAAGTCACCTGTGGGCCAGTGACCTAACCTAGATGTAGTAGATTTGTGTGGAGTGTAGAAGTGGCCCATATGGGTGTCATTTCAAAGCCTTTTGCTGGTAGATCAAGATGATATCTGACTTAATTGCAGGAAGGTCACGTTGGGCACACATCGAGTCAGCGATCTGTCCTTAAGCTGAGCCCTTGAGGTGTGCATTGTAGAATGCAATCGATATGGAAATGTTTGGGAACACTTTGTTCAGAGAACACAGCACGGCCCTAAAAGTCACGAGATCAAACGTAAGGCCACATAGGTAACTTTTACATTGTTTAACGATATCACGGTTTACGGTGCCCTGCAGGATTTGGTCACGGTCTGGTCTTCTCGTGTCGCTGGGGCCCGTTGATTAGCGTGTCACGAATTAATGTACCTCTGTCGTGACAATCGCATGACGATTTTAGAGGTGTTGGTGTAAACCGTCGCGGACACGCACGTCCCTGAACAGAAGTTGAACAGCAAAGTGGTATAAATTTACGAGCCCGACGACATAACGTAGGGTGTGTTCAGGTACAAGGATGCTAAGGCCACTCGACATCCAGAAGGCACGAAATGTGCAGTAGAAAAGCTTTTAGTGCCTTAAAGCTGCCTTCGGGTAGTCTTCGCGAATTGTGCACTGCATTTTAGGACGGGAATGACAGTCCTATCGTCGGATTTTCAACATTTGCGAGTCTGAGGCCTGACTTGCGTGCTGGCCGACGGCGGGGCATTCACAACGTTTGTGTGTGCTCTGTTGATCGTTGCATGTGGATTGATGGTGTGCTTCCAGCCGACGAGCGTGTTTACACGCTCAGTGATGCAACATCAAAGCTGACGCGTCACCACTTTATCGCCCAGGCGCAATCGCAGTGCTTTAAACAGCTGCGTGACTATCTCTGACAGTGAAGCGGTCGTGGTGTGACTATCTCTGACAGTGAGGCGGTCGTGGTGTGACTATCTCTGACAGTGAGGCGGTCGTGGTGTGACTATCTCTGACAGTGATGCGGTCGTGGTGTGACTATCTCCGAGTGTGTTATGCAATAGCAAGTGAATTGGTGCTAGATAGGCTGCGATATATAGCTTCCTAGGAACTTGAAATAAGGGATTGATTGGCGGTCGTGGTGTGTACGATTTCTAGTACCTTTTCCAGATAGGCTTAACAGGGCGGTCGTCCTTAACTTTGTGACTTTATGACTTTATTTATCTCTGACAGTGAGGCGGTCGTGGTGTGACGATCTCTGGCAGTGAGGCGGTCGTGGTGTGACTATCTCTGACAGTGAGGCGGTCCTCGTGGGTCTATCTCTGACAGCGAGGCGGTCGTGGTGTGACTATCTCTGACAGTGAGGCGGCCGTGGTTTGTGCTTTTCTTAAAGAAACGCTTCATTCGCCATCCAGGATGCGACTCCTTGCGAACGTTACCATTGTGATAACTCCCAGTGCACTCTAGCGTTATGCACCAGCGATTCAAACACACGATGCTGCGTGGTCCAACTCTCCAGCACAAAGCACGGCTGTAGTGACAGCTTTCAAGTCTGTGCTGATTCCTTACATACGGCAGATGCATTCAGAATTTCTGAGATGTTTGCGCTGGGAAATCTAACAAGAACAATAACTTTGGAAATATGTGTACCCGCCAGCAAGATTGGAGTATCAGATGCGAGTGAATTCTATCTTGTCAACATACGACTTTTCCAAAAGTTCACGAGGTCAATAGAACGTCACAAATTAACATAGCTTAAAGTTGACCTCAGCAAATCATACATATTTTCATTGTGTTGGATAGGTCTTCCCCTTTCAAATGATGTATAAGTATCGTACGCTAATTGCTACCATTAAAATCTCTATAAAATGCCAGATGCGTTTTCTCCGTAACCTCAAAAATTTCAATAACCTATAATTCATGACGCTTAACACTTACACACCTAAAAATCTCAGAAGCGTAATCTGGGCCACCGACAACCTCCTGAAAATATTTTAGTCCAAATCGGAGCGGGCTTGGTACACGTGCCTTGGCGATGTGTCCTGGGACAGCCTACAGCTGTCTGCCACACAGCGTGCGTGTCTTAGGTGAGGTGAACCAAGGTCAAGTAGTCTGAATAACACTACTGTCTGCCACACAGTACATGTGTCTTAGTTGAGGTGAACCACGGTCAAGTGGTCTCAATAACACAACGGTCTGCCCCACACAGCGCACGTGTCTTGGGTAAGACGGACTGGGGTCAAATGACGTCAGCTGATTAAAACGTCACTCCACTGACGTCGACCAGATGCTATTGCAGTCGGCGTTCCATGAAATGGGTGGGTTCAAAGCTACCAATACTCACCTGTCAGCTCGTTGCCGTTGTTGAATTAACGGAAAATTAACGTAACTAAGACACAGCTGATGATGTTGGGCAGCCCACAAAATCTGCGTGCCTTACCGGATATCACAGTGAAATTTCGCGATCACGATCTACCCACCATTTCGGAATGCAAAAATTTCGGTCTTATTTTCGATCGCTCGCTCAGCTGGGACTCGCACGTCTCAGAATTGACTCGGCGTTGTTTGGAGTTCTGGGTGGTCTGTCGCATCTGAGAGGGCACCTTCCACCTGCCGTCATCTCCGCGCTGGTCAATGCTCTGGTCTTCTCGCAGATCCGCTACTGTATTTCTGTGTATGGTAACGGAGCCAAAAAGAACCTATCTCGCATTCAAAAAATTATAAACTACTCGGCAAAGGTAATTTTCGGCCGCAAAAAGTTTGACCATGTTTCGGATCTGCTGAGGAGGCTGGGCTGGCTCGGCGCGGAGAACCTGGCCAGATATCACACCCTTTTCCTCACACACAATGTGCGTCGTCATGGTGAGCCAGTCACTGGCTCACGATCTCACCACCATGGCGGAGATTCGTGACCGGACAACCCGTCAAGACCATAACTTGCATGTTCCCCGGTCCCGCACCGAGATGGGGAAGAGACGTGTTAGCTCCAGAGCGCCACTTATGTATAACTCACTGCCACCTGAGCTGACGCGACTTCCCGTGTCGATCTTTGGTCGCCACCTACGGCGGTACCTGTTTGACGTGCCGCCCGTGCCGGATTGATTTACTGCTCGACTTGCTGACATTTATGACCACTGGTTTGACTGTTCTGTGAGTTTGACCTTTTGTGCTGTGTTGTTTTATCCATTTGACGCGATGTCATAATAGCCACGAGTCAATTGTGGATGACCTCAATAAAAAGTCTGTCTATTGAAGCCCTATTTAGGAGTGTCGATTTCGGGGAGAGTTAGCGGTGACGTGACTGTACTTCTGATCGTTTCGGATGTCTTCTGACCGACTGACACCAGCTGCGTCGGTAGGCTAGACACTTTGATGCAATTAACGGAATGTTGCGTTTATTGGGACCGCACTGACGGCCCCAGGTGGGTGGAACTGCCGTGGGACGACGCTGCAGCTGGCTCCGTCGAAATCAGGTCCGAACCTCATGTCTCCTGGGACGGCACTGCGAAGTCAGGTCCGAACCTCACATCTCCTGGGACGGCACCTCGAAATCAGGTGCGAACTTCACGTCTTCTAAGATGACACCTCGAAATCAGGTCCGAACCTCACGTCTCCTAGGACTGCACTGCGAAATCAGGTCCGAGCCTGACATCTCCTAGGACGGCACTGCAAAATCAGGTCCGAAACTCACGTCTCCAGGGACGGCACAGCGAAATGAATCACGAAGCCGACGCCTCCTGGAATGCACACGCCTTGTCAGTCCTGCGGTGGACGTGCGGTTCCGCTGCGGTGCTCTCTTGATTGAAGCCCCTGAGCCGAATTAACTTCATGGCAGCCAGTCTTTCGCATTTCAGCAGCGGTTCGATGGGGTAATGGAGGTCGACTACAGGCCATTGTGAGCCACATTCAAAGTTCAATGGGCTGGAGAGATTTGCCGGCTCACGAGGGTCGATTGATCCGCTCGCCGGAAGCTGCCCTCCCACTCTGAAATGTACTGTAATCAGTCGCCAGCCCGAGTGGAAGTGTCCAGCGCTATTCGTTGCAGATTCTGTGCAGGTCGCCTGGGACGAGCGACTAATGAATCATGCACAATGGCGGCGGCAGCTGAGGTTGTCGGGTGGCCAGCCATCTGTCACATTTATACAGCTGAGGTTGTCGGGTGGCCACTATCATTCTGCCACCTGCCACATCTGTACAGCTGAGATTGTCTGGTGGAAGCTATCATTCTGCCACCTGTCACATCTGTACAGCTGAGGTTGTCGGGTGGCCACTATCATTCTGCCACCTGTCACATCTGTACAGCTGAGGTTGTCTGGTGGAAGCTATCATTCTGCCACCTGTCACATCTGTACAGCTGAGGTTGTCTGGTGGAAGCTATCATTCTGCCACCTGTCACATTTATACAGCTGATGTCGGGCTGCAGCTATCATTCGTCCGCCTGTTATATTTGTGCGGTTCCAACTGATACAAAACATTCCAACTGATGCATTCCAACTGATACAAAATAATTAAGCATACAATTCGGAGGCATGTTATGAAGGAAGGACCTCGGGAGACAAATTTAATGCGGTTAGATAGCTACCCACTTTGGGGATAGTCGGGCACCCATAAAAATGTAGACCAGCATAAAGGTTAGCCAAATCTTCCAATGTTGAAATGGGAATCGGTGCCTCTCATAGGTTTTAGCCCCTCCACGTAGCATGCAACAACAGCACTGGCCTATTCTCTTAAATGCTCTCTAACTGGAGGGAGCTTTCGGCCAGCTTCGCTTCCAGGTAACTATGGGGCTCAGAATGGCTGTCCACGGAGCACAGTCTTACAACCATCGTGTCCTCCAGAAGTAGAAGTAAAATTGACGGACTCAGCATCCCAGTTGAAGATATATATATATATAATATATATATATATATATATATATATATATATATATATATATATATATATATATATATATATATATATATATATATATATATATATATATATATATATATATATATATATATATATATATATATATATATATATATATATGGGTGTGTGTATACGTTGAAAGAATGACGGAGGAATGCCAGGCCAGTGCAACACTATGATTGGGACGTTTTGTAGTAGATTGGTCTTCACTTCGATTCAGTCTAGACGGCCTCAGTAGCCGCCTCGCCCCGGAGCCAGTTGTCTGCCATCTGCGCCTATGGTGAACAGCTCCAGATAATCCAGTCCATGCCAATTTTATCGAGCACTGGCAGTGGCAACATTGCCAAGCCGTCTTCGATAGCACGAGCAGTTCGTTTGTGAACAAAGCAAACGGTGGCGCACTTACGACAGCCTACATATGGCTACCCATACGACAGCCCACTTACGACAGCCTAAATATGGCTACCAATACGACAGTCTACTTACAACAGCCTACATATGGCTACCAATGCGACAACCCACTTATCACAGCCTAAAGATGGCTACTTATACAACAGCCCACTTACAACAGCGTACAGATGGTTACCTATACGACAGCCTACTTACAGTAGCTTACAGATGGCTACCTATACGACAGCCCACTTACAACAGCCTAAAGATGGCGGCTACCTGTACGTCAGCCCACTTACGGCAGCCTACAGATGGCTACATATACAACAGCCCACTTACGGCAGCCTACAGGTGGCTACCAATACGACAGCCCACTTACAGCAGCCTACAGATGCTATCGGCAGCCTACAGATGGCTACCAAACAAGCCATACAGCAGCCACATGCTATCGGCAGCCTACAGATGGCTACCAATACGACAGCCCAGTTACAGCAGCCTACATATGCTATCGGCAACCTACAGACGGCTACCTATCGGCAGATCTTGGCACGGCAAAAAAAATAAATCCACTCGGTAGCTTCGCGCCTGATGACCTGTCAAGGTGGGCCAGCTACACCGGCGGCAGATCGTGTGTGGGTGGCAGTGGCATAGTTACTGCATCACTCACCAGATGGCTCAGGTGCGAGTATCGCACGCGTCAGGTGAACGTATCAGATACCGAACATGCTGCTGTCGGTCAAGATGTGGTGGGATATGGTGGGTCAGCTGGGTAAGATGTGGCGGGATATGGTGGGTCAGCTGGGTAAGATGTGGCGGGATATGGTGGGTCAGCTGGGTAAGATGTGCGGGATATGGTGGGTCAGCTGGGTAAGATATGGTGGATATGGTGGGTCAGCTGGGTAAGATATGGCGGGATATGGTGGGTCAGCTGGGTAAGATATGGTGGGATATGGTGGGTCAGCTGGGTAAGATGTGGTGGGATATGGTGGGTCAGCTGGGTAAGATGTGGCGGGATATGGTGGGTCAGCTGGGTAAGATATGGCGGGATATGGTGGGTCAGCTGGGTAAGATATGGTGGGATATGGTGGGTCAGCTGGGTAAGATATGGCGGGATATGGTGGGTCAGCTGGGTAAGATGTGGTGGGATATGGTGGGTCAGCTGGGTAAGATGTGGTGGGATATGGTGGGTCAGCTGGGTAAGATATGGTGGGATATGGTGGGTCAGCTGGGTAAGATGTGGTGGGATATGGTGGGTCAGCTGGGTAAGATATGGTGGGATATGGTGGGTCAGCTGGGTAAGATATGGCGGGATATGGTGGGTCAGCTGGGTAAGATGTGGTGGGATATGGTGGGTCAGCTGGGTAAGATATGGTGGGATATGGTGGGTCAGCTGGGTAAGATATGGTGGGATATGGTGGGTCAGCTGGGTAAGATATGGTGGGATATGGTGGGTCAGCTGGGTAAGATGTGGTGGGATATGGTGGGTCAGCTGGGTAAGATATGGTGGGATATGGTGGGTCAGCTGGGTAAGATGTGGCGGGATATGGTGGGTCAGCTGGGTAAGATGTGGCGGGATATGGTGGGTCAGCTGGGTAAGATGTGGTGGGATATGGTGGGTCAGCTGGGTAAGATGTGGCGGGATATGGTGGGTCAGCTGGGTAAGATGTGGCCGGCACTGGAGTGCTACATTTTGAAAAATCCGTTTTGTTTTCCTCATGATTCGGACATGCCAGTGCGCTGACATAGGACACTCCGTCTCTGGTGTTCGTGTTAGTCACCAACCTCAACACCATACCAGGCTTACTGAAGACCAGCCAGATAATATATAGGCAAAGAAGGGGGCGGACAGTTCCCAGCCACACCAGGAAGGGTGGCTTTCAGAAGCGCCGCAGTCAGAAGCGGCTGTCAGAGGAGTGCACGCTATTAGTCATTCTAGGGACAACCCATAAGACAGGGACATTTTTTTTTCATCCATACAATATTTCAGCATTGGACCAGTTTAGAACCCGGGGATTTTCCGTTGACTACCGACAAACGAGAACACACGTGTCGACTCACCCCGGATGACACGTGTCGACTCACGGAAGCACGTGCATGCAAGTCCACCCAAATCACACGGCACCAACTCACCGAGAACGCGCGCGCTCACTCACCGGCAACTCACCTGACATCTCACCTAAAACACACGTGCCAGCTCATCGAAAACACGCGCCAACTCACCCAAAACACGCGCCAACTCACCCAGAACTCACGTGCCAACTCACCCAGAACTCACCCGCCAACCCGTCGGGGCCACACGTGCCAACTCACCGAGGAAGGCGGTGGGCGAGATGATGCCGGTGCGCTTGGAGACGACGATGGTGATGCCCGTGTCGAGGAACGGCACGGTGAAGTCGACGGCCGACTGGCGGTACGAGTTGATCTTGAACGACGTCATCACCATGTCGGCCTTCTTGTTGACCAGCACGCCGGGTAGCCCGTTCCACCGCATCTTGCCGTCCTCGTGCTGCATTCGACGGACCGCACGGCGCCGGTGATTGGTCGGCACCACCATGACGTCGGTCGCGCGGCCACTCGTGATTGGTGCACATTTGTAGGCAATCATTTTCGAGGGCACGAGAAATGGACAGTCCGCTACAGGTGTAAGAAGCGACACAAAAGTGTGCTTTTCTTTACATGGCATACATATATGAACATGCAAGAAATATCAGAAACTCGCGTCATTAGAGTCGTTATGCGGTGTAAAATCGTAGGAGAAACACAACCGTAGAGGAGCAAAATCTGGCTGCGATTGAGCAGAGACGCATTGCACGCATGGGAATAAATATGATTTGCTGGTGAGAATGAACTAAGACTCGTTGCACTCAGGTGCATCATATTGCATCAATCAGGTGATCTAACAACTGCAGACAGTAGGCATTTGCTGGGAACGAGGTCTTCAAGCCGTGATGCAGTTTAAAAGTGAGGCGGAACAAAATACAATGCAACTACTGATGCAGGTTAATTTGCGTTACCTACCCATGCAAATTGTTAGCGACTGTGAGGTACATAATGTTCCAGAACATCCTCGATATCATGCCCACCAGCACTGGCGGATCTAACCCACCGGTTTGGGGGGGGGGCAACTTTCGGCTTTCGGCGTCAGCCCCCCCCCCTTCCCCCTCCCCAGTGGCGTACCTAGGAATTGCTTCAGGGGAGGGGTCAAACGGATTTGGAGGGTGCCCATCCTCCCACTACTTTTTGTTAAAAGCACCGGATTTCGACCACTATTTGGCAAAGGTGCCCATTTTAAAATAATAATACTTAAAATTAAAATTAAATAATAATTGATAACATTATTTCCTGTGTTGGAGCCCCAGCCTACCTCCACCGTTCCTATGTTACCGGATTTTGTTCTTGTTTACCAAAACGTTCACGTTCACGTTCAACGTCTTGTACCAGGTCAACGTTCGTGCACGTGTACACAGGCGGATCCGATTTTGTCAACTCTTGCTGTAAGCAGAACTTGAGCAGCATGGAACCCTCGATGTGTGTCAGAATCTACTATACTATCATACTGGCTTCCAAACAATTTTTTTTTAAATCTTTCAAAATTGGAGATTCTTTCATCCAGACGCTATTTTTTTACATCGGCAAAGGTTACTGCATTTTAATCTAGTTGACTTCTGTTGGTTTCGGGGGGGCAAAAGACACTATGGCTCCCCCTTTTAAGCGCTTCGGGGGGCCTTGGCCGGAATGGCCCCTCCCTGGATCCGCCAGTGCCCACCAGCTTAGCATAGAAAGGCAAAAAGCCAGAATAGTCAGAACTAATTAACTCTCACCAGCACCTGGGGGTGCGAGTGGGAGGAATGCCACACCCAGAATAGTCAGAACTAATTAACTTTTACCAGCACCTGGGGTGGGTGTTGTAGAAGAATGCCACACCCAGAATAGTCAGTACTAATTAACTCTCACCATCACATGTGGGTGGGAGAGGGAGGAATGAGACACCTGAAGCGTTATTTCAACGATGATTTGAGAAGAGTTTACCACACCCGTGCGGAACATGGCATAGCTGCCTATGCGTCTGTTTGTACCCTATGTCAAAATTGTAAGTTTCTGTGAACTAAGATCCCCGAGCTATGACGCTATAACCATGCATTCTTGGTGCAAAGTGAATACTGCACTATTTACAGACTGTCTATTTTATATATGTCATGAAATGATTGAATTTGAGCATTTTATGATGTTTACTGATCATCTTCAAACGTTGACACAGAACAGTGATCCTTTCAAGGGAACCTTAGATCGCTGAAATTACTTAACTTCAGCTGACCTTGCTTGCTTTTCAATGAATTCGAAGATGTTCGTAGGTGCTACATTCAAACCCAGCGCCCATCGTCACCCTGAAGAACTCTAAACCCAGCACCCATCGTCACCCTGAAGAACTCCAAACCCAGCACCCATCGTCACCCTGAAGAACTCCAAGCCCAGCCCCCATCGTCACCCTGAAGAACTCCAAACCAGCACCCATCGTCACTCTGAAGAACTCCAAACCCAGCACCCATCGTCACCCTGAAGAACTCCAAACCCAGCACCCATCGTCACCCTGAAGAACCCAAGCCAAGCATCAATCGTCACCCTGGAGAACTCCAAACCAAGCACCCGTCGTCACTCTGGAAAACTCCAAAACCAGCACCAATCGTAACCCCAGAGAACTCCAAACCCAGCACCCATCGTTACCCTGGAGAACTCCAAACCCAGCACCCATCGTCACCCTGAAGAACTCGAAAAAAGATGCCATTTGTGACGATTTTAAAGACGTTTCACATTCTGACCTTGGTAGCATTTGACTTGACCTGAAGGGTGGCACGTGTACCGCAGCAGATCGCATGTGGCACCGGCGCATGCATAAGGTCCTGGACTACATGGAGATATTCATCTTGGTGCTGTCTGTCATAAGGTCCTGGACTACATGGAGATATTCATCTTGGTGCTGTCTGTCATAAGGTCCTGGACTACATGGAGGTATCCATCTTGGTGCTGTCTGTCATAAGGTTCTGGACTACATGGAGGTATCCATCTTGGTGCTGTCTGTCATAAGGTCCTGGACTACATGGAGATATTCATCTTGGTGCTGTCTGTCATAAGGTCCTGGACTACATGGAGATATTCATCTTGGTGCTGTCTGTCATAAGGTCCTGGACTACATGGAGATATTCATCTTGGTGCTGTCTGTCATAAGGTCCTGGACTACATGGAGGCATCCATCTTGGTGCTGTCTGTCATAAGGTCCTGGACTACATGGAGATATTCATCTTGGTGCTGTCTGTCATAAGGTCCTGGACTACATGGAGATATCCATCTTGGTGCTGTCTGTCATAAGGTCCTGGACTACATGGAGATATCCATCTTGGTGCTGTCTGTCATAAGGTCCTGGACTACATGGAGGTATCCATCTTGGTGCTGTCTGTCAAGCATTGCGGCTAACTCGGTTCACGGAAAACATAGCCCAAAATGGCCGATATTCACGGGATCGTTTCCACTGGAGTCGCCTGAACGATCATCAGGTGATCTAAAGTTAACACCTTAATTATTATCAGCTAGATCACGTGCGAGAAATCCGTTAGCCTGCGATTGTTGACTTTGTCTTAATTATGGCCGGAATAGCGAAGGTATTTCGCATGCCTCTCCATCCCTCAGGCATAGGTTTATATTTCTGAAAATTATTGGAAGGAGGGGGAGGGGGCCCAAATAGATTGGGGTGCATACCACATAGGGTCCCATGTTAAAAGTTGAAATTATTTGGGGAGGGGGCACAGCCAACATTGGGGGTGCGAGTGTCCTCCCAAAAGCATACAAAGCTATACCCCTGCGCCAAGGTGCGCTATAGGATGGTGAAATGGGGAAGTGGGGGTAATAGTCAGGATCATTTTGCATCCCTGGCACTTAACTGCATTCGATAGCAGCTAGCTATGAAATGCACTGTCCGGGATGCCGGACATGTTAACCGGCATAGCTCAACACTTTGCCTATACCATCGACAAACGGGAAGCCAAAATTCTTGTTGGACTTTCGTACTTTTTTCGTTCATCACGCCCACACGATATCGTGATAATATTTGTTTACTGTCTTCTTTTGGCTAATGTGTGGCGAATTCCTTGTGTTTGTACTATCGGCGACTTTCGACTATTTTACAAAGGTTGCATTAATTTTACCTCTTTCTTTTCTATTATTGGAAGAAGTAACGTTGCCAGGTCTGGCATAATATGGGTCTGTTCCAATGGCTCCACTAACCTCCACAAACCTCCACTTGCCGTTCCCGTCGCAAATCCAGTGAACATTTTGTTTTCTCCACCAACCTCCACCAGTGGAACAAAAGCTCCACCAGCCCAAGAGCAGGGGCCAATTGAGGTTTTTCAGTTGAGCTCAATCACAGCGCACTTGCTCCATATATTTGCGAGTAAACAACGTTCTCCATCATATAAATCTCATCTGCATGCATCAACTGAATACCAGGATTCATCCTTCTGAAAAGAAATGTGAAATAACTACTACAACTATGAACAATAATCGAAGTAACAGATGCAGACCACAAAAACATTCTTTGTGTGGCCTTTGATCTACGTCATTCGGCCTACGGGGAAAATGTTACTTTACCGGCCGGATCCGCCGCAATCCCCAGTGCCCAGAAGTACCCCCGTTCTCTCGACGTCCACTAAAATCCTACTCGAGCCAGATCGACGAGGTCGGGCAAGTTGAGATGAGGAAAAGTCAGTATCGGGTAGGGAGGCGCCTCGGGGCCCAGGGAGCCCGGCGAGTCCGACACCAAAATTATATGCTATACGTTAAGAAGGTCACCAAAACAGGGGAGTAACTGTAACCAACCGCAAAACAGGGGGAGGCGATGCCTAGTGCTCAACCGAGAGAGAAGAGAGATTGCCTGGTTCATGCAAAGGCGAAAAGAACATCTGTGCTCCCCGCAGTCTCTGAGGACACATACATGGCCAGAAATAAAGACAAATGTGAGACTTTGTATTACAAGGCATACTATGTACATTGTGCGATCATCTAGACAAACATTTGGAGGGCAATTTGGCCAATTTATGATACAGCGCCAAACGCTTCCTTTTTGTCTTGGAATTCGCACCACTGTCAGCTGATTTCTCCACCAATCTCCACTGGTCATTTCCGTGGGCAAGTCTCAACTAACCTCAACAAACCTCCACTAAGTTCCTTCTGGTGGAGACACGGGAACAGACCCCATATCGGCAATCTAAGCACCTTCATTTTTTTACCATTTTCTCTAAATTGATACTTAGTATGCTGACCCGCAAAAACTGATGGCATAATAGGTGTATGTAACCACAAATGCATAGGAAAAGGGCAGCAGAGGCAGGTGCACCGCTAAAAGGTGACCTTGGGCTCAAATGGCAGACAAAACCGTCCCTGCTGATTCTAGCAGCCCTGTACGAGACGCTGGCATAGGCGCCCCAAATTGTATGTGGTCTGACCAAGCCAATATCGCGTCGTTTGTCCAACGTGGTTTCCCCACTGACTCGTTTTCAGTTATGAGAAAACTGCACCATTTCTAGCATTATTTCTGCTATACGTTCGCTGAATTGTACAAGAGCATAACAACTACCAGAATAAGTACATAGTCACAGAGAACTACTACATGAGTAGCACTTTTTAAACACAAAGTTGGTGAGATAGTACACAAGACCGACCAACTGGTGCGTGATTTGACACAGCAAAAGTTAAGTGAAAATAATTAGAGGAACCAGCCAACTAGTACAGAAACAGCAACATAATACACATGTAGTAGTGTGCTGCATAATACAATAAATTATAATCAATCATCGGTGATTGGTTATCCATCGAGCATCGAGGAAAGTTGGACTCGATGTGTATGTGTGTGTGTGTGACGTAAGAATATATAGTGAGCAAAGAGGAGAATGCTCACAACACATTGCATAGCGAATATTGTTTACGAATCTAGTCGAGTTTCTACCTTCATCTTCACATTGGACCGAAGGAAACCACCCGAGCTCTATTGGACAATCATGTCTGAAGAGACTGTTATCTTTCTATTTGTGGGCGTGCAGTGCGGCGGCGGTGGCGCATTAAGCGCAGGCTGTGCGACGGGAAGTGGCGCTGCAGACTGCAATCAATGGTATTTTATGGGTCTGTCGGAGTACGTGCAAGCACGGATCTCTGAGGAAAACACCGTGGTCGGCGGCTAGGACGATTGGACTCCTCTGGACGATTACAATTACCGGCTGGCAAGCGAATGACTGTGCGCCGAGCTAAATGTAGAACAGCGCCCCAGTGGGCTATTCAAAATGTGGAACAGTGGCCCAGTGGGCGATTCAATGTGGAGCAGTGGCCCAGTAGACGATTCAAGATGTGGAACAGTGGCCCAGTGGGCGATTCAATGTGGAGCAGTGGTCCAGCAGGCGATTCAAAATAGACGTATTTGAATCGTGACAATTCACATTTGAATCACAATTCAACTTGTCTGTGAGCCGAACACAGTCAACTAAACACAGTTGTGTTCAGTTGACGTCAATGGGCTTCAATATCCTGCCATGAGATGTGGACTGACCATGATTGATCCGATGGTGATTCAAGGTATTACTGCACAATTGAAGCAAGGCGCAACATCGAAAAAGAGTAGAAGTGTGATATACCAATCCACAAATTCACACACATTTACAACAAAGTGTTTGTTTCGGCCCGAGCACTCGGATGACAATGTGGCATGACTCTCCCAGCGTACGGAGATACCTGACATAAATTACAGCTTGAAGAATCTCATGGAACTCATTGCAAAGCTACTAATAAACAAGCTTAAAATGTGTAAGTGGTCTACCCAACGCTACATGTAAACGAATGCCATTTCGTGCTCTGCACGCAGGTATGGATGGATTGTGAACATATATTTACACACATACACAAATACACACACATACATGAATATATATATATATATATATATATATATATATATATATATATATATATATATATATATATATATATATTAATACGTACATGCATGGCTGTACTTGCGTGTGTCATATATGCATGGGGCATATATGTACGCATGATTGAATGCTTTCATGTAACCACGCACGACAATGTTCCCACAGTTGTTTGTTGACGGTCTGCGCTTACAGTTCCGATGACAGAAAATCTAACCTGGCAGTCGTGATGTGGAATTATGAGAAGCGATAATCAAAGGTCACATCTAGTCCAGTCTTAAGCATGAGTAAATACACACGCACATGTATACCTGCACACATGCATGCATACATACACACATACATGCATGCATACATACATCTATACACACACGCAAACATACACACACCCACGACAACACTCCCCCACCCCTACACACACACACACATACACACACACACACACACACGCACACACACACACACACACACGCACGCACACGCACACGCACACGCACACGCACACGCACACGCACGTACGCTTCCCAGAGTTAAACAATACAAAATAATATTTTCTAAATTTCCTCACTTAAAAATACTTTGTTGCGACGTCAAGTAAAGTTAGCGAGGTGTCAACGCAGTTTCTTTTCGATTAAAACTTCAACTGATGCTCCGAAGAACGTTGAAAACTTCATCAGCATCCCGGAATGAATTTGCGCTTGGGAACGATTTGCACCTCGGAACACACCGATGCCGTATAAATGTGCAACAATGAAAATGTCATAGAGCGATGGCTGTTTTTCCCGAATGTTAGTTAGTTACTTGGGATTTACGGCGTCTCGACTGCTATGGTCATATTGCACCCATGCAGCAGAACAGCAACAACCAATGAGGGTGCAACAACACAATGGCATCGAACAGCGCATCCCATCACAGCAGCCTAACATGATCGAACAGTAGATTCGAACGCAACAAACTTACCACACATAACTGCACCCCGAATAGATTATTCACATTTCTGAAACTCCTGGACTTTCGATGGTTCATTTCACCCACGATTGCCCGGCAACGCCAGAAATTCTGCATAGTCATCGGCGGAAAACACTCGCATTATTCACGGTGGTGAGCCGCTCAGGCTTGCTGCCTATTTACGTCTCTGCAGTTATGTCGTCAAAGGATCGCAGAAGCTCCAGGGAGCTGGCTTCAGAGCATCCACTCAGCGATGTCGAGTTCACTCCACCTCGCCAGGCACGTTCACTTGCCTCGCCATACACAGCAGGCATTCGGCTTTGAGTCGCATTCGCCCTTGCCCTCCTAACCGTTTATCGTCAGGACGGACCGTGGTATATCGAACCCAGTGGATTGACTGAACTTGACTGGTCTGTGCCTGGGTGGAGGCTGGTCGGGGACTGACTAGTGATCGACCAAGGGCTGCAAAAGGGCTAACCAGGAACTGACCAAGAGCTAACCAGCACCTGACCAAGAGCTAACCAAGCACTGATCAATAACTGATCAAGGACAGGGACCAAGGGCTGACCAGGGACTAAGAAAGGGCTAACCAGGAACTAACCAGGGACTGACCAAGGGCTGACCAGTGACTGACCAAGAGCTGACCAAGGACCGAGCCAAGGACTGACTAGGGCTTGACCGAGAAGTGGCCAGGAACCAACCAAAGGCTGATCTGAGACTGACCAAGGATTGACCAGGAACTGTTCAGGCACTGGGCGGGAACTGACCGATAACCGGCCGCAGAGTGTCCGGATGCTGACCGGACCGGCGAGTCCACTGCGTGCCCCTTCTGGGGCATTCGAGCACTGGGCTAGGTCAGCTCACGCCCACTGGGCTAGGTCAGCTCACGTCAATTCGAGGAAGATCTCATTAGATCCCCTGACTGCTACAGTCTTTGGGACGCTTCTAGACCCTTCACTTCCATGACCATGTCATGGACCATGTCATGTTACCTTGCTTACGACCGGCTGCGTTAGATGCAAGTAATTTTTTTTATTGGCACGCGCCAGCCTGATGCTTGAGTCTGTGAAACTATACACATCAGCTGAACGGCACAGACAAACCAAGGATCATCCTGGGAATACGCAGCGTGCCTTCTGTATCTGGCGACATATGCACCAAGTGGAATGGGAACATGTGGAGTGATGTGGAGTGATGTGGAGTGATGTGGAGTGATGTGGAGCTTCAGCAACTGCGAGGACTGAATGCCAATCACAACCGGAGGAGGCTCTAATATCAGAGAACCTTATGTGGCGTTCACAGAACCGCCGACAACGCGTTGATCCTCGAGCGAGAGACTAGACTAGCCTTTCGAGATGATAGGATACAGAGTCAAAAGACGCACTGGAGAGTGAACAGGAAAATATAAATGAAAACACTGAGAAGACGCAGTTAGATAGGATAACGCTCCAACTGGCAACAAAGTCAATCAGACGTCAAAGGAAAAAGTGAAAAGGAAATAAAGGAACATGGATAAAAGTGAATAAAAAACGAATGCAAAAAGACAAAAAGTTAAACGGTAAAAGGTGAAAAGGAAAAAGGTGAAAGGGGAAGAATCACAAATAAGCAAATTTAAAAGGGAAAATGGCAGAAGAATACCAAATGAAATAGCGAAAAACAAAAAACACGCGAAAAATATATTACATGGTACTCTCTAGGCATATTCCAACTTCTGCCGCGTTGTGCTACACGTTATTTCGCTCTCGGAAACGAAAATCCAGTGTTGGAGGGGTTTCACGACAGTTTCAGAGCTAAGTATGGTTTCAATATTCTTTGCATAGGCCACAACGCTTTCCTCAAATTCTAGATATTAAATGTCAGAAACACAAATGTTAATTGACGAAGGTGAAACCAACTACATTTGCTTCAAACGAAATCAGCAGTACTTGCTATCTCCCTGACCCCTGCTTGCGCCATCGGTGGGAATGAGGAAGATGCATCTCATTAACAACTAGGCCATGAGGGATTATTCCCACCAATAGTCACGGGTATGCATGTTGTCATGGTTTGGGGAGGACGATTACGTCGAGGGGAGGAGGATGACGGCTGCAGTACCCCCACCCCACTCTGCACACCTGTACGCGCAGGTCGCGAGAAGCATGTTAAAATTGAATGTTAATCGATCAATGAGCACCCACGCACAGCCGTAAAGTTCCACGGCTATCTGTTATTTATGTTCATTGCCGATATGTGTTGCCGATATTTTCATTTACATTTCAGCCTAATCGCCTTAGGCGATTAGGCTGAAACTTGGTCACTTCCAACAGTATTTTGTTTTGAACTGGTGACACATTTTTCGTATCAACTGTGTTGAGGAGCGTTTCCAGGAGCTTGTTCTCCGAGGCATGTTCGGAACATTTTCTCAGTGTTTGCCACATCATAACATGCTTGGCTCCTACTTTCTATATATTTCGAAAGTATTCAACCGTTCTTCATTTAGGTTGGCAGCCAATATCGAAGGACTAATATCGCTACAGTACTTGAGGGAGGGAAAGAAGAGAGAGAGAGAGAGAGAGAGAAGAGAGAGAAAAAAGAGAGAGAAAAAAAAAAAAAAAAAAAAAAAAAAATATATATATATATATATATATATATAAAATAAAAAAAAAAAAAAAATATATATATATATATATATAAATAAAATATATATATATATATATATATAATATATATATATATATATATATATATATATATATATATATATATATATATATATATATATATATATATATAAAGAGAGAGAGAGAGAGAGAGAGAGAGAGAGAGAGAGAGAGAGAGAGAGAGAGAGAGAGAGAGAGAGAGAGAGAGAGAGAGAGAGAGAGAGAGAGAGAGAGAGAGAGAGAGAGAGAGAGAGAGAGGATACAGATAAAATAAAAACAGACATGGACAGGGACGGTGCCAAAGACAGGCAGATACAGAGGAAGAGGCAGAGACAGCCACACAAAGAAACGAAGAAACGGAGAGACAGTTAGACAGAGCGACAGAGACGAGGACAACATCTAGGTTCTCCTCAGGTCGTCAATGGGTACAAAAATCATCTCAGGGCATGTCCGGAAAAGCATTTCGAACGAACTTGGAAAGGTCAATTACCTATATAAGCACCTTAGTTGACATGTCAACACTCTTCCTTATTCAACATTGACAATTTGGAGGAAATACGTGGTTGTAAGGTTAATCAAAGACAACTTGCGCCTTATACGAAGAATAACCTGACAAGTATACTTTTATGACGTGGGAACGCCATCACCTGAAAACTTCAAATGTTTTACACCATGAGGTCAGCAAAAGAAGTCCCATCAGGCACGACAGTGCGCAGCGTACCTCCGAATGTCGCTTTCCGTGGTTGAGCATAAACCATAAAATCCCTGCACGGGCGAAGGTGCTCTGAATGCTCCGCTAAATGGAGACGTTTCGCATTTTATCGTTACTTGTGCAAACAGAATAACAGATACGCGTTAACATACGTGTTCAACATAGAATCCCGGAGCATCTTGGAACACTGATAATTTTCGATTTGCTACAATTCAATCTCTAGATCAGGGTTAGATTTGGTCGAAGTGCTGACATGGCTTTGGAAGATTCCAAGATTGTGCTAACAAATCTTATTTCTATTGACTAAGGATAAAAAATGAATACAAATTCACTTTGAATGTCCCCAGTGACATCAGCTGAAGACGTCATCTGATGCTAAGCTGGGTTATTGACCTTAGTTGTCCTTGAAATGGTCAATGACCAGCGAAAGCAGGTGATATGAGTTGCTAGTCACCCTACCACACCCAGCAACGGCCATCCGGGGCGATAACAGACCGACGTTAAGTGCCGACCAGTCGCCATTTTGTCCACAAGCGGCCTGACGAGTTCCGTCGTGTGGCCTTGCTGGCCAGCTACCTGACAAGTCGGACGGGCTCCGTCGTGTGGCCTTGCAGGCCAGCTACCTGACAAGTCGGACGGGCTCCGTCGTGTGGCCTTGCAGGCCAGCTACCTGACAAGTCGGACGGGCTCCGTCGTGTGGCCTTGCAGGCCAGCTACCTGACAAGTCGGACGAGCTCCGTCGTGTGGCCTTGCAGGCCAGCTACCTGACAAGTCGGACGGGCTCCGTCGTGTGGCCATGCAGGCCAGCTACCTGACAAGTCGGACGGGCTCCGTCGTGTGGCCTTGCAGGCCAGCTACCTGACAAGTCGGACGGGCTCCGTCGTGTGGCCATGCAGGCCAGCTACCTGACAAGTCGGACGGGTTCCGTCGTGTGGCCTTGCTGGCCAGCTACCTGACAAGTCGGACGGGCTCCGTCGTGTGGCCATGCAGGCCAGCTACCTGACAAGTCGGACGGGCTCGCCTCGCCAGCTACCTGACAAGTCGGAGGGCTCCGTCGTGTGGCCTTGCAGGCCAGCTACCTGACAAGTCGGACGGGCTCCTTCGTGTGGCCTTGCAGGCCAGCTACCTGACAAGTCGGACGGGCTCCGTGTGCACACAGTGAGGTCCGTGGGCCTTGCAGGCCAGCTACCTGACAAGTCGGACGGGCTCCGTCGTGTGGCCTTGCAGGCCAGCTACCTGACAAGTCGGCTCGAATGCTTTACTCGCGCTCATATTTTAGTCGCATTCACATAAAATAACACGGAAAGCATTAAGGACACCTAACCCCACAATGTCTCTGGCTGGGAGAAGCTGCGGACTGGGGTATTTGTACATCACGTTAACATGGCCAATAGGGCTGGAAACCAGGCCGATCACTGACATCGATACGACACGGCAGCATTCTGGCTGGGGTTTTCTTCACATGACATGCAAACACAGCATGTGCGTTCACGAAGCACAGCTAGCGTGTGTTATTTTAGCCAAAGTAAAGATATATCAGGTTGCTAAAGCATACATAGAAGTTCGCTCACATCTCTCTCTCTCTCTCTCTCTCTCTCTCTCTCTCTCTCTCTCTCTCTCTCTCTCTCTCTCTCTCTCTCTCTCTATATATATATATATATATATATATATATATATATATATATATATATATATATATTCCCAGCCTCATTCATCTATATCTAGTGCTTACGTGTGTAAACGGTGCACGTCGGATACTAATAGATGGGCACTACATTGACTACTGGAGTGGCAGTAACCCGTCCCGATTTGCCACCCACTCCCCTCACACCCCAGCACC
The DNA here is from genome assembly GCA_034440615.1 of Ashinkailepas kermadecensis. NCBI lineage: Eukaryota > Metazoa > Arthropoda > Thecostraca > Neolepadidae > Ashinkailepas > Ashinkailepas kermadecensis. Next base: position 50,186 of record JAOTOM010004099.1, on the reverse strand, counting down.
AGCACTCCTGACGACACGACGTAAGACCACTCGCCACCAATCGGAAGTCCAGATACGAACCTCCGACTGTGGTGGGCGTCGAGCCGAAAACGAAGCCATGTTTAATTTCCCATGCGAATATTTCCAGCCGTCCACCGCCATCAGAATCGCTGTCACTACCATCAGAACCGGTCTACCTAATATCAAACAGACGAATTCGTGGAACTGGAGCGCCGGCCGAGACACAAGCACGTTTAACTTGTGGCGGATGCCAATCATGCCCATGTGCCTACAAAGCACTCCGAGACACGCTCACATCTGGGCATATTTAGCCCAGCAGCGCTTCAGAGAAGCATGCCTGCGGCCATCAGCTGACTGTGAGATCAATTTTTGGAGGGCAACTATGGAGAGAGGTGGAAGGGCACTGAGAAAGTGCGGGCTATTCAACTACCACACCCAGCAAATTTACCGTTCTACACCAGTCTGGGCGGATCCGGCAATACCTCTGCACATCTGGCTGAACTCAAATGTTTAACTGGCACTGCAAGAGAACTCCAGAGAGAAGTGCGTGTTTGAACCAGGCATGTGCTAAGTGGTGCCATATTCTCGCTCGGGTCTAGTCTTTAACTCTGAAACGCATTCAAGCTCACAGTGCATTCACTTTGAACTATTATTGAAGATTTTGTAAGATTAGAAGCCATGGGTGTCGAATTGTGTACCATTGACGGAACTTCGCACCCTCCCCTCCCCCATGTTGGCTTGACCCCACAACAATTTCAGCCTTTACCATAGGACCCCATGACATGGCCTCTCAATCGATTTGGGTTTCCCGACTGTCTCCATGAATTTCCCCATCCCCTCCCCAAATAATTTCAATAAATAAATATCCTTGCTGGAAGCCACCAGCCATGGTTCAGTGTTGTGAGTTCAGGGCAATGGAGAAGAAGCAAGGTGCAACCTATTTTTACCTCCCACAGAATTGGCATCTCATGCAGGCAAGCGTTCCGAATTATCCACTCGTCACCATTCCACCGTGAACTCTTGTCAGAGTTTTCCGGATCACCACCGACAATAGTCCGGAAACTCTCGGATCCGCGCTCGCCACTCTGACATGCTGACATCACCCCAGAACGAAGTCGAGTCAGGCCATGCGAGCAACAGACCACACACACCGCACCGTACCATGCCACATGCACATTGGCGCAGCCAAGATTTTCTTAAGGGAGAGGGGGGGGGGGGGTAAAAATGCCAGGAATCAGAGATCACTGTCGGAGCGCGAAGTGCCGATCTTCTTTTTCGGTGGTGAAAATCTAAAAATGTATTGTTTCATCAAGTGCATTTTTGGTTGCTAAGGAATTAGCTTCGTTGGAGGTGGGGATAACATGATGTTTGTCATATACCATAAGCCACGTCATTATTGGGCTAGGGCAACGTGTTGCGAATTAAGCGGGAGAGAATACTCAGAAACTGAAAATCGGCAATGTAAGCAAACAAGCAAACAAAGCCGGTTAGTTTTAGGGACAACTTCAATGTGAACCGAACATACATACCACCAATGCTCCCCACAGTCCGTCCTCGTTTCTGAACAGGTCGTAGGTGAAGCCGAGGTCGTCGGCGAATTTCTCCAGCAGGTCGATGCAGAAGCCGGAGCAGCAGCGGTAGAGATTGGGGTCTCGCATTGCCTCTGAGATGTTCATCCTGCGGCAGGGTACCGCGGCGGTCAGAGGAGACTCAGAGTCAGAGGAGGCGGAGATGTTCATCATGCGACAGGGTACCGCGGCAGTCAGAGGAGACTCAGAGACAGAGGAGACTCAGACACAGATGAGGCTGTATTGTTCATCCTGCGGCAGGGTACCGCGGCGGTCAGAGGAGACTCAGAGATAGAGGAGGCTCAGAAACAGATGAGGCTGTATTGTTCATCCTGCGGCAGGGTACCGCGGCGGTCAGAGGAGACTCAGAGACAGAGGAGGCTCGGAGACAGAGGAGGCGGCAGGGTCGGACGACAGCCACATGAGTCGGCCGAGTCTCAGTACAGAGTCCGTTTTATATTATATGACTTAGATGACGTGTTCAGAAGAGATGACTGGCTAAAGGCGTCCAGCAACAGAGTCCTCACGACGAATTGTGTCGCCAAGTCAATGACGTCACATGGCAGTCTTATAGACTCTATTCGATTACGTTGTAAATCACGAACCGTCACAAAGTTGTGGATTTATCCCAGGCAGAGGCCAATCTAGACAGGTGAGTGGTAAACATAACCATTCCGTTCATTCGAATTATCTCCGAAAATCACAGCATCCATCGCATCCACAGTGTAATCCACGTGTCAAATGCACACTCATGGCCACAATAATCCTGCTTCGTTAGATGCGAAATGCGAGGAAAGGGTTCCCTTGAATCACGTACGGCCTGATCAGAATTTAAGAAATCTCCCACCAATAGGCTTGCCAGCACCAATAGTTCGTTTAATTCCCCGCCGTAGTATAGTGTGTCTTATCGAATTTGTAGCGAAACGCTTTTGAACCTGTTCAGATTTCCGGCTATGTTTAAGATGTGTTCCAACTTTCCGGCTATGTTTAAGATGTGTTCCAACTTGTGACCACTTTTGGCGCGGTATCGTGGCGTCAGAAGCCGCTGGAAAATAGCCACAAAGACAGCAGGAGCAGGCTCTCAGGTGGCATAATGGCGCGCGGCTCTCAGGTGGCATAATGGCGCGCGGCTCTCAGGTGGCATAATGGCGCGCGGCTCTCAGGTGGCATGGTGCCGACGGTGGGGTGCGGCTCTCAGGTTGCATAATGGCGCGCGGCTCTCAGGTGGCATGGTACCGACGGTGGTGGTGTGGCTCTCAGGTGGCATGGTGCCGACGGTGGTGGTACGGCTCTCAGGTGGCATGGTACCGACGGTGGTGGTGCGGCTCTCAGGTGGCATGGTACCGACGGTGGGGGCGCGGCTCTCAGGTGGCATGGTGCCGACGGTGGTGGTGCGGCTCTCAGGTGGCATGGTACCGACGGTGGTGGTGCGGCTCTCAGGTGGCATGGTACCGACGGTGGTGGTGCGGCTCTCAGGTGGCATGGTACCGACGGTGGTGGTGCGGCTCTCAGGTGGCATGGTGCCGACGGTGGTGGGTACGGCTCTCAGGTGGCATGGTACCGACGGTGGGAGCGCGGCTCTCAGGTGGCATGGTGCCGACGGTGGTGGTGCGGCTCTCAGGTGGCATGGTACCGACGGTGGGGGTGCGGCTCTCAGGTGGCATGGTGCCGACGGTGGTGGTGCGGCTCTCAGGTGGCATGGTACCGACGGTGGTGGGTACGGCTCTCAGGTCGCATGGTACCGACGGTGGTGAGCGCGGCTCTCAGGTGGCATGGTACCGACGGTGGGGGTGCGGCTCTCAGGTGGCATGGTGCCGACGGTGGTGGTGCGGCTCTCAGGTGGCATGGTACCGACGGTGGTGGTGCGGCTCTCAGGTGGCATGGTACCGACGGTGGGGGCGCGGCTCTCAGGTGGCATGGTGCCGACGGTGGGGGTGCGGCTCTCAGGTGGCATGGTGCCGACGGTGGTGGTGCGGCTCTCAGGTGGCATGGTACCGACGGTGGTGGTGTACGGCTCTCAGGTGGCATGGTACCGACGTTGGGAGCGCGGCTCTCAGGTGGCATGTTGCCGACAGTGGTGGTGCGGCTCTCAGGTGGCATGGTGCCGACGGTGGTGGGTACGGCTCTCAGGTGGCATGGTGCCGACGGTGGTGGTGCGGCTCTCAGGTGGCATGGTACCGACGGCGCGAGCTCCACCGCTGCGGCGTCAACATTAGAAGATCCGCCTATCCGGATCAGCGTTCCGCCCATGTAACCATGTGACTGATGTCCATGTAGGACCTTTCCGGCCAAGTGTCGTCGACCACATCCTTCCCTATGAGACTTGGATGATGTCACGTGTCAGTTCTGAGGAAACAGGGTGTGGGTAGAGCCCTGTGGATTGTGGAGGTGATGTGTTCGGGTCTCGGACAGTCCGCTGACTGTCCAGGACCGCCCCAAATCGGCAGCGGGGAGTCCCAACCGAGAGTCGCTGGAATGCTATAGCTCTAGTACGCGCCCTGGAGGGCCTCTGAGAATTACGCGCACTGGAGGGGGGGGGCGGATTCCGCCCCCCCTAAGATCTCGGCTCCTAGTAAAGCTGGAGGAACAAAATTCGCAGGGCGGATGGGCACGCTAGTGAACTCTATTGTGTGCAATTTTCGTGACCTTAGGTCAATATCTGCAAGGTCAAATGAGGTCAGATTGGCAAAATTTCCCGGTTTTGCGTGGCTTGGCTTGTCATCGTTATGGATCGCTGTGATTGTGTTTAAATGCTCAAAAATGGGCATCAATGATGTTTTGGACATTACTAATGATGCAATGCAGATGCTAGACCCAACATTTGACCTCAGGTCACCTATATAGCACCACTTTATCAGGTCAGTTACCTGTTCCAGTTACCGGAACCGGCCGCCCGCCCGACTGCTCCGTCGGGCAGCTCGGAGCAATCGGCTTCGTGAAGAAGGGAGTGAAGTACATGAATAAAGTATGGAAATGCAATGACAAACAGTACAAATGAGAACCAGTAGTGCATTTATGGCAACATTCCAGTTGATCAAGTTTGGTTCCATTAACCTGTCATGAACTTGACCTGACTTGACCTTGGTGACCTAACATGACCTTGAAACTATACAGCACATCAATATGCATCAAACAAGTCCCTAGTGTTGCTTAGAACACTTCCCTTTTGTCAGTATACTGGGAGCGCATCTGCGCCGATTTTTGTGGTCTGGCGCTATAACATTTTTGGACTTTAGCGGCCCCTAACTTGAAAATTTTTTTCGGGCGATTTCCATTTTTCTTGCTTTAAACGACGCGCCTTTCATTTTGAAGCAGGTACACCGAAAATTGCGTATATCGACCGGTAAAATCTGCAGTTACTTGCGAAAAACCGGAGGGGTGGGCGGATTTCGCCCCCCCTCCAGTGCGCGTGCTAGTGTGAAGAAGCCCAATGCAAAGGAAGCGTTGAAACGCTTTACAAATTAGAGGATGGTCATAAGCAACTTTTGTCCCTCATTCCTAAGAAGTAACGCCCAGAAGGTTGATAATTAAGATTACGCAACGAAGAAAGGTGCATGGTCCCATGACCCTAGCTTAATGCCCATGGCCCAATATGGTACTTTCGAAATGTGAGCTTAACGTTTTCTTGAAATTTGCACCTTTCGATTCCGCATTGGTATTTAGTGGCCACGTATATTCACCAGACCTCATGAATTCGTGAGTGATATATAGTATTCATTGCATGCCTATCTTTCACAATCAAATTAACTTTAAAATTGAGCAAGAATAAATGCATGAAAACCATTCTCGTGAAATGAATCGATCTACAATAAATCAGGCGGCGTGTCCCGAAAGCTCGCATCAGTAGCCCCCTGCAGCTGATGCAGTAGACTGCGCCGATGTACAACAGAGTACTGCGGTACAGAATACCTTACTCACTCATCCATTCGATCAGTGCCTTCGATGTCTCGCTGCTTCTTCCCCAAGAGTCGGGTGGTATGTTTACGCGGAAGGTGGCATAACCATATCATATCATTTTTGGTTTACTTAGTTAGCATGTTTCTAAACTAGAAGTAGACGATCGGACCATATTCCGATTTTTGACTGGGTTCTTAGCATTGGCTGTGGTACATGGCATGCTATGTTTTATCCTATATTTCCATATTTCGTCCCATGATGATAGAAGAAGCATTAAACAGGAAGGAAACACATTGTATGACTATCGGAGGCTACCATAACAGTCAGCAACTCTGTCGTTGGCCGTTAATTTTAATATATGTCTCATCGTGTTTTGTGGCTCTCGAAATATATGGAGTCACGAAGCTTTTTATAGCGAGAAGAACGGACAGAAGACAAAAAAAACAGGCTGAGTACATGAGTCCTCTCTGAAACAATGCTTCATTATAGACCAAAACATCAGGTTCGCACGTCAGAAAACTCTGCATGCGCCGCTAGCACGAAACGCTTCGTCCCATCTTCTACAGTCACTGATGTCACACCTCCGGGAGGGGCGAACTCCCTCTCCCTTCATCATTAATTTCATCACGGCAGTATGCGATGGATTTCCCCACCCCACCCATCCAACAACATGTCGCACAACTTAACACTGCACTCACACGAAAGGGATGTGAGTGCCCAACTATTTACTATCACTGTCCTCCGCTCATTTGGAGAATGGACTTACCCAGCCACAACCGACTCGTTGGCCACACGACACGACACACCCTTGTTGGCGGCACATTTTCCCGAGATCGGGTCGGGCGGGTCCATCATCACGTAAGGGGAGTCCTCCATGAAGACCACTCGCAAATGGAACTTCTCCGGCACGCCTGAGAGCAAAAGGGTGATAAGCTGATAGCAACGCTACATACTTGGAATGCTGAGCGTTGCTAGACATGTACATTTCAGCTCATAACAATATTGTGTTCTCTATCACGCTATCACCTGGTTGTATCCAATTTGATTCGCTAGATAACATTTAGTTCGCTAACTGTAATTGATAGACAGTGACAGTGACAGTGGCAGTGACAGTGACAGTGACAGTGACAGTGACAGTGGCAGTGACAGTGCTGTGAGCCATAACAGTGACAGTGACAGTGTTGTGAGCAGTGGCAACAAATGTCATAGTGACAGTAACAGTGAGGTGAACCGTAACGGTGGTATTGACGGTGACGGTGAGCCATGACAGTGGCAGTGACAGTGACGGTGGCAGTGAGAGTGACAGTGGCAGTGAGAGTGACAGTGACAGTGAGAGTGACAGTGACGGTGAGCCACGACAGTGGCAGTGAGCCGTGACAGTGGCAGCGACAGTGGCAGCGACAGTGACAGTGACGGTGAGCCATAACAGTGACAGTGACAGTGACAGTGACGGTGGCAGTGACAGTGACAGTGGCAGTGAGAGTGACAGTGACAGTGAGAGTGACAGTGACAGTGAGCCGTGACAGTGGCAGTGGTAGTAGAGCGTGACAAAATCATCTAGAGCACAATTTTACCTTCGAGTCACTACAAAGCAAGTTCACCTAAGCGCCGCCCACCGAGTGTTTGGCGAGTCTTCCAACCCTGACGGGGCAGCAGCCCCATCATCTCGCATGGAATTGTGCTGCAGTGGCTGGTAAAAGAAAACCATCATGCTCCTTGCTACGATACCAATTCGTCAGTAGCTGATTTGTCACCTGTTTGTTTATCAGGTCAATGGGAGTCTTTGTGGTTAGGTGAAAGGTACAAACGTCACCACAACTTCAGGTTGACAATCTTAGCCCGACAGCTAACCGGAGTGACAGTATCCTAGCACTGATCACATCACCACTTCTGGGGGAGGGGTAGCCATCGGCGGCTGTACTGTGAGAGTCGTGGGGACGCCCCCAATAAGCGCTTCAGCAATCACTAGGACCAAGGTGGAGGATGGCGAGTAAATCAGCCTCGTTGTTTTCGAAGCACAATGAAAACCATGGACGTCGCATGGGAAGGATGGGCCTTCGCATAGTCCAGCATCTCCATCAACCGCTTTGTTTTGTTTTTAATACTCTGAGTTTCCGCAGATTTCCAAACTTCAACTTCAACTTTAGTTTGCATAGAAAGGCATGACCCAAAATTGCCCTCTACTGAAGTCCCTAAATCACGCACAAATCTTCAAGGACGGGGAGGTCTGGAGTGCATTCATCAGTGTTCGTTTCGCAGTGTAGCACGATAAGTGAGGTAACTAGCATCGTGCTACACTGCGTAGCATAGCATAGCATAACCCAACTCAAGCCAATTCAACTCCACTCCCCTGAACTCAGCTCAGTTCAACTCAACTAAACTCTACTAAATTATACTGTACTCAACTATACGCTCCGTCTACCAACCTGCACTTTACTTTGCTCACTGTCCGGCGGGTTGATGGGGCGTTCTCTACTTACCGTCCGGCGGCAGATGAGAGTGGCCGGGCCAGACGATGTCTTGGATGTCAAGACTGCCTTGACCTCGAGTTCCGTCCCAGGAGCGCCACGTGCCGATCTGAGGTCATGCAAGGCACTGCATCAGATTGTCATTCACGTAGACTGACCAGCAATGACGAAGATTTAAGGTCAGTGATCTAGCACAGTTTAGGTAAGTGTACTTAAAACATATCACTCTGAAATTGCTTTTCGAAGTTGGGCTTCATTGATTGAAAACGATTCACGTCCAGGTTGGCTTCACAGACCACTTCCTTCACATCACTTCACAGACCACTTCCTTTTTACATTCTGAACCTGTGCCATCACAATTCTTTTGCAGGATGTTATTAATGAGTGCGTCGTTAACGCCCAAACAATAACAACTTCCTCCAAAACTTTGTTCTGGATTTGTGATCTTTATCAGTATCTGAACTCATGAGGTAAAGGGACAGAAAGGGTAACTCCACAAGGTTTAATGTTGCTGGTCAGAATGGTGCTTGAAAAACATACATTAATTCAAATCGACCTAAATAATTTCAATCTATCCACAAGCAACCGTATTCTAAAGCCAAAGCTGTCGTTGGGGTTCATGGTATATAATTGTTCTACGTCGCCAGTCGATGACCATATTCTTGTAGCTGTTCCTATGCCACCTTCTTTTGAGGTGTCATACTAGTTTGATGATCGGCATGCGTTTCCAGGGTAGGTTGGCGGATTAGTACCTGGTGTTTTTCGACTGTGTTGTTGTGCACGGTACTCATCAATGGTTGCCTGATGGTTTGATTTGGCAAGGCAGCTAATAGTTGCAACGAAATAAGCCATAGAATCTTAGTTCAGGCTGAAGAAGAACATGACGTAGGAGGCAATAGTAAGGGAGGCAATTTAGGTATGGGTTGTAATTTATCGTGTACTAATTGCACTACATGTGCAATATTTTGTTGCTTCGTGCTATTTTGTGGATCTCGATAGCAATTTTAAGAAGCATCCATTTCTGATACCTCTCCATCCTATATATATATATATATATATATATATATATATATTTATTTATTTCACAATACATGCCATCCACGTACTGTGGCTGTTATAGACAGTCTGGGTATAACCTACAGATATTTACAAAGAAAGGATAGATTTGTGGTTAATAGTGGGAGCAGATGCGCAACAAACATTCATACACCAACATAATATAATACCCATATCACTATCTGCACTGCACACACCGTGCTTGCAACACGAGCTATAAACGAGTAGTTTATAGAAGTGATAGGAGAGCGATGGCCTAAAAGTGAGTTCATAGTGTACAAATATCCATTGTGTAAGTTTTGTGTGTGTGTGACTAGTGTTTTTCGCGGAGATAAGCTTGTGCATGTTTCTTGAAGTTAGACAGCCTTGATGTTTTTGTTTCAGTAGGAAGGTTATTATAGTTTAAGACACGAGTAGAGAAATCTCCTGCGGCCCGCCTCTCTGTGTATGGCTGGCAGGTACAGGTGGTCGTCTACACGCGTATGACGGTTTCACAGGGTAGAGCTTGCAGTGATTGGACCGGCAATGTGCGTTGGCTCACCCGTCACAATGATTTTGTGGAGCAAAGTAAGGCTGTGAGATAGATGCAGTTCAGGTGCGGTGAGTAGACCTAACTCGTTACGGACATCAGAAATATGATCAAATTTCTGTAGACCTGACACGACTCTAATGGCGAAGTTAATGATCTTGTCTGGTCTGTGGATATTTGCTGCTGACCCGTTTCCGTAAACAGATATGCAGTAGCGGATATTGGATATAACCAGGCTATTGACTATGGTGAAGAGGGTACTGGTGGGCAGATGGTGACGCAGGTGGCTCAGGGCCAGAAGGAATCCAGTGCACTTGCGGACCACAAAAGCTACATGGGAATCCCACGACATGTGGCGATCAAATGTCACCCCAAGGTTCCTACACGAATGGCTCTCATCTATCACGGCGTCCCTAAAGCACACTCGTATCGGGGTAATATGGCAAAGATTTTGACGCGATCCGAACGTGAGAAGCTGAGTTTTCGTTGGGTTTACCTTCAAACCGATATCCAGGAAGTAGTCGTAGAGTTGGTTCAGACATGTCTCCATCTGACTTATCAGATTTGGAAAATCGGATTTGCGACCGGAGATGAGGACCTGGGTGTCGTCTGCGAACTGAGTGGCGTGAGCTACCGGGACGTGCAAACTGAGGTTATCCGAAAAGATGCAATAGAGGAGTGGATCTAGTGATGAGCCTTGAAAAACACCTATGTTGTTTGGGAGAAGGGAGGTGAGATGCCTGTTTCCGCGTTGATCTGTGATGCGAACAGCCTCCGTGCAGTCTCCCAGATATGCCCTAAACTAGTCAGTATCGATTCCATGGCGTTCTAGTTTAGTGAGCAGTTTGGTGTTGTCTATTACGTTGAAGCATTTACTGAGGTCCAGAAGGCAAAGAAGAGCTACTTATGAACGGTCCATTGCTGCTAGTATTTTGTCCGTGACTGAGATGAGAACGGTTTTCGTAGAGTAGCGTGGTCTGAAGCCGTACTGAGTTTGGGCCAGTAGCTGGATTGAGTTCAGGTAGTGATAAAGTTGTTTATGCACTACCCTTTCTGTGATTTTGGCAATAACCGGAACCAATGAGATGAGCCTAAAATTAGAGGGATCCGAAGGATCTCCTCATTTGTGAATGGGAGTTACTATGGACTGTTTCCAGGTGGAGGGGATATCAGCTGAAGTCAGGCATGTGTTTATAATGTCGAGCAGCACCTCTCCTATAAAAAGAACAGCAATTTGGTAACCTTAACCCGCGCACGTCCGGGGGGGCGGATATCAACCCCCCCTGCGGTTTTTCCTACATTGCCGCCATACTAATCGGGTTAGCAAGGCCAAACCTCGCATGGCTGCTCAGTGGTCTTTTCCGCATATCCTCAGAAATTTTTGACCCTGGGTCATCTCAAGTCAGGTCACCAGGTCAGGCGAAGTGACCTAACGTCCCTCCGAGTTCTAGGTGGCATCACTCCCACAATAATTGGGCGATTGATTTCAAACTTATATCACGTCATGATCTTATCAGGGTCTATAATATGTATATCACGGTTTTTTCGTAGCGTTGACCTGAAGTCAGGTCGTGGCCATGGCTTACCCATTATAGGCCTATGGAAAAATATACAAATGTTTCCTGGTTACATATTTGCTCTCGGAATGACCTCCAACCGTTATGGCGTGTAGTTGGAAGCTATTCGCAATGCTATCGCTGACATTTTTGCTCAGTGGCCCCACCAAGGTCAGCTGAGGTAACCTGAAATCACTAGCACATTTATGCGCATTATATCGCAATGCATTGAGCTAGAAGGATGAAATTACCGTCATTGTGCTTGTATCGTCAAGACGTGTCGATTGACATATTGCATGACCTCCCTACTCTACCCCATGACCTTGACCTGAGGTCATTGTTTCGGTGACCCATCCGTTGACCTGACCTTAAATTACGCAGCGTATGTCGATAGCACATTTCAAGGGCTGTCGAATAGCATTTGCAGTTTGTTTCTATCTGTTACAGGTCCTGAGATATGTGCCAATATCTGAGTGTCCCACCCGATCTGGTCGAATTTGACATATGATGACCCAGCGGCATAAATATTGACCTGAGCGAGAAAATGACCGCAATACTTGCGATAGAGCTTATCACCAGCTATCCAAAGCAAGCCGTTTTCCGTTTGTCGCTACCTAGCATAGTTCTCGAGATCTTAGGGGGGCAGTCATCTGCCCCCCCCCCCCGGACATGCGAAGTTGGCGCGGACCGCCGGACGTGCGAGTGTTAATACAAATCCCGTCGGGTCCGCAAGCACCTGTGCTTCTCATGTCCATGAAAATTTTGGCTGTTCGAGGGATATGGGTGATGCTTTATAGGAGCTGGTGGAGATGCGCGATAGCCGGCAACTGGGAGGTGTGTGTCCAGGCATTTTTGCCTGGCGTTTGACCTCTGCTGATACTTTAGGTCCGACACTAACAAAGTATTGATTTAGCTGTTCAGGAAGGACCTGAGGTTGTGCTCTGTGAGAGCCTTTTTTGGTGTCGATAATGGGCTTGATAGCACGCCAGGCAGCTGATGGGCCTTTCTGAGCTATCTTTCCGCTCATCTTGTCCCTACAGTCAGGTCTAATAGCTGGGCGGACTTGTCTGTTAAGTACTTTGGATGTGTTTCTATCTTGCAAGTGCAAAGCTACATTTCGCCGGTGCATGAGCTGTTTGGTAGCCTCGCTGACATGTGGTGCTGTTGGGCTCCGAATTTTGATGTTTCTGAGTGGCAGGTGCTCGTCGAGAATAGGTGTCAGCAATCTCAGCAGGGTGTCCAATTTGTCAGTTACTGAGATGCGACCAGTGACCTGGACCCAGTCGATCTCACCAAGGTCAAGGGTCAGTTCCGAGGTATCCACTCGTCCGAAAGAACGTGACTTCATCACGGTGTTAACTAAGGCAGGCCTGTTTACTTTAATCGAACATACGATACATTTGTGAGGGCAATAGTGGCAGAAACTTACTCTGGTTCTGCCGACAGAGATGGGCGCGTTTGTTATGATGACATCCAATCAAGAGCCTGTGGCGAATGTAGGGCGCTGCACTGTCACGGTAAGTGAATAGTTGCTTATGAACTCAAGCAGGTGTGTTTTGCTGGGGCTATTACCCGTGTCGAGGAGGTTGCAGTTTAGATCACCTGCGAGGTAGAAAGTGCCGGTTAAGTTCAGGGTCGCCAATTGAACCTGTCTTTCGAGCTCAGCCAAGTCATCATTTAAGGCAGGAATAGTGTTACGAGGAGGCCGATAGATTGCCGCCAGAATGAAATATTTTCCGCTTTTCCCTTTGACTTTGGCCCAGAGAGATTCTAGTTTGGAGGTCGAGTTTGGAGGCGTAGAAATTTTCGAAACGGTAATAGTTAGCGCTGACTTGGCGATAATCGCCACCCCACCGTACCCACCAGAGTCGGGCCGGTCCGCGCGTTTTACTTGGCAACCAGGGAAGTTAATGAGACGCGTGGAGGTGCTAGGTCACAGCCAGGTCTCAGTCACCACAGCTAGGTCCAGACAGTAAGAACGAAGGTCATGGTGTAGCTCAAGTAGCTTAGGTTTGATAGATTGGACATTGATGAGTCCCAGGTGAAGCTGCCCTTTGCGCTGCTGATCTGTCTTTGCGCTGATGGCTTATTCCGCCACCGCGATCCGCGTCTTCTGCCGCCCCTGGCGCCGCGCCTGCCCCGGCGTGTTTTCTTAGGCGCTGTTTTTATAACGGCGACGCTCCCCTCGGTCGGGTTGGCCGTCAGGGAGTGAAGCTGTTGACTGGCGGGGGTGAATGCCGCGGCGGTAATGACGTCACGGACGGGACGGCTGCGTGCCCGTTGCGAGCCCGGGTGACCGGGGGACGTGATGGCGGTGAATATTCGAATGATGGCGATGGATAGCAGCAGCCTGATGATGTCCGTATGCATGATGAAAATTGGTATAGCTGTAGATAGACGATGCAGAACACTATTGCTGGAGACACAGGAATTCCGAGCGGCACCAAGGCGTCAGTCAGTTCATTGCTTTCTCCGCTGCCCGCTGCAGTGTCGGAAAGAAGACTAACCACGGGCAGTAGCTGATGCTTGATGCAAGGGAAGTCACCATAGAGAAAGGCGCTGTCTTCTTCTTCTTCGCATCTTCACTCACTCAGTTTTTGCAGGCGTCCAATCACTGTGCTGTGCAAGTACCGTCAGGAATAACCAGCAGAAATTTCCACTAATGAGTCCATTCACTTCGCGCACGTGTAGCGTAAAGGTACGCCGGTTTTGGTTCGATATGAGTTTTCGATATGAGTTCACTTCTTCTTTTTTTCTGGTACACTTTTCACTCTTTCTGGTTCACTTCTCACTCAGAGTTTCACACACCCTATGTACAGAGGCAACAAAGAGGGCGAGGGAAAAGTTGGGCGATCGACCGAGACGCGCCGCCGCGCTCAGACCAACTGTGATATATATATATATATATATATATATATATATATATATATATATATATATATATATATATATGCACTAGTGAATGTGTTTAGAGAACTAGTCTTTTGACGGGGCTTCAGTTTATTTGAGAGGGCCTCAACCGGGCTTGGTCCCATCAAACCGGCCGGTCCCGATCTTCGGTATCAAACTTTTTGGCATTTGGCACCTCTAGTTGTTGGTATCAAGCGACAGCGAAGTATGGATTTTACCTAAGATGGCCTTCAACGAGGCTTCAATGTCTATGTCCATGTTTATGCCTATGTCTATGTCTATGTCTATGTCTATGTTTATGTCTATGTTTATGTCTATGTTTATGTCTATGTTTATGTTTGTGTTTATGTCTATGTATATGTCTATGTCTATGTTTATGTCTATGTCTATGTCTACGTCTATGTCTATGTCTATGTCTACGTCTATGTCTCTCTCTCCTTCTCTCTCTCTCTCTCTCTCTCTCTCTCTCTCTCTCTCTCTCTCTCTGCAAAAGCTGATTGTGTACCTACGGAAGCGGCAATGCACGTACAAGTGATTTGCATTAGGTACACAAGATGGCAATCACCCGGCGAGACAGAAATCGAGTTTCGATTCCCGCGCGGGAATCGGAACTCGAAGACTGCTCTGTTGGGAAACCACAACACATCAGTCATCTCGACGTATCTGATAGCAGCTGGCACCTGATATCCGATATCCGGATATGATGTATGTAAGGCCGTTGGGCCGCGACCGCATACGAGACCAGAGACGCGGCTTATTGTCCTCAGCCGTGATAGAGGGAGGGGGGGGTGTTGGCAACACCAAGGCACATGCTGTGTCTGTCCGGCCACCGGGAGATGTGCTATTCCTGATGCTTCATCCTCTGAGCTATTGTTCAGTGGTAAAAACAAATTATAGAAAAACAAATGTGGCGGAGAGCTGATCTTTGTGACAAATGTACAGCAGTTGGATTTCGGCACGTCCAGTGGGAGCTGAACAGTTACGTGGGCCATCCCACCTAGCTGTTAAGCTGCCAAGTGGCCACCGATGGATACATACGCAACTGTTGAGCATCCCGAGTGGTTACCGAGGGATGCGAGTGGTACCCACGTGGCTGTTCAGCTCCCAAGTGGTTACGGAGGGATACCCAAGTAGCCATTCAGTTCCCACATGGTTACCAAGGGATACCCACGTAGCTGTTCAGCTCGCAAGTGGTTACGGAGGGATACCCACGTAACTGTTCAGCTCCCACGTGGTTACCGAGGGATACCCATTACATGCTCAGTAGGATTTTGTTTAAAGTGATTGAAGATGAACTCCAAATCGAATCCAGTTGGTTCTTTGGTATACACTTTACAGCCGAACACTGTTCGGAAAACAGCAGCAACACTTGTGTCCGGCAAACATCAGCAACACTTGTGCCCGGCAAACATCAGCAACACTTGTGTCCGGCAAACATCAGCAACACTTGTGTCCAGAAAACAGCAGCAACACTTGTGCCCGGCAAACAGCAGCAACACTTGCGTCCGGCAAACAGCAGCAACACTTGTGCTCAATGGTTAGCACATTGATGCTTGCACTCAATTAAGAGTAGTTATTAAACGCTGGAAGATTGGAAAATAACAGCACGGATGAGAGGACCCACGCACTGGAGGAACCCATCTCTCACACTATCGACGTCGTTACATGCCCAGCGATTACTGGAGATAGGATCCACGCGCTGGAGGAACGTTATCTCTCACGCTACCGACGTGGTCACGTGGCCACCGATCTTCGTATCAGGAGCCGTCTGCCGTGCGGAGATCGTCGACGGAGCCGACGTGGTCACGTGGCCACCGATCTTCGTATCAGGAGCCGTCTGCCGTGCGGAGATCGCCGACGGAGCCGACGTGGTCACGTGGCCACCGATCTTCGTATCAGGAGCCGTCTGCCGTGCGGAGATCGACGGAGCCGACCAAGCAGGTCGACTTTACCACGTACAAGACAATTGGCCATTTAGACTCGGCAATCTCTGGCGCCAGGATCGTCTCCAGAGCGCAATTACTCTCGCCGCAGCCGAACTCTGACTGTGCAGTGCTCCAGCTCGCAGACGAAACTGCTATCAAATGCAACAAACGTCACCGCTCACCACTAAACAACTGCATGAGCCTCCGTACATCCACTCCACGCCCGCCATTCCCTCTGCTTGGTCGTGTCAGTACCATTCAGGCGAGTTTCTCTCCTCCTGAACGAAATATTGACAAGTCCGCCAGTCATTCCTCCACCAGCAGTGGTGGCTGATGGACTCTCCACTGGTCCAGTGAGGTCCGCCAGTCATCCCTCCACCAGCAGTGGTGGCTGATGGACTCTCCACTGGTCCTGTGAGGTCCGCCAGTCATCTCTCCACCAGCAGTGGTAGCTGATGGACTCTTCACTGGTCCTGTGAGGTCCGCCAGTCATCTCTCCACCAGCAGTGGTGGCTGATGGACTCTCCACTGGTCCTGTGAGGTCCGCCAGTCATCTCTCCACCAGCAGTGGTAGCTGATGGACTCTCCACTGGTCCAGTGAGGTCCGCCAGTCATCCCTCCACCAGCAGTGGTAGCTGATGGACTCTTCACTGGTCCTGTGAGGTCCGCCAGTCATCCCTCCACCAGCAGTGGTGGCTGATGGACTCTTCACTGGTCCTGTGAGGTCCGCCAGTCATCCCTCCACCAGCAGTGGTGGCTGATGGACTCTTCACTGGTCCTGTGAGGTCCGCCAGTCATCCCTCCACCAGCAGTGGTGGCTGATGGACTCTTCACTGGTCCTGTGAGGTCCGCCAGTCATCCCTCCACCAGCAGTGGTGGCTGATGGACTCTTCACTGGTCCTGTGAGGTCCGCCAGTCATCCCTCCACCAGCAGTGGTGGCTGATGGACTCTTCACTGGTCCTGTGAGGTCCGCCAGTCATCCCTCCACCAGCAGTGGTGGCTGATGGACTCTTCACTGGTCCTGTGAGGTCCGCCAGTCATCCCTCCACCAGCAGTGGTGGCTGATGGACTCTTCACTGGTCCTGTGAGGTCCGCCAGTCATCCCTCCACCAGCAGTGGTGGCTGATGGACTCTTCACTGGTCCAGTGAGGTCCGCCAGTCATCTCTCCACCAGCAGTGGTGGCTGATGGACTCTCCACTGGTCCTGTGAGGTCCGCCAGTCATCTCTCCACCAGCAGTGGTAGCTGATGGACTCTCCACTGGTCCTGTGAGGTCCGCCAGTCATCCCTCCACCAGCAGTGGTGGCTGATGGACTCTCCACTGGTCCAGTGAGGTCCGCCAGTCATTTCTCCACCAGCAGCGGTGGTTGATGGACTCTCCACTGGTCCTGTGAGGTCCGCCAGTCATCTCTCCACCAGCAGTGGTGGCTGATGGACTCTTCACTGGTCCAGTGAGGTCCGCCAGTCATCCCTCCACCAGCAGTGGTGGCTGATGGACTCTTCACTGGTCCTGTGAGGTCCGCCAGTCATCCCTCCACCAGCAGTGGTGGCTGATGGACTCTCCACTGGTCCTGTGAGGTCCGCCAGTCATCTCTCCACCAGCAGTGGTGGCTGATGGACTCTCCACTGGTCCTGTGAGGCCCGCCAGTCATCCCTCCACCAGCAGTGGTGGCTGATGGACTCTCCACTGGTCCTGTGAGGTCCGCCAGTCATCCCTCCACCAGCAGTGGTAGCTGATGGACTCTCCACTGGTCCTGTGAGGTCCGCCAGTCATCCCTCCACCAGCAGTGGTGGCTGATGGACTCTCCACTGGTCATGTGAGGTCCGCCAGTCATCTCTCCACCAGCAGTGGTAGCTGATGGACTCTTCACTGGTCCTGTGAGGTCCGCCAGTCATCTCTCCACCAGCAGTGGTAGCTGATGGACTCTTCACTGGTCCTGTGAGGTCCGCCAGTCATCCCTCCACCAGCAGCGGTGGCTGATGTACTCCCCACTGGCCCAGTGTTGGCTTGCATGGTGCTTGAAGACTAGTGGCCTTCGTAAGTGCATTAGCACGTCACATTTCTATCAACACCCACTAAATATTAATTGGCCGGCTTGAAGCAGTGGTTGACAGTAGCATATGGGCTCAAAATGACTTATCCTGGTCGATGCACCCAAAACATTAATAGTAGAAAGAACATTAGCTCAGAGTAATGAAGTCTAGATACATATTTCTTGCTTTTTCTTTTCTCTGCTTCCATCGGGATGTCTGATTGCCTACTATAGCATAATTATATACTTCTGGTAAGTGGGAGCGAGCGATTTGTCAGTTGTTTTCCACCACAGGTTGTCTGCCAGTATGCCATGGACAATAGCTCAGCAACTGACGGGAGAAATGGCAACCTGCTGATGGGACACCTGACTCCACACTGTCCGACCCTTCACTTCATACCGTCCGCCCCCCCCCTTCACCTCGGTACGCGGTCACTGATGGCTGAGCCTCGACTCGGTCACCTGCTGATCTTTCCGAGTCCCGATTACCTGCTGATCTTCCACTGAGTCTCGTCTTGGCCACATGTGAACCTACCCCTATGCCTGGACCACGTGCCGACGTTCCCCAGCGCCTCGCGTCGGTCACCTGCCGACATACCTACCCCTGTGCCTGGGCCACCTGCCGACGTTCCCCAGCGCTCCGCGTCGGTCACCTGCCGACATACCTGCCTGTGTGTCTCAGTCACCTGTCGAGCTTCCCCTCAGCCTCGTCTCGGCCACCTATCGGCCCACCTATCCGTACCTCCAGCCGGGTCCAAATGTGCTCCTGTACCCCGGTCACCTATCGGCCCACCTACCCGTACCTCCAGCTGGGTCAAAATGTGCTTCTGTACCCCGGTCACCTGTCGGCCCACCTACCCGTACGCTTCACTGGGTCACGATTTACACCGGCACCCCGGTCACCTTCCTAAGTACCTACCGCTGCGCATCGCCTGGGTCACCGGTCACCAGTCGTACCTACCGCTGCGCCTCGCCTGGGTCACCGGTCACCAGTCGTACCTACCGCTGCGCCTCGTCTGGGTCACCGGTCACCAGTCGTACCTACCGCTGCGCCTCGCCTGGGTCACCGGTCACCAGTCGTACCTACCGCTGCGCCTCGTCTGGGTCACCGGTCACCAGTCGTACCTACCGCTGCGCCTCGCCTGGGTCACCGGTCACCAGTCGTACCTACCGCTGCGCCTCGTCTGGGTCACCGGTCACCAGACGTACCTACCGTTGCGCCTCGTCTGGCTTCCTCGTCTGGGTCACCGGTTACCAGTCGTACCTACCGTTCGCCTTGCGCCTCGCCTGGGTCACCGGTCACCAGTCGTACCTACCCTGCTACCGACCCGGCCCCTCCGCCTCGCCTGGGTCACCGGTCACCAGTCGTACCTACCGTTGCGCCTCGCCTGGGTCACCAGTCGGCGACGGCTAAGAGTGTGTTGGATGGCTGCTCGTCAATCACCCCATTTAAAAGTGTGTTGGTGATGGATGAAGCGGCAGCCGTCCGCACGTCCCGCCGCCGACAGATAAACGACGCGCCCCGCCGAGGGTCGACCTCCCAACACCTGTGTCCTCCACGGGCGGCCACGCCGACTGGCGCAGGTGTCGTGCGGCGTGGCGCACATGCCGTGGTACGGCTGGAATGTGGCTCCCATATTTCAGGAGAGGTGCCGCGAGAGGGGGGGCGACACGTGTTCAGCACCTGCATGACACGGATCGCGGTCGGATCGGGATGAGTTAGGATGGGTTGGGTTGGATCGGGTCTGCTCTAGCGTCCTCATATGCTCTTCATCAGTCTTCATTGGCTTATCGCCTCCATATGACCTTCAAGTCAAAAAGTGTTCAGACTTAATCAGAGCCACAGGGGCCAATCTGGGTGAAGCCTGTAAAGGGAAGATACTATAAGTCTGGACAAGAAGATAATCAACACCCCAACCAATACCACATCCTAAATTCCAAAGAAAATAGCCACCAACATCCTGCACACCTATCAATGCCTACCTACCTATCTAGCCCTATTCACTCGATCCCGCCGTAACACACGCGTGGATAGGGTGCCCTGTCATTTTCAACTCCATCCATCCCTGCTTAAAGGTGCCTGCACCGTGTACACCTAGCATAAATCGTCCACAATCGTCCACAACCACAAGTAACTTGAACTAAAAACAAGATTCACCAACCTAAAAAATCAGTCCACCATATTTTTTAATACATTCAATGAGGGTCTCCCACATCAGCAGGCAGCCTATTCCATTGATAAACCGCCCTTTGACTGGAAATCTATTGTCGCTTAACAGTCCTACACCTCGACTTCTCTAGCCGGAATTGATGATCCCATGTGATACTCTAAATACAAGGGCATCATTCATATGAAGCTTATCTAGCTCTTTAGCGATCTCATGCATTTCAAACTATCACCTCTCTATCTCCTTCGCTTGAGTAAGTACATATCTAATTCCATAAGCTTATCTTCATGTTCTGAGTTACCTAGTCCACTGATGAGTCCAATGGTTTTGGCTCCATTCTTTCTAACACATCTATATCTCTTTCTTAGTAAGGGTTCCATGCCGGTACATAATATTTCAAGTGGGGTCGGAAGTAGTAGGCTAAGTACAGTTTTTTCATCACTCCCTTGCTCTTATATCTCACACTCCTATTAATGATTCACAACATTCGGATTTTCCTGTTCCAAAGTGAGGTACATTGTTTTTCAATCTTCATCGATCCCTTTTAACTTCATCAGTCTTCATTGGTGTATGGCCACCATGTAACCTTTAACGACCCCATGCCACCCGGATAACTTCACGTGGCCTTCCCACCGACTACTGCTTACCTTCCAATGACCTGTGTGACCCATCCATGACCTCTGTCACGTATATGTCGACTGTTGTGACCTCACGGCTCCCAGACGTTCCCCTGTCCGGTGACCCCACCGGCTCCCAGACGTTCCCCTGGCCGGTGACCTCACCGGCTCCCAGACGTTTCCCTGGCCGGTGACCTCACCGGCTCCCAGACGTTCCCCTGGCCGGTGACCTCACCGGCTCCCAGACGTTTCCCTGGCCGATGACCTCACCGGCTCCCAGACGTTCCCCTGGCCGTCTTCGAAGCGCAGGTTGCGGATGGTCAGCTCCACGTTGACCCTGCCGCCGCTGGCGTCGAACTGCAGGTTCGGCTGGTTGTGCACACCCTGCGCGATGCTGACGTTTCGAAGATACCTGCGTCAAAAGGTGGTCCCAGGTCACGCGGGTCACGCAGCGCCACCGCTGGCTGATATCACAGGCGCCAATAATGGTCACAATAAGTGTCATAATGCGGAGCTGACGGCGATCTACGGTTCATTGCGTCACCGGACAGCAGGCAATTCGGCTGGCCGTGGTCGAGGCTCACGTGGGTCCCACGAGACGCAGGTCCTGTGGCTGGCCGTGGTCGAGGCTCACGTGGGTCCCACGAGACGCAGGCCATGTGGCTGGCCGTGGTCGAGGCTCACGTGGGTCCCACAAAACTGTCCGTGGCGAGGCTCACGTGGGTCCCAAGAGCCGGCTGGCCGTGGTCGAGGCTCACGGGCCATGTGGCTGGCCGTGGTCGAGGCTCACGTGGGTCCCACGAGACGCAGGTCCTGTGGCTGGACTCGTACTCACCGGAACACTGATACAATGAGCGCTGCCTGAACTGAGATCTGAACTGGACGTGAAGAGAGTTCTGAGGTTATCAGAGATCTTTGACGCTCGCGATACATGATCATCACGGACAGGAATAGCACGTAGCCGTGGATGGCGCAAATAATGCGGCGAATCTGTATCAAACCGAGTTGTGAGTGATATTAATTCCAGAGCCATGGCTGCTTGTTGTCTCCGGGGATTTATCCAGATCTAGTGCGCATGAGCCGCCAGTTCAGAACTGTCGAGACATGGATCACGTGGAAGGTTATTCGTCCGCGTGGGGCGAGTAGTGTGCGGGTAAGGTGGTCGTCTTCAAACCGAAATGCCATGGGCTCGACTCCGACTCGCCGCTGGTCTTCATTCGCCAACAATCGGCGTGAGCGTTTGGCCATGTAGTATGGTCCAACAGTCGTTGTGTCGTAAAACCAATAACACCACCACCATCCTGCGTGCCCCATTGTCTAGGCGTTTCTGCATTTATTGGTGACATACATGATTCTTGTTTTTGCTTTCCAGTGTCCGTTTTGTGTTTGCTGACAGTGTTTTGATACCAGAATAATGTATGTTTTGTCGTTTAGTTGACACATTGCTACTGAACATGTGTAGATACTCTGGTATGCTTTAAGGTTACTAAGCACGTGCTCTGCGCAAATTTTGGATGCTGATGGTGTACGCCTGATATTTTCGAGGCAAAACGCGTTGTGACTTCCCCCGTCTACAGACCACCTGGTGTAGCAAATATGACCTTGGTGATGTTACCAGGGAAGTCGGTGGCAGCGGAATCAATGGGCGTCTCGGCTCTCGGGTCCTCTTATGTGGGAAGGGTGGAATGTCGTCAGCTTGTTACAACTCATTGTATTCACTACTCACGAATCCAGGTATGTACATATCAGGGGCACTCGGATTATTCTCGAAAGCCTGCGGTTTTCTAGCGGGCATTACCAATGTTTGTTTTTATCGCTATAACAAGAGTTAAGTTCTTCTTTTCGGTTTATCCGTCAGTAGCAGAGAGTATGTCAGTGGGTCTGCACAGGCACACTGACTTCGGCTCAAAGAAGCCTATCTGAGCTCAACATTCATTAAATTCACCGGTTTTATCTCGCGTGAGTTTCGATCGATATATACAAAGGCATGCATTTCCCTTCTCTTGTTTTGGAGAAAACACAAAAAAAATGAATCAGTGTGATTTACGTTGAATGCATTTTGTGCAACATCAGACTACATAGCGTACCTGGCACGCGCTACGTTTGTGTACATATATTACGAGCAATGATAGTTTAGATTCCGAAGAAGAAGTGTTGCTGGCTACATCATATGGAATGAGAATATTGTGTCGGAACATTTTTTTAAATCATAGATCACACTAACACTTTTGAATGTTCGCAAAAGCGAAGGGACTCGTTTGTTTTTTAGCTTCTTTTATATGCACTTTTGACGTCAGTCGAACTCAATTTTGGCGCTCATATTTCTTAGAAAACCTAGGCCATTTGTTCATGCGATCAGCCTTTGAGAGAACCAAGTCTTCAATGGGAGTGGGCGGCTGGTGTTCCTATCTTGGTGGTCTCTGGTGTCCCCTTAGCCAATTATCATGAAAGCTAAACTGTCCATATCACCAACATTATTCGCACTTACACGTGAGGGAAGAACAGAACAGAACAGAACAGAACAGCAGTGTACAGAACATTGTATCGCTTTGTTTGGGACGGGGCTCAAGCCCACTTTGATGCTGAACCATTGCACACGGGCATACACCATTATGGATTCGAGTTTTGAGGCGGCATTACTGTTTGCAGCCTCACCAAATGTATTACCAATGTGGTATCATTTTGCGTTGGACGAGGGGGGGGTAGTTATCCAAGTTCAGTCTCATTGTTTTGCTTCATGAAATTGGCATGCCCACTCGATTGCCTTCCTACCACGACACCATGCAGTCATTGGCACCGCGAAGGGAGTTTGGGTAGCAGATGGGAGAGAAGGAGGTTTTGGTCGCCTCTTCCACGCAACGCCAATTGGCGCATTGCTAGACTCCACACAGTTTTGGTGACACATTCCACGTCCTCCATGGTGGCGAGCCCGTGCCCCCTCTCCGCCTCAGTGCTTAAGTCTGATGCTTGGAGAGTACTCTCTGCTCCCACGGTCGGCTTACTTTGGTCACCCAGGACTTTGCATGTCACTAGCGGATCCATGCGCTTGTATCGCAGGGGGAGGAGGGAGGGGGCACTCAGTCAGGCAATGTGACCACAAGCATGTTCAGTTGGGTGCCAGATGCATCTACAATCATTGTTTACGATCAATGATGAACATACACTTTCACAAGGTGCACTGAATGTGTATGCAATTTACTACATTTTATTATATCATTTTACAAACCTATCATGTTAATACTAAAAACCTGAAACTTAAGGAACTGCGGAATATCTGCATGTCAGATAAAATCAGTGTTCTCAACTTTATGTTGAATTAGGTGTCTGACTTGAAAAAAATTCCAGGGATGAGGCAAAATGTAAAATGCAAGTATTTAGAGATACATACATGTAATAAAAAAAACTGTTAGGCGTCAGTTTGCATCCAACTGTAGGGATTTTAGAAAACTGGATAAAATCCATACGGAAAGCGTAATTGACATAGGCCAGGTAAATATGAAGGTGAACAGCAAACATTATGACGTATGATGTGCGTGTGTTACCGATTGCATGTCCCTTTGTTCCCACATTTCAGATTTTCGCCAAACCGCGTTCAGGGGCACCATTCACTGAAAACAAAATGTCATCAAACAATCACCCGGTAACGTCCTCGGTACAAGCTCAGAACAATGCAAACCTTGTGCTTCCACTATAACTAGGTGTTTGAGGCTGGTTAAACAAGTTGTAGCAAACGGTAAACAAGGTTGAAAAACAATGGCGCCAAGTTTACAAATGAGTCAATAGCCAAGGTTCCAGTTAGCATTTGCTAACTGTAACAAGCTGTCAATAGTACGAAAACTAACTTAATATCAGGTATCTACTATGCTATTGCTCCAATCCATTGCGCTTGACAACTATCTGTGATTGTGCATCACGCACGTGTGTTTGTTCTTTAAGCTTCTTAGCCAACATCAAAGACACGCCTCTAACCATTTCTCCATGACTATCTTCTGTGTACAATGATCTGTGGTTTGTATAACTGTTTGAGCATCATTGATGGACTAGAGGTATGAATAATTGTGAGGACGAAACCAATGAAGAAATGATTGATTAAGAATGTTTGAAGAATGCTTGATGCTTGAAGAAATGCTTGATGAAGTGAAAATAGCGATACATATAACCAATGCCGTTTGTTTTGACAATTAAATGTAGAGTGAGAGCCATCTAAAAGTTAGGGTAGAAATGAAGTCCTTAAAAGGGAGACCATACGTTCCCGCAGAACTAGGCTTGGTGTTGATTTAGCACATCTGGTACGAACCTGTTGCAAGAGTTCAATTAACGGAGGACAAACAGAAAACCAAAGAGCAACTAAGATGCAACAAGGCAAGCAGATGGTTAACATTCGATAACCTGCACACGGGTCCTAGCTAGAATAAGCGACTAAGACATGTTTTCTAGTTGAAACCAACTCAATATAGCTATTCAGATTGCATTCTTGAACGTGGTTGTCTCACAATATTCCGAATGATTCGACACCATGGAATGGGATCTCTCACATTCCTAAAAGAAAAGGACCAGATCAGCGTCATCAACGTTGTGGCTGCAATACTTTCAAGCAGGACGCAGAAAGCGTATATCAACCGGAAATAAAAAACGGAGGCGTTGCCCCCAGGCGACTTACGGAGGACAAAAAACAATCAGCATAGCAGATGTTATACATTCATATATATATATATATATATATATATAAATATAAGACATGTTTATATAGTTGATACCAACTATATAGCTATATATTGCATATCTATATATATATATATTCCGAATGATTCGATACATGGAATGGGATCTCTCACATAAAAAACCAGATCAGCCATAATATATATATATATATATATATATATATATATATATATATATATATATATATATATGAA
This sequence comes from Ashinkailepas kermadecensis, assembly GCA_034440615.1. NCBI lineage: Eukaryota > Metazoa > Arthropoda > Thecostraca > Neolepadidae > Ashinkailepas > Ashinkailepas kermadecensis. Next base: position 24,543 of record JAOTOM010004099.1, on the reverse strand, counting down.
TACAAACATCCAAACTTATAAATCTACTTAATGGATGTTAAGGGTCCCAATTCAGGGATCGAACCTCTAGAAAGTTCAACATAATCTGACATATATTTCCCTGGATGTAATTTTGGATCACGGTGAGATGGAACTTCAACAACCGAGCTGGTTTCAAGTGCTGAGGTGCGTTTTGTGTTGGTGTTTGCAGGTGCGTTATCTGTGTCTGCGTGCCGTGTGTTTGGGGACTTGAATAGATGGGCACCACCTCTTCGGTTCTTAAGCCGTTGACACAGATTGTTCTTCAGAGTTTGTCCGAACACGTGAGCGATGGCATTTCCCAGATGCTTCAGTCGGTGTTGCAGGCGCTCTCCAATACTTCAGTGGCAGGCAACTGATGCGTATCTCAGCTGGTTTTGTCTCCATTGTCGGTTGGCCGGTCTCTGTTCTCCCGTGCAGTAGACGTAGCGCTCTTTTTCGGTATCCGTTGGGAGCGAAGACCTTGTCGCAGTTGGATAACTCGGCTTGTATGCTGTCGGCACATTGTGGCTGATATTATACGGGCTGTAATCTGAATGGAGGAGGGAGAATTCAGGTAAATCCCACTGGACAGTTTTCAGCCTCCTCACAATATTATTTTTCTACATCGAAATGTAGATATTCTCATTGATGGTGTCCTGGGTCTGACAGTTTTTAACCTGATTAATCATCTTCTATTTTAATATACCACCTAACGGCTGAGTCACTACGAGCCCCGAATAGGCTCATGAATGTGTTATACCACGTGTCATCCAAGATAACTTTTACTACAACCCTTCACCAGCGGTATAATTTTACCCAAGTAAAATTTGAAGACATCATGGATCTAGGGGTGAGGATGAGGGAAGGCAAGCATCGGAGCGAGGACTCCCAAGTGTGAAATCGAACGTCACGTTTTGACAAAGGTTCTTTTTCCGGCGAACCAACGATAAATAGCTATAAACCTACACACTAGTATTTAATGTTCTCGCAATCTTAATTGTCATTGTATTTACAATACAAAACGTAGCATACTCAATAGGGGAATACACAAACACTATTCTGCGAGTGTAATGCCGTTTGGCAAAACTACAAGGCCACACTGCATTTAAGCAATGCATTAAACCTCGGTAAACAGGAGAAGGACAGCGGCGCACTCGTGGTGCTATCGCCGGCATCATGCCGCAACAAGCCTAGCGGTGCAACAAACCTAGCGGTGCAACAAGCCTGGCGGTGCAACAAGCCTGGCGGTGCAACAAGCCTGGCGGCGCACTCGTGGTGCTATCGCCGGCATCATGCCGCAACAAGCCTGGCGGTGCAACAAGCCTGGCGGCGCACTCGTGGTGCTATCGCCGGCATCATGCCGCAACAAGCCTGGCGGTGCACTCGTGGTGCTATCGCCGGCATCATGCCGCAACAAGCCTAGCGGTGCAACAAACCTAGCGATGCACTTCGAAACGCTGGGTACTGCTCAACCGAACTTAGCTAGTGCCCGACCTTCAACATGCCAACATGCTAATATGAGAACTTCACCTGTGTCACAGCCACACCACATTGACTGACATCTCACCTGCAGCGTGGCCTCCAACTATCACATATTCCACACCACATTGACTGACATCTCACCTGCAGCGTGGCCTCCAACTGAGAATATGAGAACTTCACCGGTGTCACAGCCACACCACATTCACTGACATCTCACCTGCAGCGTGGCCTCCAACTGAGAATATGAGAACTTCACCGGTGTCACAGCCACACCACATTCACTGACATCTCACCTGCAGCGTGGCCTCCAACTGAGAATATGAGAACTTCACCGGTGTCACAGCCACACCACATTGACTGACGTCTCACCTGCAGCGTGGCCTCCAACTGAGAATATGAGAACTTCGCCGGTGTCACAGCCACACCACATTGACTGACATCTCACCTGCAGCGTGGCCTCCAACTGAGAATATGAGAACTTCACCGGTGTCACAGCCACACCACATTGACTGACGTCTCACCTGCAGCGTGGCCTCCAACTGAGAATATGAGAACTTCACCGGTGTCACAGCCACACCACATTCACTGACATCTCACCTGCAGCGTGGCCTCCAACTGAGAATATGAGAACTTCACCGATGTCACAGCCACACCACATTCACTGACATCTCACCTGCAGCGTGGCCTCCACTGACATCTCACCTGCAGCGTGGCCTCCAACTATCACATATTCCACACCACATTCACTGACATCTCACCTGCAGCGTGGCCTCCAACTATCACATATTCCACATGACTGCAATTCTGAGCGAAACATTGCAAACTCCATCCTTGCATCGCCATCTATTGCCGAATATTCACATAAAGCATAACGCGTGAAATATGTGTGGACCAGTGGCACAGACAGTAGCCATAGACAGAGGCCGTAGGCAGGGGCCGTAGCCAGGGGCCGTAGGCAGGGGCCGTAGCCAGGGGCCGTAACTAGGGGCCGTAGCCAGGGGCCGTAACTAGGGGCCGTAGACAGGCGCCGTGTGGATGACCGTCCCCCTGATAGTTAACCAGGGGTCTTGACCATCGGCATCAAAGACAGGCTGAAGGAGCCGGAAGCGTGTCGGGTCCTGACACCGGGTCCTCGGTCCTCGGGTGGGGCTTGCCAGGTTGGTCAGTCAGGCAGCCTTGCATATCAGACAAGTCAGAGTCAAGTCAGAGTCAGAAAATGCACTTATCTGGTGACATAGGGAGGAACCTAGGGTCACCTGACAGACTAAACGTGCTGCAAGTGTTTTGACAAACTGCCTGCGCGTGGCAGTGTCACCTAGCGCCGTGTCAACTTTTGTTACCTAGCGTTCACATGCGGATCGGCTAGCCCACCAATTAAGTAGTTGTGTCCACTGAAACGTGGCCGAGTTCTCATGCACTGAATTCTGAACTGCAACTAGGCTTCTCTTTTCTCTGTTCTTTTTGTGACCATTGCCAAGTGCCGGTCGGCCGTCGGGGAAGCCACATTAACGGTAATCGGAAAACTGATGTCCGTGCAATGAGCAAGGTACGTTACGTGCTTACGCAGCGGAATCGTTTATGCTAATGGTATGTTTGTCTGAAGGGTATTTAAGGTCAACCGACTCATGTACGTCCGGCGCAATGCACGCTCACGGAGTTGTGGGTGCTCATGACCTGCCATCTCACCGAGTGAGAAGGCGGCCCCAGTCAGGTACCGCCTGGGGACCGCCATCTCACCGAGTAAGAAGACGGTCCCCAATCACGTACCGCCCGGGGGCCGCCATCTCACCGAGTAAGAAGACGGTCGCCAGTCAGGTACCGACTGGGGGCCGCCATCTCACTGAGGAAGAAGACGGCCCCCAGTCAGGTACTGACTGCCCTGTGATTCGGCCGAACCTCAGCTCCACCGCTAGCCGTCGGATTTCCGCCGGCTCAGCACTGGCGAGTGGGTCGGTTTGATCTCGAGAATACGGACCATCTTCCATTCACATAACGTTTATTCATGCACATCGCAATACTTCCACTGAAGAATCAGAGGATGGAAATATGTTTCTGTGGGCTGGGAAAAACCCGGCACATTGTCCCAATGAGTGTACACGTAAAATTCAGACGGCCTGAATGTGCTATATTAGTTCAGTTGAATTTCCATATGAAAAGAGAAGATCTGAAAGACCCGGAAAGCCTTTTTCCAGAATTGCCACAAGGCTCAGCTAAATTTGATTTATGGTCGCGTATAGCACTGCATTGGAAATGTATTGGCTAAACATACTGAACAGTTCAGCAGAAGTTGGTCAATGATCTGAGGTGCATAACAATATAGGGGAGCTGGATTGGTGTTACCAGATGCCAAGGAGCTATATTTGTGTGGCCTTATCTGACCACGATAGAGCTACCCCATGTAGACAACATGCTTGATTTACTATCGGCCAAGTTCGGAGGCCCGGTTTAATGAGGAATGCACAATGTCTGATTCAGAAGAGACAGAGACGGCAGAGAAATGCAACACAAAGATGCATCCTCTCTACTAAAGCGAAATGCACATCGGCGTTGCCAAAATCAAAGCAACAACTTAATATTTTGGAATGCTCCACCAACGTTAAGGAAATTCTTTGGCGTATTGTATTCATTTAGATATGTACTGGTAGCGTGCGGTGGTTAATAATGTAAAAAATACAAGGCAGATGTTAAAGACATGTTAGGATCATATGTAAATGACTTACTTGTTAAAAATAGTTCCATAATGACGATAAAAGGGAGAGCCCAAGCATCTCTGGTTCGCCCCAAAACTTGTTTGTGGTGCATGTGCTCCACCACATGTACATAAAACGATGCACATGCTTTAGACTGCTCCTTGCCGACATCATAGGCGGCCCATCTCCGACTTCGGAGAGCAACATGCCAATCTAATACTGCCCCTCTGAACTATGATAGCCGCTGGCCAACTTTAGAAGCACCTATCTGACCTGACTTCAGACTTCAGACTTCAGACAACCCCTATCCGACCGAGCGATATCAGATATATTTTTAGTGTTCTATATTTCGTGTGTTAGATATGTTGCGATTCGATATTTTGCATGTTAGATATTTTGCGTGTCAGAATATTTTGTGCATTCGATATTTCGCGTCCTGCATATGTTGTGCATTCGGCTTTTTCGATTCGCTGCTTCATTTTTATGATCATTTGCTCATTCCATATGTTGCACCTTCAGTGTTTTGCTTTTGATATTCATCCACTCAATGCATTGCGTTTATATACATTCCCGGAAACCATCCCCGATACGAAATGGAAGGGAATTGTGAAAATGGCCGCATACAAAACCACGAAAATACTACCGTGTCAAGTGCAAAGAAAATGGAATCAGGGTCATATAAATGCCACAAACAGGGCAGCGGGGCACCATTATCGCCGTGTTCGTTTGAACCTCCCCTCTGACAAATTTCAGCACGCCGCTCCTGACAATGTGTCGGTGCGACGAAAAAAATAATATTCACGACGTGCCCATCCTTGCCAGGAGACCCATAAAATATGGCCAGTGGAACGCCTTGGTCTGAAGTAGCGGACGGGATGTTTTAAGTCCGAGAGGGGCCGTGTTCCTCGACTGTGGGGGATGAACTCCACAGGAAAATAACTGGGGGAGGGGCGTCCCTCACATCCTCTACGGTGACGGTACCGTTTGATTAAGCAATGCGGTAGTGCACTCGGAGTTCAACCAACAAGCTCGTCTGACAACATACGAAACAAAAACATTCTGGCAAATGCGAAACAGAAACAACATACTTCTACTAAGTGCTGGCCATTTAATACCCGATGTTAGCATAGCATATTTTGCGCACTGGACGCCTCTGCTGTCAAATAATGCACCTTACGCCCGCATATGATCAACACATAATTGTATCTACCGTGTGTATGTGCTCAGTGCGCGTTTTCCATGGCCCCGCGCACATGCATTGCACAACATACCTTCGGGAATTTCAGCTACACCAATAATTATCATAAAACGACACCCCTGCCATTAGCTCATTTTCCAACTCAGCATCTATGGCAGAACTAGTCTGGTTAGTCACAATCATCATGAAGCCCTTACTCACATCAAGATTATACTCGCACACTGGAATCCTGAGCTGTATTTTCCAAATCACATGGCTGCTAGTATAATAGATATATAACATAGTGAAAAGACTACAAATGTATTTACTTTTTTTCAAGATGCACAGTGGCTATTATGGACAGTCGGAGCATAACTCACAGATATTTACAAAGAAAGGAGAGGTTTGGGGTTAATAGTGGGAGCAAATGCGCAGCAAACATTCATACACCAATGTAATACAATACCCGCATCACTACCTGCGCTACACACACCGTACTAGCTACAAGAGCTATAACCGAGTAGTTTCTAGAAGTAATAGGATAGAGATGGCCTACAGGTGGGTTCGTAGTGCACACATCTCTCTTGTTTAGTCTTTTGTGCGACTAGTATTGTTCGTGGAGGTATACCACTGCATGTTTCTTGAAGTTTGACAGCCTCGATGTTTTTGTTTCAGTCTGAAGTTTGTAATAGTGGAAGACGGACGAGTTGAGATGAATCTCCTGCGGCCCGCCTCTCTGTGTATGACTGGCAGGTGCAGGTGGTCGTCTGTTCATGCATGATGATTTCGCAGGGTGAAGTTTGCAGTGATTTGACGGGCAATTTACGTTGGCTCACCCGTCAGAATGATCTTTTGGAGCAGATAAAAGCTGTGCAAAAGATGCTGATCAGCTGCGGTGAGGAGACCCAGCCCGTGACGGGCATCAGAAATGTGATCAAACTTCCGTAGACCTGACACGACTTTAGTGGCGCAGTTAATGATCTTGTCTAGTCTGTGGATGTCCGCTGCCGACCCGCGTCCGTAAACAGATATGCAGCAGCGGATGTTGGATAGAACTCGGCTGTTTACTATGGTGAAGAGGGTACTGATGGGCAGATGGTGGCGCAGATGGCTCAGGGCCAGAAGGAATCCAGTGCACCTGTGGACCACAACAGTTACATGGGAATCCCACGACATGTGGCGATCAAATGTCATCCCCAGGCTCCTACAGGAATGGCTCTCGTTCATCACGGCGTCCCTAAAGCACACTCGAATCGGGGTAATTGATGCAGGTGAAGTGAGGTAACCTCCAAAAAAGTTCAACCAGTCGTCATGCTTTAACGGATGAAGATATTTGAATGAAACCTTCAGCGTTTGCTTATCTTTAGGGATGCCACAATACGCACCAGAGGAATTTTTGATATTATCGTTTTTGATGACGTATTAGTGTTTCGTATTTTCCCATTAGTGCCAAAAATCGAAGATTATGGCTAAGTAAGCACTTTTATGAGAGCAAGTGGACAGAAAACAACGTTTCTCGGTCCACTCTACCAATCACAGAAAGAAACAGCCAAGAAAACTAAAAACTCAAAATTTTGAAAATGTAAGACTTTGAAACTGTAAGTTGTGGATTTTTGGGTGGGAAAATTGGTGCAATCATGGTCGATTTCGCCTTCCTTTTCTGATTCCAACTATTTTTGGTTTCTAAAACCACCCCTAAAATGAACTCACCAGAGCCAAACACATGACATCAGTCGTGATCCCATAAACCCCCTGGTGACGTTACTTTTAGGGGATAAAATGTTGGAGATGGGTTTGGTCCTACTCGTCGAGCGCTTTCCAACGACACCACTTTCGTTTTCGTGCAATGCTTAGTTTGGAAATTAGAGGAGGAGTATAAATTCCCCCCCCCCCCCGAGACGGGGTGTGAGGATCTGATCAGAACGACATCAGGGTGAACATCATTGGCATTACATTGAGCTGCCTCCAGCGATACTGAACAGATCGCTACCAGCACGCAGTCCTCAAAGGCATGCAGTCTGAGTGAGCTCCAGTGTTGTCTGCAGTCCCAGAGGGCAGCAGTCTGAGTGAGTTCCAGTGTTGTCTGCAGTCCCAGAGGGCAGCAGTCTGAGTGAGTTCCAGTGTTGTCTGCAGTCCCAGAGGGCAGCAGTCTGAGTGAGTTCCAGTGTTGTCTGCAGTCCCAGAGGGCAGCAGTCTGAGTGAGTTCCAGTGTTGTCTGCAGTCCCAGAGGGCAGCAGTCTGAGTGAGTGCTAGTGTTGTCTGCAGTCCCAGAGGGCAGCAGTCTGAGTGAGTTCCAGTGTTGTCTGCAGTCCCAGAGGGCAGCAGTCTGAGTGAGTTCCAGTGTTGTCTGCAGTCCCAGAGGGCAGCAGTCTGAGTGAGTTCCAGTGTTGTCTGCAGTCCCAGAGGGCAGCAGTCTGAGTGAGTTCTAGTGTTGTCTGCAGTCCCAGAGGGCAGCAGTCTGAGTGAGTGCTAGTGTTGTCTGCAGTCCCAGAGGGCAGCAGTCTGAGTGAGTTCCAGTGTTGTCTGCAGTCCCAGAGGGCAGCAGTCTGAGTGAGTGCCAGTGTTGTCTGCAGTCCCAGAGGGCAACAGTCTGAGTGAGTTCCAGTGTTGTCTGCAGTCCCAGAGGGCAGCAGTCTGAGTGAGTGCCAGTGTTGTCTGCAGTCCCAGAGGGCAACAGTCTGAGTGAGTTCCAGTGTTGTCTGCAGTACCAGAGGGCAGCAGTCTGAGTGAGTTCCAGTGTTGTCTGCAGTCCCAGAGGGCAGCAGTCTGAGCGAGTTCCAGTGTTGTCTGCAGTCCCAGAGGGCAGCAGTCTGAGTGAGTGCCAGTGTTGTCTGCAGTCCCAGAGGGCAACAGTCTGAGTGAGTTCCAGTGTTGTCTGCAGTCCCAGAGGGCAGCAGTCTGCATGCCTGCCTTGTTGCTGACGTTCCCAATCACATACTCAACGGCTATCTGATCTATGCCAACTAGATAAATTCCATCTCAGAATTCAATCCACAGCAAGGTTGGATTTATGTATTGGAATCCTGGATCTGGAGAGGAAGCTGTCGAGGCTTGCTGGGTCGGAGGGGAATCTTGTTCCCGATTCTGACAACAAAACCCCTGTTTGTGCTTTGAAGTCTGTTTGTGCTTCATCACGCATGTTTATCCAAAAGCAATTCGTTTGCAGTCATTATCAAATAACTGAATTCATCTTTTGGCAAAAAATTGGTTAATTTCCTGAAGAGGGTAATGTTCTGGATGAAATAAATCCAGAGCAGGGCAGTTTTTCCAGCCCTGATCACAAGGTGGCATCGACTCTCCTCAGATGGATTCTGATAACTTCTATCAGTGGTATCAGATATGGAGGCTGCAACTCGACCAATCGGGTGCAAATGCATCTTTGGTGCACTTTGCAACTCCCCTTTCGATACTCTCCAGTCTCCACACCGGTATCGGTCATCAGCCGGAGTGCTGTCAGCAGATGCGTGACCCGGGTGGTATCGGCGATGCCAGGCTCACTGTTGTGCGACACGTCGACACGCACGCTTTTCCCATGCGGAGCATGCGGACCTTAGCATCTCCACAACATGTCAAATCCAACCACACAGCTCTGCTGTGTGCATATCATGCACACACTGAGTCCATCATTGAATCTGCCGGTGTTATTTGGAGCGGTGCTGTGGTAACCCATCGGGCGCGCCTTGAACACGTACAACGTCGACGTATCACATGGCTGGAGTCATCACCCAAACAGCAGCCTCGCTCACTTGGCAGCAGTTTCCGCTTAACATTTGTACTATCACTCGCACTACAGCTCGGTCCGTTCAAACCGACTTCCTATTTTTCCCCTTCAAAATCTGTCTCGCCAGCGGACATAATACATGCGCCTAACCCCACCGCTTCGGCTTCACATACCTAGCAGACGCTTCCAGTACACAGTTCTATTTCACGTACAACCCATTACAGTGAATATTGTCGTGAATAGATAGCCCCGTGCACACCACCACAGTTCAGCTGAGAGCGTCCGGAACGGTGCACTTTTCCAGACTCATTCCGGAAGTTCGGCACTCGCTAGATTTGATAACAATGTCCCCTCAAAATGTGTCGGCCCGTCGGCTCGGCCTGTGGTTGGATGGTCTGCGCTGCGAGAGGACCCGCTGTAGGAGACGCTCGGTGGCCCGCCGGCACGGGACCTGGGCCCGCTGACGTGGGTGTGTGGTCTTCCGGCACGGGAGCTGGGCCCGCTGACATGGGTGTGTGGTCTTCCGGCACGGGAGCTGGGCCCGCTGACGTGGGTGTGTGGTCTTCCGGCACGGGAGCTGGGCCCGTTGACGTGGGTGTGTGGTCCGCTGACGTGGGTGTGTGGTCCGCCGGCACAGGCGCTGGGCCCGCTGGCGTGGGTGTGTGACCCGCCGGTACGGAAGCTGGGCCCGCTGACGTGGGTGTGTGGTCCGCCGGCACAGGAGCTGGGCCCGCTGGCGTGGGTGTGTGACCCGCCGGTACGGGAAGCTGGGCCCGCTGACGTGGGTGTGTGGTCCGCCGGCACAGGAGCTGGGCCCGCTGGCGTGGGTGTGTGACCCGCCGGTACGGGAGCTGGGCCCGCTGACGTGGGTGTGTGACCCGCCGGTACGGGAGCTGGACCCGTTGACGTGGGTGTGTGGCCCACTGACGTGGGTGTGTGGCCCGCCGGTACGGGAGCTGGACCCGCTGACGTGGGTGTGTGGTCCGGCGCACAGGAGCTGGGCCCGCTGGCGTGGGTGTGTGGTCCGCCGGGACGGGAGCTGGACCCTCTGACGTGGGTGTGTGGTCCGCTGGTACGGGAGCTGGGCCCGCTGGCGTGGGTGTGTGACCCGCCGGTACGGGAGCTGGACCCGTTGACGTGGGTGTGTGGCCCACTGACGTGGGTGTGTGGCCCGCCGGTACGGGAGCTGGACCCGCTGGCGTGGGTGTGTGACCCGCCGGTACGGGAGCTGGACCCGTTGACGTGGGTGTGTGGCCCACTGACGTGGGTGTGTGGCCCGCCGGTACGGGAGCTGGACCCTCTGACGCGGGTGTGTGGTCCGCTGGTACGGGAGCTGGGCCCGCTGGCGTGGGCGTGTGGCCCGCCGGTACGGGAGCTGGACCCGCTGACGTGGGTGTGTGGCCCGCCGGTACGGGAGCTGGGCCCGCTGACGTGGGTGTGTGGTCCGCCGGTACGGGAGCTGGACTCGCTGACGTGGGTGTGTGGTCCGGCGCACAGGAGCTGGGCCCGCTGGCGTGGGTGTGTGGTCCGCCGGTACGGGAGCTGGACCCGCTGGCGTGGGCGTGTGGCCCGCCGGTACGGGAGCTGGACCCGCTGACGTGGGTGTGTGGCCCACTGACGTGGGTGTGCGACCCGCCGGTACGGGAGCTGGGCCCGCTGTCGTGGGTGTGTGGCCCGCTGACGTGGGCGCGTGGCCCGCCGGCACGGGAGCTGGGCCCGCTGACGTGGTTGCGTGGTCCGTCGGCACGGGAGCTGGACCCTCTGACGTGGGTGCGTGGCCCGCCGGCACGGGAGCTGGGCCCGCTGACGTGGGTACGTGGCCCGCCGGCACGGGAGCTGGGCCCGCTGACGTGGGTGCGTGGCCCGCCGGCACAGGAGCTGGGCCCGCTGGCGTGGGTGTGTGGTCCGCCGGTACGGGAGCTGGACCCGCTGTCGTGGGTGTGTGGCCCGCTGACGTGGGTGCGTGGTCCGCCGGAACGGGAGCTGGGCCCGCTGACGTGGGTGCGTGGCCCGCCGGCACAGGAGCTGGGCCCGCTGGCGTGGGTGTGTGGTCCGCCGGTACGGGAGCTGGACCCGCTGACGTGGGTGTGTGGTCCGCCGGTACGGGAGCTGGACCCGCTGACGTGGGCGCGTGGCCCGCCGGCACGGGAGCTTGGCCCGCTGGCGTGGTTGTGTGGCCCGCCGGTACGGGAGCTGGACCCTCTGACGTGGGTGCGTGGCCCGCCGGTACGGGAGCTGGACCCGCTGACGTGGGTGTGTGGTCCGCCGGTACGGGAGCTGGACCCGCTGACGTGGGCGCGTGGCCCGCCGGCACGGGAGCTTGGCCCGCTGGCGTGGTTGTGTGGCCCGCCGGTACGGGAGCTGGACCCTCTGACGTGGGTGCGTGGCCCGCCGGTACGGGAGCTGGACCCGCTGACGTGGGTGTGTGGTCCGCCGGTACGGGAGCTGGACCCGCTGACGTGGGCGCGTGGCCCGCCGGTACGGGAGCTTGGCCCGCTGGCGTGGTTGTGTGGCCCGCCGGTACGGGAGCTGGACCCGCTGACGTGGGTGTGTGGTCCGGCGCACAGGAGCTGGGCCCGCTGACGTGGGTGTGTGGTCCGCCGGTACGGGAGCTGGACCCGCTGACGTGGGCGCGTGGCCCGCCGGTACGGGAGCTTGGCCCGCTGGCGTGGTTGTGTGGCCCGCCGGTACGGGAGCTGGACCCTCTGACGTGGGTGCGTGGCCCGCCGGTACGGGAGCTTGGCCCGCTGGCGTGGTTGTGTGGCCCGCCGGCAAGGGAGCTGGCCCCGCTGACGTGGGTGTGTGGCCCACTGACGTGGGTGTGTGGTCCGCCGGCACGGGAGTTGGGCCCGCTGACGTGGGTGTGTGGTCCGCCGGTGTGAGCGTGTCGGTCTCCTTATCGAGTGCATCGTTAGTCGGCGCGTGCGTCGGTGCGTGCGTTACGGATGCGAACGTGGTATCCCGACAAATTAGCACACCTTCAAAAAAAAGCTAGGTTGACATCGTACAAGGACTGATGTCGTCATGAACACGGCTGGACATCCAGGGTGGATCGAGGGGGGAGGGGTCTGGTTCTCCCTAGTCTGATACCATGCTAATGTTAAGTTGCCATTTTCCTTATTAAACGTGAAAATGTGTTGAAAATAAGGAATTGGATTGGCAGGCTTCTTGAGAGAGCCTGGCTGCTCAAGATAAATACCACGATAAATACCACGATAAATACCACGATAAATACCACGATAAATACCACGATAAATACCACGATAAATACCACGATAAATAAAATACCACGATGCGTATCAATTGCAGCCTGACAACTCAAAGCGGAACTCATCATGTCAGTATGTGTAATACAATTCTAAAATCACATCGTGTTCGGAATATTGCAGTTTTCCTACCTCTCATCGTTTAACAAAACGTGCTTAATGCAGACTGAGTCCACTAACCGCCACGAGTTCGTGATTCTGATCCAACCGAACCGATACAACAGAGACGACGGAAACGCTGTAAAAGTTCAGCACTGCTCGACGTTCTGGGAAGATGGGTCGCGGCGGCGTTCGCTTGCTGGAGCCGATAGAGAAATGTCCGTCAAGCTTCTGGTGTACCCACATATCTGCAGTCTACCACCGTCCGCCACCGGCCGGGTTCTGTAGCCTGAGGTGTCCTGTCCGGACACCTCAGTGTCCACTGAGGTGTCCTGTCCGGACACCTCAGTGTCCTGGGGGTCGGTCGGCAGCCGGTCAACTGTGGTGGTGTGCACCGGGCTTAACCGGTGTTCATCGGGCTTAACGGGTGTACACCGGGCTTAACGGGTGTACACCGGGCTTAGCGGGTGTACACCGGGCTAAACGGATGGGTGCCTGGCTTAGCGGGTGTACACCGAGCTTAACGGGTGTACACCGGGCTTACCCGGTGTGCACCGGACTTAACCGGTGTTCACCACTACAGACTTTCCTCAGAACTCATGATAGTTCTGCGGAATGCTGCTTGCGAGGGAGTCGAGCCAACACGTTCCGATTATATTCGGAAATAAGCGTCGGAGAAGATAACTCCGAATGACTTTGGAAAGCCCCTGTTTTTGTCGTTTGGTAATGTTTGACTGACATCGGGAATAGATAGATGGGATAAATAGACGACCTAGGACAGATTCAATAAACCATGGCTTCGATTTCAGTTGAGTTGTTGTCAAATGCTGTTTTTTTTACCTGGATCTATGCGAAGTAAAAAAAAAAAACTTGTCTTAAATTGTGACGTAAGATTGTTGTTAGGACATAAGATTGTTGTATCATCACATTGTTGTAACATAAGACGCACTGTTGCATCCAGGTGACAGGCTAAGTCAGCTGGATTGCTTTCAAACCAACTGTTGTGGGTTCGAGACCAGGCAGGAGCTTGGGCTTGGCAGGCTTAGTCACGTCTACCATTAGATAGATGATGTATATTGTCAGTTTGATGTGCATTGGGAATGCCTGCTGCCGTCCAATGTGTTCAGCATGCATCTCGGGCAATGCTAGCTAGCTTCTTGAAACGGGGTGCACAACAATTCCAAAGTCGCATTGAGAGCATGCTGTCTTGGTGTTAACTTCAGATCATGATAGTTGCAAATCCAGTGGTGTACTGTCTATTACCGTGCAACCCACACCTGGTCGCCAACGTGGGTAAACTCTGCACCTAGTCTCAGGTGCAGCAAATGGAACCGATTCGGATGTGCGGGTCTTTCCAAACACGATCACTACTCAGCGACCTAACATGCCCGGACCTGAAACGTTCAGGGTGTGTGTCAAAGTGATGCAAGCGCAGCTATGTAACATGTTAGCTTGTTTCATTCATTTTCTGGCCAAATGCGAAAATGATAGGGTGGGGGTTCGGAGCGACCCTTCAACTCGTAATGCGGGGATTAATGACGAGTCTTCCCCGTGCAAGCAACTGCTTTTTGCGATCGCTTCATCGACCGACATTTTCCGACAAAACAGACATCAGCAATCGCAGGTACCGAACTGTGGCAAAACTGAGGGATCTTACACGTGATAAGTGTGACGGTTGGTTGGTTGGTTGGTTGGTTGGTTGGTTGGTTGGTTGGTTGGTTGGTTGGTTGGTTGGTTGGTTGGTTGGTTGGTTGGTTGGTTGGTTGGTTGGTTGGTTGGTTGGTTGGTTGGTTGGTTGGTGATGGTTGGTTGGATACCGGCTGCTGCTAGGTAACCTGCAGGGCACGAATGTCCTGCGCCTCAACGAAGGTGTTTCCGCGTTGCACGTTCGTATTTTTTTATTCAGTCCATTGTACCTCATGCTTGCGTTATCCATCATTGGGCTTTTGCATTGTGCTGCTATATAATACGATTGCATCCATACGCTGCGTCATACCTGTGGATGTTATGCTTATAATATACAATAAACAACATCAATCATACGGGGAGCACTGCCTTCACCGCCGTCAACTTCACCCTGGAAGGACGCTGCCGCGGTATGAGCTACAGCTGTTGTGCTATTTACAACCACGGCAGGCTCGGCGACGACTTGGCAGTCAGCGCGCGTCCCAATGGCTCTCGTTGAGCGGACGTTTCCGTGTGTAGGTTGGACAGACGGGGCTGAAGGCGGCATCGTGTGGCCACGGCATCGTGTGTCGGTGAGGCGGACCGGAAACGTGGCCACGGCATCGTGTGGCCACGGCATCGTGTGTCGGTGAGGCGGACCGGAAACGTGGCCACGGCATCGTGTGGCCACGGCATCGTGTGGCCACGGAATCGTATGGCCACGGCATCGTGTGTCGGTGAGGCGGACCGGAAACGTGCCCACGGCATCGTGTGGCCACGGCATCGTGTGTCGGTGAGGCGGACCGGAAACGTGGCCACGGCATCGTGTGGCCACGGCATCGTGTGTCGGTGAGGAGCCCGGACCGGAAACGTGGCCACGGCATCGTGTGGCCACGGCATCGTGTGTCGGTGAGGCGGACCGGAAACGTGGCCACGGCATCGTGTGGCCACGGCATCGTGTGTCGGTGAGGCGGACCGGAAACGTGGCCACGGCATCGTGTGGCCACGGCATCGTGTGTCGGTGGGGCGGACCGGAAACGTGGCCACGGCATCGTGTGGCCACGGCATCGTGTGTCGGTGAGGCGGACCGGAAACGTGGCCACGGAAACGTGGCCACGGCATCGTGTGGCCACGGCATCGTGTGTCGGTGAAGCGGACCGGAAACGTGGCCACGGCATCGTGTGGCCACGGCATCGTGTGTCGGTGAGGCGGACCGGAAACGTGGCCACGGCATCGTGTGGCCACGGCATCGTGTGGCCACGGCATCGTGTGTCGGTGAGGCGGACCGGAAACGTGGCCACGGCATCGTGTGGCCACGGCATCGTGTGTCGGTGGAGCCGGACCGAACACGTGGCCACGTGCAGTCACGCAAGAGCACTCGGGTCAGACATAGCCGGCCAATGAGTCTCCTGTCCGTGACGGATGAGGAGACGCTAGCGGACTCGGGTCAGACACAGCGGACCAATGAGTTACCTGTGGGCGACGAATGAGGAGACGCTAGAGCACTCGGGTCAGACACAGCGGACCAATGTGTCCCCTGTGGGCGACGGACCAGGGACGCTAGCACACTCGGGTCAGACACAGCGGGCCAATGTGTCCCCTGTGGGTGACGGACCAGGGACGCTAGCACACTCGGGTCAGACACAGCGGACCAATGTGTCCCCTGTGGGTGACGGATGAGGAAACGCTAGCACACTCGGGTCAGACACAGCGGACCAATGTGTCCCCTGTCGGTGACGGACCAGGGACGCTAGCACACTCGGGTCAGACACAGCGGACCAATGTGTCCCCTGTGGGTGACGGCCCAGGGACGCTAGCACACTCGGGTCAGACATAGCGGAACAATGAGTCCGCTGTCGGTGACGGATGAGGAGACGCTAGCACACTCGGGTCAGACACAGCGGACCAGTGTCCCCTGTCGGTAACGGACCAGGGACGCTAGCACACTCGGGTCAGATACAGCGGACCAATGTGTCTCCTGTGGGTGACGGACCAGGGACGCTAGCACACTCGGGTCAGATACAGCGGACCAATGTGTCTCCTGTGGGTGACGGACCAGGGACGCTAGCGTACTCGGGTCAGACACAGCGGGCCAATGTGTCCCCTGTGGGTGACGGACCAGGGACGCTAGCACACTCGGGTCAGACACAGCGGGCCAATGAGTCCCCTGTCGGTGACATGTGAGGAGACGCTGGCGCACACGCACACAAGCGCAGCTCGATGATTTGCAGTTGTATTTGTATTTGTAACAAGCTAAATTCATAAATTGACTCAATATGGGGCTTGAGCCAAATTGCGGGCGAAATGATAACACCATAAAGTGTGCGGAAATCGGCGCAGTACAAGAGCAGCATGGAGATACAGCATCTGACGCATGCAGTCAGTCTGAAACACTACCTACCGGAAGCGATATCACGATGTTTGTCCTGATCCTTCAGATGCATCACTTCGTTATCCTCTCATTTATATTCCTTCGTTGTTTCCCCGTGATAGTTTTAATCACACGCCCACTTAATTTCATGGTACTTTCAGGGTACAACTTACTTCTTTTACTTTATGCAATTGTGTTGAACCATTCTCACCGGTCATCTGCTATTAGTCTGTCAATTTTAGTTGGTCGAACGATGCGTCGTATCTTGCCACCATTATCAGGCACCTATTAGAGCTCTGGACGAGCGAGGGCAAGCGCTAAAAGCGCAGTGCCATCGAATCTCCGTGCGGATTAGCCATCGTCCTATTGCCTTGAGTGTCAATGCAGCCCTTTATTCAGCGTGTGTACGGCCACGCACCCACGAGCACGCTGCAGATCGGAAGTGATTTCGAATGCGATGCATCCACCAAATCGCATTAGTAAGCGCAAAAATAGAGACGGCCATTCCCCTGGGGCTGAAGTGCCCCGTAGCTTGGACTAAGCCGATTACCATTTCTCCGGCTGGGACGGAGGGTGGGTACCGCACCGAATGCCGTGCGAGGTGTGTGCCACTGTGCCATTGCCAGATCATCCAGGTTAAGATAATGCATTACCATTTCTCCGGCTGGGACGGAGGGTGGGTACCGCACCGAATGCCGTGCGAGGTGTGTGCCACTGTGCCATTGCCAGATCATCCAGGTTAAGATAATGCATTACCATTTCTCCGGCTGGGACGGAGGGTGGGTACCGCACCGAATGCCGTGCGAGGTGTGTGCCACTGTGCCATTGCCAGATCATCCAGGTTAAGATAATGCATTACCATTTCTCCGGCTGGGACGGAGGGTGGGTACCGCACCGAATGCCGTGCGAGGTGTGTGCCACTGTGCCATTGCCAGATCATCCAGGCTAAGATAATGCATTACCATTTCTCCGGCTGGGACGGAGGGTGGGTACCGCACCGAATGCCGTGCGAGGTGTGTGCCACTGTGCCATTGCCAGATCATCCAGGTTAAGATAATGCATTACCATTTCTCCGGCTGGGACGGAGGGTGGGTACCGCACCGAATGCCGTGCGAGGTGTGTGCCACTGTGCCATTGCCAGATCATCCAGGTTAAGATAATGCATTACCATTTCTCCGGCTGGGACGGAGGGTGCCGTGCAGGTGTGTGCCACTGTCAGCCAGATCATCCAGGTTAAAATTTTTTTTTTTTTTTTCCGCGGGGGGGGGGGGTGGGTACCGCACCGAATGCCGTGCGAGGTGTGTGCCACTGTGCCATTGCCAGATCATCCAGGTTAAGATAATGCATTACCATTTCTCCGGCTGGGACGGAGGGTGGGTACCGCACCGAATGCCGTGCGAGGTGTGTGCCACTGTGCCATTGCCAGATCATCCAGGTTAAGATAATGCATTACCATTTCTCCGGCTGGGACGGAGGGTGGGTACCGCACCGAATGCCGTGCGAGGTGTGTGCCACTGTGCCATTGCCAGATCATCCAGGTTAAGATAATGCATTACCATTTCTCCGGCTGGGACGGAGGGGGGTACCGCACCGAATGCCGTGCGAGGTGTGTGCCACTGTGCCATTGCCAGATCATCCAGGTTAAGATAATGCATTACCATTTCTCCGGCTGGGACGGAGGGTGGGTACCGCACCGAATGCCGTGCGAGGTGTGTGCCACTGTGCCATTGCCAGATCATCCAGGTTAAGATAATGCATTACCATTTCTCCGGCTGGGACGGAGGGTGGGTACCGCACCGAATGCCGTGCGAGGTGTGTGCCACTGTGCCATTGCCAGATCATCCAGGTTAAGATAATGCATTACCATTTCTCCGGCTGGGACGGAGGGTGGGTACCGCACCGAATGCCGTGCGAGGTGTGTGCCACTGTGCCATTGCCAGATCATCCAGGTTAAGATAATGCATTACCATTTCTCCGGCTGGGACGGAGGGTGGGTACCGCACCGAATGCCGTGCGAGGTGTGTGCCACTGTGCCATTGCCAGATCATCCAGGTTAAGATAATGCATTACCATTTCTCCGGCTGGGACGGAGGGTGGGTACCGCACCGAATGCCGTGCGAGGTGTGTGCCACTGTGCCATTGCCAGATCATCCAGGTTAAGATAATGCATTACCATTTCTCCGGCTGGGACGGAGGGTGGGTACCGCACCGAATGCCGTGCGAGGTGTGTGCCACTGTGCCATTGCCAGATCATCCAGGTTAAGATAATGCATTACCATTTCTCCGGCTGGGACGGAGGGTGGGTACCGCACCGAATGCCGTGCGAGGTGTGTGCCACTGTGCCATTGCCAGATCATCCAGGTTAAGATAATGCATTTTTGGTAGGTGTGAGATGTACAAACGAGTACAATGGAATGTCAAAATGCGTCATGGTGGCATGCCAATTAAAACATTGTTGCATTACTTGAAGCTCAATTTTGAGCCAATAGGTGCTTATAAGTGCATGCTTTTTGTTTAATTTCGGGGACACCTAAAATAGGGATGTCTGTGCGAATGATAATGATTGTAATACCATGGTATCAACAGGTGGCATTGCATAACAGACCATATTTCAGATAATCTCTGTACCTGGAATATAATTGTGTTACAAGATGCTTGTGTATAACAATCCATAATTGTGAGCATCAGCATGATACTTATGCACAAACTATTCTGAGAAATTAGTCATAGAGACCTCATTAGAACACATCAATGAGCATAATGTAGATATTTCCTTGGAGATGATGTCTATTCAGTGCTCAGAACGTAATATATACCACCCTATATCACACATAGTTTATCACTGCCAATTATTGAGCCGCAAATCCCTCCCTCTGAACAACGAAATAGTTCAGAAGACATCTTGGGGATATATATATATATAGTTCATACATCAAGTTGATACACTTCGACGTGAAGAGAGCAAATCTGGCTCTGAGTGAGAAAACCAGAACGTGAAATGCTGTAGTATACCGGGAATCGCTGCTGGAAGTTGCCAGCTAACAGAAATACAGCTGTGAACATATTTCTTTGAACTGAGACTAAGCGAACTTCGTCAAGAGCATTCACATGACAACGTGTCAAAATCAAAATCAAAAGAAGACATTTGACTCTGAGTGAAGACATTAGAACGCGAAACGTTGCAACAAAACAGTAGTTATGTGTACAAAAGCGTGACAGTCGGGCTGAGCTGGGGTTGGGCCGCTCAGACCAACTCTTGCAACATATACACGGGAGTAGACACGCTCGAGCTCTGACTCGCTCCCAACAATAGCCGCACGTAAACAAGCAGATGAAAAAGCGACGGGAAGCACACTCAGTCCAAACGAGCCGCGAGCATGCACGTTGGCGAGAAGAACAAGCACCTCGGGTTCTTTTGCGACTCATTCAGCTGCTCGGTCATACCGCGTCGCCAGCCTCTCACGCAGATTGGCCGGATCCGGTCGGAACTTGGTGGTGGCAATGTGGAATTGGAACCCACGGTTTTATGATGAAAAGTTCGGCGAACTTCCGACCGACCCACCGCGACCTTACGCAGTTGTTCACAACTTCGTAGCGGCGGCCGCTTCCGCAACGTGATGTCAGCAGCTCCGTATATATTGATTGTGGTCAACTGCCTTTGGCAGGATGTGGTGCAATCGATTCGTTGCCACTATTGCTCCCTCCCCCTCCTCGATTCCATAGCGAGTCGGCGGGGGAAGCGGCATAGGTGTAGAATGTCCGTCTCCCAACCGACAAGTTGTGGGTTCGAGCCTCATCACCGGCACACGTCGTAAAACCAATAACCGCTGTCGATTCGCTTCCGGTAATGTTCGCCCTCCCTTCCTCGACATGACAGAGAGTAGGCTGTCGACTCACATTGTGATGGCTTCATCACACACATGTCGGGCATGCAGGCAGATGTGGTGGAACAAGTCACAACACTGTCTGTCCACAGTCCCCTTGCTCCTCCCTCTCCTGTTTTCCACGACACGGCAGCCGCCTCACAACACATCCGTCCGCCATACACAGTCTGTCCACCGTCCTCGCCCCTCCCTCCATCACGCCCCCACCCCCTCCGTTCTGTCTGTTGCCGGGGGGCTTGACGTCTTGTTCCGGACGTCTGCTAGTAGATTGGGCCAGTATCAAAACAGGAGGACGTGTGATATATTTCAGTCATGTGTGTATGCCATCCATGTGCCACGCCATCTATGTCATCCATGTAGCAGAAATCCATGTACCGTGTCGTCCATATACCATGTCTCTCTCTCTCTCTCTCTCTCTCTCTCTCTCTCTCTCTCTCTCTCTCTCTCTCTCTCTCTCTATCTCTCTCTCTCTCAGAGAGACACTGACACTGACACTGACGCTGTTGACACTGACGCTGCTGACACTGACGCTGCAAGTAAATCGTCCAACCGGATTTTCTCCATGGTTGAATGATCGAACGCTTATACACGGTGCCCGAAATATAATGCCAACGTAAACAATGGCTCGCCTACCGGAATATTATCATTCCGACAAGCTGCTACAACCTACTTCAATCGGCCAGATGCCTGAGATTAAGTGCACGTGTTCCTGATGCTTCACGAAGCAAAACAAAATTATATCAACGTCACCGCCTTCGAGCATGCCACCAGACGCAATTCGTTGGGGCTGGTCGCCTTTTTCTGATAGACTCTGCTCTCCCCAGGGTCTGGTGGTGACGGGGGCGTGCCGGACAGAAATTCTGTGAAGATATAAAAATGACGAACACATAGGGCCTAGCCACACCACAGTGGCATAAATCACCACCATCGTCCTGACCGGTATGCCCAGTTGTCACCGGCGGCTGCCGCACCGTGAGTTACCACTCCGGAACCGACGCCAAGCGATCCGATCTGGAATGCCAATGACCTGCGAGACGTTCCATCAGTGAAATCGCCCCAGTGGATGGGTTCAGAGTGGCCAAACACTTAGCATGGCCGACGGCCAATATCAGAGCAGACCGTTGGAGGAAACGCGGCACTGAGACGGTGGTGTGCACCGACAAGAAGGTGGCACAAGCCAGCCATATATACACAGCTGTGACCACAACTGTAGGAGCGAGTAATCTCGGAGCAAGGTGCCCGTCTTCTGGCCGAAAGGTTGTGGGTTCGAGTCTCATCTGTCGCTGCTTCTCTTTGCCCGCGACCAATCGGCGTGAGGGGCTGGCAACGCTGTATCACACAAAATAGTTCACGCGTCGTAAAGCCAATAACCGCTACCAGCCAAACCTGCAGCCACAACTGCAGGCAACTGCAGCCACAACTGCAGACAACTGCAGATAACTGCAGCCACAACTGCAGACAACTGCAGCCACAACTGCAGACAACTGCAGCCACAACTGCAGACAACTGCAGTCACAACTGCAGACAACTGCAGTCACAACTGCAGTCACAACTGCAGACAACTGCAGCCACAACTGCAAACAACTGCAGTCACAACTGCAGACAACTGCAGTCACAACTGCAGACAACTGCAGCCACAACTGCAGACAACTGCAGTCACAACTGCAGACAACTGCAGCCACAACTGCAGACAACTGCAGTCACAACTGCAGACAACTGCGGTTACAACTGCAGACAACTGCAGTCACAACTGCAGACAACTGCAGTCACAACTGCAGACAACTGCAGTCACAACTGCAGACAACTGCAGCCACAACTGGATAAATTGTTCGCAAAATCCACATTGCATTGCTAACCTGCCCAACCGGAAGTTGGACATAACTGGAGCCAAAGCTAATCGCCGGAAAAAACCGTCGCTCGATCAGAAACTAACATTTGCACTTGAATAGTGCAACATTTCTCCCGTGAAAGGAAGGCATGTTGAACAAGTGTGACGTCATTGGAACTTACATGAACAGATGGAGGTGAGATGGAGGTGGAGGTGAGATGGAGGTGGAGGTGAGATGGAGGTGAGCAGATGGAGGTGAGATTGAGGTGAGCAGATGGAGGTGAGACACATCGCTCGTAGCTCCGTTCTGGCAGACAGTTCACATGGAGGTTGTATCCTGCCACCAATTATAGTTATGCATATATAAATTTATATGACAATGACGGATGGATTTATATGGAAATGTATGAGCGTTGGAGAATTGAAGTCAAATGTTTGCTAGTCGTCGCCAAGGTACTTACGCACAGTACATGTAGTAGTGAAGTAATGATATTTTGGAGTAGTGAAGTAATGAGAGTTTGGTTCTATCATGAGTGTGGGACAGAACAGCTCTAGCATGGAATAAAGGGCGGGGGGTATATTTGAAATGTTGCAGAGTTGAATTCGGCCTGTGGAGGCCCATGCTAACCCACCTCACCTCACTTCCCATTAATATAAAGGTATTGTATCATACTCAATTTGAGTTTGCTAAACACGCAATTGTGCTTCCAATTGTTGCGATTGCTAAGTTCCTATTCGCAATAAATGTACGGATTGAGCTTGGACAAATTATGAGGCCGGCGAAGAAAACAGCTGAAATCAAAAGAAACAGCATGCAATCATTACAGTCCTTTGCTTTCTGAGTCTTTCTCTGATAATCCTGGACATTCATTCGGTCATTATTAACTATTTTAAATAAATATAAGTCCTTAGAGTCGTCAGTCGATAACATAGGCAGGGTAAATAGTAAATATGCTTGCAGGAGCAGAAAGTATCCGTAATTTGGTACGCTTTTACATCCCTGTACCCGGCCCTGATAACTTTGTAAAAGGGCAACTGTCAGAAGAAGACTACAACTGTCTAAGGTTATTTATTATCATGGAGTTGAAGTAAACAGATTTTGACCCGTTGCCATGCGAATTCGTACTGAAGATTAGAACGAAATGGCCCCGGGCAACTAAGTCAATGGAATTGAAACGGAAATGTAATGACTTCAATTTCATATCGGATATACATACAACAGCTTTGCCCCCCCCCACGTCATAAAAAGCAACTATGCAAGAAGCACGGGCTGGTACTGGCATTGACGGATCCAGAGTGGGGGACATGGGATATGCCCCTCTCCTCCTGGACCACTAAGCGGCTAAAGCGGACCTTTGAATACGTTGTGTTTCAACATAAGCCGTGCACACAGGATATTTGATGCTCCAGGGAGACTCCAGGCTACCAGTGAGAGCTCCGGTCCGACGTGAAGGGTCCCTGGGTGGACATGAACGATTTTAAATGGAAGAAAGTGACCCAGGACCGATGGAAAGGTTCCCGGGTCGACGAAGAGGGTCCCCATGTCGATTGAGTGCCCAGGGCTGGGACAACGTGAAGAGTGTCCAGGACGACGAAGGGGTGCCGTGTCGTTGGAAAGCGTCAGGTTCCGGAGAGAAGGCAGTAAGGAGGGGCCCTGGGTATAAGGAGAGGGACACTAAGCCGACAGCGAGGGACGCTAGCTGACGGAGAGGACCTTGGGCCGCCGAAGAGGGACGGACCCCGAGCGAGTTTGATGGGCCCTGAACTGACGGGAGGGGGCCAAGCCGAAGAAAGGAACCCTGGCCTGATGGACAGGGCAGAAGCCTCTCAAGAAGGCCTGTGTCCTGACGGAAAAGTATCTGGGTCGGCAAAGAGAGACTTTGAACCGATGGAGAGAACCGCTAGCTGCCCGAAGGACTACGTGCCATCGGATAAAGGGCCCAGCGCCGATGTGAAGGCCCTTGGGTCGGCGGAGGGCCTGGCCGAACTTCACCGAGAGGGCCCGGGACACCTGAGAGGACTCAGAACCGATATGAAGGGCTCCTGGGTTGATGCAGGGGACCCGAGCCGTACAAGGAGCTGTTGGACTGACGGAGGGCTTCCAATCTGTTGAAAGAAAGGCCACCGGTCGTACGGTGAAGGCCGTGAGAAGTGGAAGGGAGTCTCTGAGCCGACGGAGAGGGCGCCCGAGTCGGACGGTGAAGGCCGTGAGAAGTGGAAGGGAGTCTCTGAGCCGACGGAGAGGGCGCCCGAGTCGGACGTGCAGGACTGTTGGGCTGGATACCTTACGCTAATGGAGAGGGGTCCAGAGCTGACAGAGCGGGCCTCGGACCGATGCAAAGGCTCCCGAGCCACGGAGA